>CM057724.1:10513500-11040594 GCA_030064385.1 Melaleuca quinquenervia | reverse complement strand
GTCAAATCTATGGGAGTTCGTCCGTCTTGATCCAAACTAAAGGAGTTCGTCACCTCTTGGTCCATTCTAAGAGAGTTCATCCCCTCTTGGACCAATCTAATGGAGTTCGTCTCCTCTTGGGCGAATCTAACGAAGTTCGTCTCCCCTTGGACCAATCTAAAGGAGTTCGTCTCCACTTGGTCCAATCTAAAGGAGTTCGTCTCCACTTGGTCCAATCTATGGGAGTTCGTCTTATGTTGGTCAAATCTATGGGAGTTCGTCCGTCTTGATCCAAACTAAGGGAGTTCGTCACCTCTTGGTCCATTCTAAGAGAGTTCATCCCCTCTTGGACCAATCTAATGGAGTTCGTCTCCTCTTGGGCATATCTAACGAAGTTCGTCTCCCCTTGGACCAATCTAAAGGAGTTCGTCTCGACTTTGCCAATCTGAAGGAGTTCGTCCACTTGGTCCAATCTAGGGGAGTTCGTCTTATGTTGGTGAAATCTAAGGGAGTTCGTCCGTCTTGATCCAAACAAAGGGAGTTCGTCACCTCTTGGTCCAATCTAAGGGAGTTTATCCCTTCTTGGACCAATCTAATGGAGTTCGTCTCCTCTTGGTCAAATCTAAGGGAGTTCGTCCTCTTGGTCAAATCTAAGGGATTTCATCTTGCGTTGGTCAAATCTAAGGGAGTTCGTCCGTCTTGATCCAAACTAAGGGAGTTCGTCACCTCTTGGTCCAATCTAAGGGAGTTCACCCCCTCTTGGACCAATCTAATAGATTTCGTCTCCTCTTGGACCAATCTAACGAAGTTCGTCTCCCCATGGACCAATCTAAAGGAGTTCGTCTCCACTTGGTCCAATCTAAGGGAGTTCGTCCTCTTGGTCAAATCTAGGGGATTTCGTCTTATGTTGGTCAAATCTAAGGGATTTCGTCCGTCTTGATCCAAACTAAGGGAGTTCGTCCCCTCTTGGTCCAATCTAAGGGAGTTCATCCCCTCTTGGACCAATCTATTGGAGTTCGTCTCCTCTTGGACGAATCTAACGAAGTTCGTCTCCGCTTGGACGAATCTAAAGGAGTTCGTCTCCACTTTGTCCAATCTAAAGGAGTTCGTCCACTTGGTCCAATCTAGGGGAGTTCGTCTTATGTTGGTCAAATCTAAGGGAGTTCGTCCGTCTTGATCCAATCTAAGGGAGTTCGTCACCTCTTGGTCCAATCTAAGGGAGTTCACCCCCTCTTGGACCAATCTAATAGAGTTCGTCTCCTCTTGGACCAATCTAACGAAGTTCGTCTCCCCTTGGACCAATCTAAAGGAGTTCGTCTCCACTTGGCCCAATCTAAAGGAGTTCGTCCACTTGGTCCAATCTAGGGGAGTTCGTCTTATGTTGGTCCAATCTAAGGGAGTTCGTCCGTCTTGATCCAATCTAAGGGAGTTCGTCACCTCTTGGTCCAATCTAAGGGAGTTCATCCCCTATTGGACCAATCTAATAGAGTTCGTCTCCTCTTGAACCAATGTGACGAAGTTCGTCTCCCCTTGGACCAATCTAAAGGAGTTCGTCTCCACTTGGTCCAATCTAGGGGAGTTCGTCTTATGTTGGTTAAATCTAAGGGAGTTGGTCCGTCTTGATCCAATATAAGGGAGTTCGTCACCTCTTGTTCCAATCTAAGGGAGTTCACCCCCTAATGGACCAATCTAATAGAGCTCGTCTCCTCCTGGACCAATCTAACGAAGTTCGTCTCCGCTTGGACGAATCTAAAGGAGTTCGTCTCCACTTGGTCCAATCTAACGGAGTTCGTCCACTTGGTCCAATCTAGGGGAGTTCGTCTTATATTGGTCAAATCTAAGGGAGTTCGTCCGTCTTGATCCAAACTAAGGGAGTTCGTCACCTCTTGGTCCAATCTAAGGGAGTTCATCCCCTCTTGGACCAATCTAATGGAGTTCGTCACCTCTTGGTCCGATCTAAGGGAGTTCGTCTCCTCTTGGACCAATCTAATGAAGTTCGTCTCCCCTGGGACCAATCTAAAGGAGTTCGTCTCCACTTTGTCCAATCTAAAGGAGTTCGTCTCCTCTTGGAACAATCTAACGAAGTTCGTCTCCCCTCGGACCAATCTAAAGGATTTCGTCTCCACTTGGTCCAATCAAAAGGAGTTCGTCTCCTGTTGGTCAAATCAAATGGAGTTGGTCCGTCTTGATCCAATCTATGGGAGTTTGTTCCCTCTTGGATCAATCTAAGGGAGTTCGTGTCCTCTTGGACCAATCTAACGAAGTTAGTCTCCCCTTGGACAACTCTAAAGGAGTTCGTCCCCACTTGGTCCAATCTAAGGGAGTTCGTCTTATGTTGGTCAAATCTATGGGAGTTCGTCCGTCTTGATCTAAACTAAGGGAGTTCGTCACCTCTTGGTCCATTCTAAGAGAGTTCATCCCCTCTTGGACCAATCTAATGGAGTTCGTCTCCTCTTGGGCGAATCTAACGAAGTTCGTCTCCCCTTGGACCAATCTAAAGGAGTTCGTCTCCACTTGGTCCAATCTAAAGGAGTTCGTCTCCACTTGGTCCAATCTAAGGGAGTTCGTCTTATGTTGGTCAAATCTATGGGAGTTTGTCCGTCTTGATCCAAACTAAGGGAGTTCGTCACCTCTTGGTCCTTTCTAAGAGAGTTCATCCCCTCTTGGACCAATCTAATGGAGTTCGTCTCCTCTTGGGCAAATCTAACGAAGTTCATCTCCCCTTGGACCAATCTAAAGGAGTTCGTCTCGACTTTGTCCAATCTGAAGGAGTTCGTCCACTTGGTCCAATCTAGGGGAGTTCGTCTTATGTTGGTGAAATCTAAGGGAGTTCGTCCGTCTTGATCCAAACAAAGGGAGTTCGTCATCTCTTGGTCCAATCTAAGGGAGTTCATCCCTTCTTGGACCAATCTAATGGAGTTCGTCTCCTCTTGGTCCAATCTAAGGGAGTTCGTCCTCTTGGTCAAATCTAAGGGATTTCATCTTACGTTAGTCAAATCTAAGGGAGTTCGTCACCTCTTGGTCCAATCTAAGGGAGTTCACCCCCTCTTGGACCAATCTAATAGATTTCGTCTCCTCTTGGACCATTCTAACGAAGTTCGTCTCCCCTTGGACCAATCTAAAGGAGTTCGTCTCCACTTGGTCCAATCTAAAGGAGTTCGTCCACTTGGTCCAATCTAGGGGAGTTCGTGTTATGTTGGTCAAATCTAAGGGAGTTCGTCCGTCTTGATCCAAACTAAGGGAGTTCGTCACCTCTTGGTCCAATCTAAGGGAGTTCATCCCCTCTTGGACCAATCTAATGGTGTTCGACTTCTGTTGGACCAATCTAACGAAGTTCGTCTCCCCTTGGACCAATCTAAAGGAGTTCGTCTCCACTTTGTCCAATCTAAAACAGTTCGTCCACTTGGTCCAATCTAAGGGAGTTCGTCTTATGTTGGTCAAATCTAAGGGAGTTCGTCCGTCTTGATCCAAACTGAGGGAGTTCGTCACCTCTTGGTCCAATCTAAGGGAGTTCACCCCCTCTTGGACTAATCTAATAGAGTTCGTCTCCCCTTGGACCAATCTAAAGAGTTCGTATCCACTTGGTCCAATCTAAAGGAGTTCGTCTCCACTTGGTCCAATCTAGGGGAGTTCGTCTTTTCTTGGTCAAATCTAAGGGAGTTCGTCCGTCTTGATACAATCTAAGGGAGTTCGTCACCTCTTGTTCCAATGTAAGGGAGTTCACCCCCTCATGGACCAATCTAATAGAGCTCGTCTCCTCTGGGACCAATCTAACGAAGTTCGTCTCCCCTTGGACGAATCTAGAGGAGTTCGTCTCCACTTGGTCCAATCTAACGGAGTTCGTCCACTTGGTCCAATCTAGGGGAGTTCGTCTTATGTTGGTCAAATCTAAGGGAGTTCGTCCGTCTTGATCCAAACTAAGGGAGTTCGTCACCTCTTGGTCCAATCTAAGGGAGTTCATCCCCTCATGGACCAATCTAATGGAGTTCGTCTCCTCTTGGTCCAATCTAAGGGAGTTCGTCCTCTTGGTCAAATCTAAGGGATTTCATCTTACGTTGGTCAAATCTAAGGGAGTTCGTCCGTCTTGATCCAAACTGAGGGAGTTCGTCACCTCTTGGTCCAATCTAAGGGAGTTCACCCCCTCTTGGACTAATCTAATAGAGTTCGTCTCCCCTTGGACCAATCTAAAGAGTTCGTATCCACTTGGTCCAATCTAAAGGAGTTCGTCTCCACTTGGTCCAATCTAGGGGAGTTCGTCTTTTCTTGGTCAAATCTAAGGGAGTTGGTCCGTCTTGATACAATCTAAGGGAGTTCGTCACCTCTTGTTCCAATGTAAGGGAGTTCACCCCCTCATGGACCAATCTAATAGAGCTCGTCTCCTCTGGGACCAATCTAACGAAGTTCGTCTCCCCTTGGACGAATCTAGAGGAGTTCGTCTCCACTTGGTCCAATCTAACGGAGTTCGTCCACTTGGTCCAATCTAGGGGTGTTCGTCTTATGTTGGTCAAATCTAAGGGAGTTCGTCCGTCTTGATCCAAACTAAGGGAGTTCATCACCTCTTGGTCCAATCTAAGGGAGTTCATCTAAGTGGAGACGAAGTCCTTTAGATTGGACCAAGGGGAGACGAACTTCGTTAGATTGGTCCAAGAGGAGACGAACTCTATTAGATTGGTCCAAGAGGGGGTGAACTCCCTTAGATTGGAACAAGAGGTAACGAACTCCCTTAGATTGGATCAAGACGGACCAACTCCCTTAGATTTGACCAAAATAAGACGAACTCACCTAGATTGGACCAAGTGGACGAACTCCTTTAGATTGGACCAGGTGGAGACGAACTCCTTTAGATTGGTCCACGGGGAGACGAACTTCGTTAGATTCGTCCAAGAGGAGACGAACTCCATTAGATTGGTCCAAGAGGGGATGAACTCCCTTAGATTGGACCAAGAGGCGACGAACTCCGTTAGTTTGGATCAAGACGGACGAACTCCCATAGATTTGACCAACGTAAGATGAAATCCCCAAGATTTGACCAAGAGGACGAACTCCCTTAGATTGGACCAAGAGGTGATGAACTCCCTTAGTTTGGATCAAGACGAACGAACTCCATTAGATTTGACCAACATAAGACGAACTCTCCTAGATTGGACCAAGTGGACGAACTCCTTTAGATTGGACCAAGTGGAGACGAACTCCTTTAGATTGGTCCAAGGGGAGACGAACTTCGTTAGATTCGCCCAGGAGGAGACGAACTCAATTAGATTGGTCCAAGAGGGGATGAACTCCCTTAGAATGGACCAAGAGGTGACAAACTCCCTTAGTTTGGATGAGGACGGACGAACTCCCATAGATTTGACCAACATAAGACGAACTCCCTTAGATTGGACCAAGTGGACGAACTCCTTTAGATTAGACAAAGTGGAGACGCACTCTTTTAGATTGGTCCAAGGGGAGACGAACTTCGTTAGATTAGTCCTACAGGAGACGAACTCTACTAGATTGGTCCAAGTGGGCGAACTCCCTTAGATTGGACCAAGTGGGGACGAACTCATTTAGAGTTGTCCAAGGGGAGACTAACTTCGTTAGATTGGTCCACGAGGACACGAACTCCCTTAGATTGATCCAAGAGGGAACAAACTCCCTTACATTGGATCAAGACGGACCAACTCCCTTTGATTTGACCAACAGGAGACGAACTCCTTAGATTTGACCAAGTGGAGACGAAATCCTTTAGATTGGTCCGAGGGGAGACGAACTTCGTTAGATTGTTCCAAGAGGAGACGAACTCCTTTAGATTGGACAAAGTGGAGACGAACTCCTTTAGATTGGTCCAAGGGGAGACGAACTTCATTAGATTGGTCCAAGAGGAGACGAACTCCATTAGATTGGTCCAAGAGGGGATGAACTCACTTAGATTTGACCAAGAGGTGACGAACTCCCTTAGTTTGGATCAAGACGGACGAAGTCCCTTAGATTTGACCAACATAAGACGAACTCCCCTAGATTGGACCAAGTGGACGAACTCCTTTAGATTGGACCAAGTGGAGACGAACACCTTTAGATTGGTCCAAGGGGTGACGAACTTCCTCACATTGGTCCAAGTGGAGACGAACTCCATTAGATTGGTCTAAGAGGGGAGGAACTCCCTTAGATTGGACCAAGAGGTGACGAACTCCCTTAGTTTGGATCAAGACGGACGAACTCCCTTAGATTTGACCAACATAAGACCAACTCCCCCAGATTGGACCAAGTGGACGAACTCCCTTTGAATTGACCAATAGGAGACGAACTCCTTTAGATTGGACCAAGTGGAGACTAAATCCTTTAGATTGGTCCGAGGGGAGACGAACATCGTTACATTGTTCCAAGAGGAGACGAACTCCATTAGATTGGACAAAGTGGAGACGAACTCCATTATATTGGTCCAAGGGGAGACGAACTTCGTTAGATTGGTCCTAGAGGAGACGAACTCTACTAGATTGGTCCAAGTGGGCGAACTCCCTTAGGTTGGACCAAGTGGGGACGAACTCCTTTAGAGTTGTCCAAGGGGAGACTAACTTCGTTAGATTGGTCCAAGAGGACACGAACTCCCTTAGATTGATCCAAGAGGGAACACACTCCCTTAGATTGGATCAAGACGGACCAACTCCCTTAGATTTGACCAACAGGAGACGACTACTTTAGATTGGACCAAGTGGAGACGAAATCCTTTAGATTGGTCATAGGGGACACGAACTTCGTTAGATTATTCCAAGAGGAGACGGACTCCTTTAGATTGGACAAAGTGGAGACGAACTCCATTAGATTGGTCCAAGGGGAGACGAACTTCATTAGATTGGTCCAAGAGGAGATGAACTCCCTTAGGTTGGACCAAGAGGTGACGAATTCCCTTAGTTTGGATCAAGACGGACGAACTCCCTTAGATTTGACCAACATAAAACGAACTCCCCTTGATTGGACCAAGTGGACGAACTCCTTTAGATTGGACCAAGTGGAGACGAACTCCTTTAGATTGGACCAAGGGGAGACGAACTTCGTTAGATTCGCCCAAGCGGAGACGAACTCCATTAGATTGGTCCAAGAGGGGATCAACTCCCTTAGAATGGACCAAGAGGTGACGAACTCCCTTAGTTTGGATGAAAACGGACGAACTCCCATAGATTTGACCAACATAAGACGAACTCCCTCAGATTGGACCAAGTGGACGAACTCCTTAATATTGGACAAAGTGGAGACGAACTCCTTTAGATTGGTCCAAGGGGAGACGAACTTCGTTAGATTGGTCCTAGAGGAGACGAACTCTACTAGATTGGTCCTAGTGGGCGAACTCCCTTAGATTGGACCAAGTGGGGACGAACTCATTTAGAGTTGTCCAAGGGGAGACTAACTTCGTTAGATTGGTCCAAGAGGACACGAACTCCCTTAGATTGATCCAAGAGGGAACAAACTCCCTTAGATTGGATCAAGACGGACCAACTCCGTTTGATTTGACCAACAGGAGACGAACTCCTTTAGATTGGACGAAGTGGAGACGAAATTCTTTAGATTGGTCCGAGGGGACACGAACTTCGTTAGATTGTTCCAAGAGGAGACGAACTCCTTTAGATTAGACAAAGTGGAGACGAACACCTTTAGATTGGTCCAAGGGGAGAAGAACTTCATTAGATTGGTCCAAGAGGGGATGAACTCCCTTAGATTTGACCAAGAGGTGACGAACTTCCTTAGTTTGGATCAAGACGGACGAACTCCCTTAGATTTGACCAACATAAGACGAACTCCCTTAGATTGAACCAAGTGGACGAACTCCTTTAGATTGGACAAAGTGGAGACGAACTCCTTTAGATTGGTTCAAGGGGAGACGAACTTCGTTAGATTGGTGCAAGAGGAGACGAACTCCATTAGATTGGTCCAATAGGGGATGAACTCCCTTAGATTGGACCAAGAGGTGACGAACTCACTTAGTTTGGATCAAGACGGACGAACTCCCTTAGATTTGACGAACATAAGACGAACTCCCCTAGATTGGACCAAGTGGACGAACTCCATTAGATTGGACCAAGTGGAGACGAACTCCTTTAGATTGGTCCAAGTGGAGATGAACTTCATCACATTGGTCCAAGAGGAGACGAACTCCATTAGATTGGTCCAAGAGGGGATGAACTCCCTTAGATTGGACCAAGAGGTGACGAACTCCCTTAGTTTGGATCAAGACGGACGAACTCCCATAGATTTGACCAACATAAGACGAACTCCCCTAGATTGGACCAAGTGGACGAACTCCTTTAGATTGGACCAAGTGGAGACGAACTCCTTTAGATTGGTCCATGGGGAGACGAACTTCGTTAGATTGGTCCAAGAGGAGACGAACTATATTAGATTGGTCCAAGAGGGGGTGAACTCCTTTAGATTGGACCAAGAGGTGACGAACTCCCTTAGTTTGGATCAAGACGGATGAACTCCCTTAGATTTGACCAACATAAGACAAACTCCCCTAGATTGGACCAAGTGGACGAACTCCTTTAGATTGGACCAAGTGGAGACGAACTCCTTTAGATTGGTCCAAGGGGAGACGAACTTCGTAAGATTGGTCGAAGAGGAGACGAACTCCATTAGATTGGTCCAAGAGGGGGTGAACTCCCTTAGATTGGACCAAGAGGTGACGAACTCCCTTAGATTGGATCAAGACAGACGAACTCCCTTAGATTTGACCAACATAAGACGAACTCCCCTAGATTGGACCAAGTGGACGAACTCCTTTAGATTGGACCAAGTGGAGACGAACTCCTTTAGATTGGACCAAGAGGGGTTGAACTCCCTTAGAATGGACCAAGAGGTGACGAACTCCCTTAGTTTGGATCAAGACGGATGAACTCCAATAGATTTGACCAACATAAGACGAACTCCCTTAGATTGGACCAAGTGGACGAACTCCTTTAGATTGGACAAAGTGGAGACGAACTCCTTTAGATTGGTCCAAGGGGAGACGAACTTCGTTACATTGGTCCTAGAGGAGGCGAATTCTACTAGATTGGTCCAAGTGGGCGAACTCCCTTAGATTGGACCAAGTGGGGACGAACTCCTTTAGACTTGTCCAAGGGGAGACTAACTTCGTTAGATTGGTCCAAGAGGACACGAACTCCCTTAGATTGATCCAAGAGGGAACAAACTCCCTTAGATTGGATCAAGATGGACCAACTCCCTTTGATTTGACCAACAGGAGACGAACTCCTTTAGATTGGACCAAGTGGAGACTAAATCCTTTAGATTGGTCCAAGGGGAGACGAACATCGTTACATTGTTCCGAGAGGAGACGAACTCCATTAGATTGGACAAAGTGGAGACGAACTCCATTATATTGGTCCAAGGGGAGACGAACTTCGTTAGATTGGTCCTAGAGGAGACGAACTCTACTAGATTGGTCCAAGTGGGCGAACTCCCTTAGGTTGGACCAAGTGGGGACGAACTTCTTTAGAGTTGTCCAAGGGGAGACTAACTTCGTTAGATTGGTCCAAGAGGACACGAACTCCCTTAGAATGATCCAAGAGGGAACACACTCCCTTAGATTGGATCAAGACGGACCAACTCCCTTAGATTTGACCAACAGGAGACGACTACTTTAGATTGGACCAAGTGGAGACGAAATCCTTTAGATTGGTCCGAGGGGACACGAACTTCGTTAGATTGTTCCAAGAGGAGACGGACTCCTTTAGATTGGACAAAGTGGAGACGACCTCCATTAGATTGGTCCAAGGGGAGACGAACTTCATTAGATTGGTCCAAGAGGAGATGAACTCCCTTAGGTTGGACCAAGAGGTGACGAATTCCCTTAGTTTGGATCAAGACGGACGAACTCCCTTAGATTTGACCAACATAAAACGAACTCCCCTTGATTGGACCAAGTGGACGAACTCCTTTAGATTGGACCAAGGGGAGACGAACTTCGTTAGATTCGCCCAAGCGGAGACGAACTCCATTAGATTGGTCCAAGAGGGGATCAACTCCCTTAGAATGGACCAAGAGGTGACGAACTCCCTTAGTTTGGATGAAAACGGACGAACTCCCATAGATTTGACCAACATAAGACGAACTCCCTCAGATTGGACCAAGTGGACGAACTCCTTAATATTGGACAAAGTGGAGACGAACTCCTTTAGATTGGTCCAAGGGGAGACGAACTTCGTTAGATTGGTCCTAGAGGAGACGAACTCTACTAGATTGGTCCAAGTGGGCGAACTCCCTTAGATTGGACCAAGTGGGGACGAACTCATTTAGAGTTGTCCAAGGGGAGACTAACTTCGTTAGATTGGTCCAAGAGGACACGAACTCCCTTAGATTGATCCAAGAGGGAACAAACTCCCTTAGATTGGATCAAGACGGACCCACTCCGTTTGATTTGACCAACAGGAGACGAACTCCTTTAGATTGGACGAAGTGGAGACGAAATCCTTTAGATTGGTCCGAGGGGACACGAACTTCGTTAGATTGCTCCAAGAGGAGACGAACTCCTTTAGATTAGACAAAGTGGAGACGAACACCTTTAGATTGGTCCAAGGGGAGAAGAACTTCATTAGATTGGTCCAAGAGGGGATGAACTCCCTTAGATTTGACCAAGAGGTGACGAACTTCCTTAGTTTGGATCAAGACGGACGAACTCCCTTAGATTTGACCAACATAAGATGAACTCCCTTAGATTGAACCAAGTGGACGAACTCCTTTAGATTGGACAAAGTGGAGACGAACTCCTTTAGATTGGTTCAAGGGGAGACGAACTTCGTTAGATTGGTGCAAGAGGAGACGAACTCCATTAGATTGGTCCAATAGGGGATGAACTCCCTTAGATTGGACCAAGAGGTGACGAACTCACTTAGTTTGGATCAAGACGGACGAACTCCCTTAGATTTGACGAACATAAGACGAACTCCCCTAGATTGGACCAAGCGGACGAACTCCATTAGATTGGACCAAGTGGAGACGAACTCCTTTAGATTGGTCCAAGTGGAGACGAACTTCATCACATTGGTCCAAGAGGAGACGAACTCCATTAGATTGGTCCAAGAGGGGATGAACTCCCTTAGATTGGACCAAGAGGTGACGAACTCCCTTAGTTTGGATCAAGACGGACGAACTCCCATAGATTTGACCAACATAAGACGAACTCCCCTAGATTGGACCAAGTGGACGAACTCCTTTTGATTGGACCAAGTGGAGACGATTTCCTTTAGATTGGTCCAAGGGGAGACGAACTTCGTTAGATTGGTCCAAGAGGAGACGAACTATATTAGATTGGTCCAAGAGGGGGTGAACTCCTTTAGATTGGACCAAGAGGTGACGAACTCCCTTAGTTTGGATCAAGACGGACGAACTCCCTTAGATTTGACCAACATAAGACGAACTCCCCTAGATTGGACCAAGTGGACGAACTCCTTTAGATTGGACCAAGTGGAGACGAACTCCTTTAGATTGGTCCAAGGGGAGACGAACTTCGTAAGATTGGTCGAAGAGGAGACGAACTCTATTAGATTGGTCCAAGAGGGGGTGAACTCCCTTAGATTGGACCAAGAGGTGACGAACTCCCTTAGATTGGATCAAGACAGACGAACTCCCTTAGATTTGACCAACATAAGACGAACTCCCCTAGATTGGACCAAGTGGACGAACTCCTTTAGATTGGACCAAGTGGAGACGAACTCCTTTAGATTGGACCAAGAGGGGATGAACTCCCTTAGAATGGACCAAGAGGTGACGAACTCCCTTAGTTTGGATCAAGACGGATGAACTCCAATAGATTTGACCAACATAAGACGAACTCCCTTAGATTGGACCAAGTGGACGAACTCCTTTAGATTGGACAAAGTGGAGACGAACTCCTTTAGATTGGTCCAAGGGGAGACGAACTTCGTTACATTGGTCCTAGAGGAGGCGAACTCTACTAGATTGGTCCAAGTGGGCGAACTCCCTTAGATTGGACCAAGTGGGGACGAACTCCTTTAGACTTGTCCAAGGGGAGACTAACTTCGTTAGATTGGTCCAAGAGGACATGAACTCCCTTAGATTGATCCAAGAGGGAACAAACTCCCTTAGATTGGATCAAGACGGACCAACTCCCTTTGATTTGACCAACAGGAGACGAACTCCTTTAGATTGGACCAAGTGGAGACTAAATCCTTTAGATTGGTCCGAGGGGAGACGAACATCGTTACATTGTTCCGAGAGGAGACGAACTCCATTAGATTGGACAAAGTGGAGACGAACTCCATTATATTGGTCCAAGGGGAGACGAACTTCGTTAGATTGGTCCTAGAGGAGACGAACTCTACTTGATTGGTCCAAGTGGGCGAACTCCCTTAGGTTGGACCAAGTGGGGACGAACTCCTTTAGAGTTGTCCAAGGGGAGACTAACTTCGTTAGATTGGTCCAAGAGGACACGAACTCCCTTAGATTGATCCAAGAGGGAACACACTCCCTTAGATTGGATCAAGACGGACCAACTCCATTTGATTTGACCAACAGGAGACGAACTCCTTTTGATTCGACCAAGTGGAGACGAAATCCTTTAGATTGGTCCGAGGGGACACGAACTTCGTTAGATTGTTCCAAGAGGAGACGGACTCCTTTAGATTGGACAAAGTGGAGACGAACTCCATTAGATTGGTCCAAGGGGAGACGAACTTCATTAGATTGGTCCAAGAGGAGACGAACTCCCTTAGGTTGGACCAAGAGGTGACGAATTCCCTTAGTTTGGATCAAGACGGACGAACTCCCTTAGATTTGACCAACATAAAACGAACTCCCCTAGATTGGACCAAGTGGACGAACTCCTTTAGATTGGACCAAGTGGACACGAACTCCTTTAGACTGGACCAAGGGGAGACGAACTTCGTTAGATTCGCCCAAGCGGAGACGAACTCCATTAGATTGGTCCAAGAGGGGATCAACTCCCTTAGAATGGACCAAGAGGTGACGAACTCCCTTAGTTTGGATGAAAACGGACGAACTCCCATAGATTTGACCAACATAAGACGAACTCCCTCAGATTGGACCAAGTGGACGAACTCCTTAATATTGGACAAAGTGGAGACGAACTCCTTTAGATTGGTCCAAGGGGAGACGAACTTCGTTAGATTGGTCCTAGAGGAGACGAACTCTACTAGATTGGTCCAAGTGGGCGAACTCCCTTAGATTGGACCAAGTGGGGACGAACTCATTTAGAGTTGTCGAAGGGGAGACTAACTTCGTTAGATTGGTCCAAGAGGACACGAACTCCCTTAGATTGATCCAAGAGGGAACGAACTCCCTTAGATTGGATCAAGACGGACCAACTCCGTTTGATTTGACCAACAGGAGACGAACTCCTTTAGATTGGACGAAGTGGAGACGAAATCCTTTAGATTGGTCCGAGGGGACACGAACTTCGTTAGATTGTTCCAAGAGGAGACGAACTCCTTTAGATTAGACAAAGTGGAGACGAACTCCTTTAGATTGGTCCAAGGGGAGAAGAACTTCATTAGATTGGTCCAAGAGGGGATGAACTCCCTTAGATTTGACCAAGAGGTGACGAACTTCCTTAGTTTGGATCAAGACGGACGAACTCCCTTAGATTTGACCAACATAAGACGAACTCCCTTAGATTGAACCAAGTGGACGAACTCCTTTAGATTGGACAAAGTGGAGACGAACTCCTTTAGATTGGTTCAAGGGGAGACGAACTTCGTTAGATTGGTGCAAGAGGAGACGAACTCCATTAGATTGGTCCAATAGGGGATGAACTCCCTTAGATTGGACCAAGATGTGACGAACTCACTTAGTTTGGATCAAGACGGACGAACTCCCTTAGATTTGACGAACATAAGACGAACTCCCCTAGATTGGACCAAGTGGACGAACTCCATTAGATTGGACCAAGTGGAGACGAACTCCTTTAGATTGGTCCAAGTGGAGACGAACTTCATCACATTGGTCCAAGAGGAGACGAACTCCATTAGATTGGTCCAAGAGGGGATGAACTCCCTTAGATTGGACCAAGAGGTGACGAACTCCCTTAGTTTGGATCAAGACGGACGAACTCCCATAGATTTGACCAACATAAGACGAACTCCCCTAGATTGGACCAAGTGGACGAACTCCTTTAGATTGGACCAAGTGGAGACGAACTCCTTTAGATTGGTCCAAGGGGAGACGAACTTCGTTAGATTGGTCCAAGAGGAGACGAACTATATTAGATTGGTCCAAGAGGGGGTGAACTCCTTTAGATTGGACCAAGAGGTGACGAACTCCCTTAGTTTGGATCAAGACGGACGAACTCCCTTAGATTTGACCAACATAAGACGAACTCCCCTAGATTGGACCAAGTGGACGAACTCCTTTAGATTGGACCAAGTGGTGACGAACTCCTTTAGATTGGTCCAAGGGGAGACGAACTTCGTAAGATTGGTCGAAGAGGAGACGAACTCTATTAGATTGGTCCAAGAGGGGGTGAACTCCCTTAGATTGGACCAAGAGGTGACGAACTCCCTTAGATTGGATCAAGACAGACGAACTCCCTTAGATTTGACCAACATAAGACGAACTCCCCTAGATTGGACCAAGTGGACGAACTCCTTTAGATTGGACCAAGTGGAGACGAACTCCTTTAGATTGGTCCAAAGGGAGACGAACTTCGTTAGATTCGTCCAAGAGGAGACGAACTCCATTAGATTGGTCCAAGAGGGGATGAACTCCCTTAGATTGGACCAAGAGGTGACGAACTCCCTTAGTTTAAATCAAGACGGACGAAATCCCTTATATTTGACCAACGTAAGATGAAATTCCCTAGATTTCACCAAGAGGACGAACTCCCTTAGATTGGACCAAGATGTGACGAACTCCTTTAGTTTGGATCAAGACGGACGAACTCCCTTAGATTTGACCAACGTAAGATGAACTCCCTTAGATTGGACCAAGTGGACGAACTCCTTTAGATTGGACAAAGTGGATACGAACTCTTTAGATTGGTCCAAGGGGAGACGAACTTCGTTAGATTCGTCCAAGAGGAGACGAACTCCATTAGATTGGTCCAAGAGGGGATGAACTCCCTTAGATTGGACCAAGAGGTGACGAACTCCCTTTGTTTGGATCAAGACGGACGAACTCCATTAGATTTGACCAACATAAGACGAACTCCCCTAGATTGGACCAAGTGGACGAACTCCTTTAGATTGGACCAAGTGGAGATGAAGTCCTTTAGATTGGTCCAAGGGGAGACGAACTTCTTTAGATTCGCCCAAGAGGAGACGAACTCCATTAGATTGGTCCAAGAGGGGATGAACTCCCTTAGATTGGACCAAGAGGTGACGAACTCCCTTAGTTTGGATCAAGACGGGCGAACTCCCTTAGATTTGACCAACGTAAGATGAAATCCCGTAGATTTGACCAAGAGGACGAACTCCCTTAGATTGGACCAAGAGGTGACGAACTCCCTTAGTTTGGATCAAGACGGACGAACTCCCTTAGATTTGACCAACGGAAGACGAACTCCCTTAGATTGGACCAAGTGGACGAAATCCTTTAGATTGGACAAAGTGGAGACGAACTCCTTCAGATTGGTCCAAGGGGAGACGAACTTCGTTAGATTCGTCCATGAGGAGACGAACTCCTTTAGATTGGACTAAGTGGACGAACTCCCTTAGATTGGACCAAGTGGAGACGAACTCCTTTAGATTGGTCGAAGAGGGGACGAACTCCCTTAGATTGGATCAAGAGGAGAAGAACTCCATTAGATTGGTCCAAGAGGGGACGAACTCCCTTAGAATGGACCAAGTGGAGGCGAACTCCTTTAGATTGGATGAAGGGGAGAGAACTCCTTTTGATTGGTCTAAGAATAGACGAACTACATTAGATTGGTCCAAGAGGAGACAAACTCCTTTCGATTGGCCCAAGTGGAGACGAACACCCTTAGATTGGACCAAGTGGACGAACTCCCTTAGATTGGACCAAGTGGAGTCGAACTCCCTTAGATTGGACCAAGTGGAGATGAACTCCTTTAGATTGGTCGAAGGGGGGATGAACTCCCTCAGATTGGATCAAGAGGAGACGAACTCCATTAGATTGGTCCAAGAGGGGACGAACTCCCTTAGATTGGATCAAGACGGATGAACTCCCTTTGATTTGACCAACAGGAGACGAACTCAGATAGACTGCACCAAGGGGAGACGAACTCCGTTAGATTGGTCCAAGAGGGGACGAAATCCCTTAGATTGCACCAAGAGGTGACGAACTCCTTTAGATTGGACGAACGTAAGATGAACTCCTTTAGATTGGACCAAGTGGAGACGAACTGCATTAGATTGGACGAAGGGGAGACGAACTCCTTTTGATTGGTCCAAGAGGAGATGAACTCCAATATATTGGTCCAAGAGGGGACGAACTCCCTTAGATTTAACAAAGACGAGACGAACTCCTTTAGATTGGTCCAAGAGGTGACGAACTCCCCTAGATTGGACCAAGTGGAGACGAACACCTTTAGATTGGACCAAGAGGAGACGAACTCCATTACATTGGTCCAAGTGCCGACGAATTTCCTTAGATTTAACGAAGACGAGACGAACTCCTTTAGATTGGTCCAAGAGGTGACGAACTCCCTTAGATTGGACCAAGTGGAGACGAACACCTTTAGATTATACCAAGAGGAGAGGAACTCCCTTAGATTGGACCAAGTAGACGAACTCTCTTAGATTGGACCAAGTGGAGACGAACTCGTTTAGATTGGTCCAAGGGGGGACGAACACCCTTAGATTGGATCAAGAGGAGACGAACTCCAATAGATTGGTCCAAGTGGGGACGAACTCCCTTAGATTGGACCAAGTGAAGACGAACTCCTTTAGATTGGACGAAGGGGAGACGAAATCCTTTTGATTGGTCCAAGAAGAGACGAACTACATTAGATTGGTCCAAGAGGATACGAATTCCCTTAGCTTGGACCATGAGGAGACGAACTCCTTTAGATTGGTCCAAGAGGAGACGAACTCCCTTAGATTGGGGCAAGTGGACGAACTCCCTTAGAATGGACCAAGTGGAGACGGACTCCCTTAGATTGGACCAAGTGGACGAACTCCCTTAGACTGGACCAAGTGGAGACGATGTCCCTTAGATTGGACCAAGTGGACGAACTCCCTTAGATTGGACCAAGTGGAGAAGAACTCCTTTAGATTGGTCCAACGGGAGACGAATTTCGTTAGATTGGACCAAGTGGAGACGAACTCCTTTAGATTGGACGAAGGGGAGACGAACTCCTTTTGATTGGTCCAAGTGGAGGCGAACACCCTTAGATTGGACCAAGTGGACGAACTCACTTAGATTGGACCAAGTGGAGACGAACTCCCTTAGATTGGACCATGTGGACGAACTCCCTAAGATTGGACCAAGTGGAGACGAACTCCTTTAGATTGGTCCATGGGGAGACGAACACCCTTAGATTGGATCAAGAGGAGATGAACTCCATTAGATTGGTCGAAGAGGGGATGAACTCCCTTAGATTGGATCAAGTGGATACGAACTCCTTTGGATTGCACCTAAGGGAGACAAACTCATTTAGATTGGTCCAAGAGCAGACGAACCACATTAGATTGGTCCAAAAGGAGACGAATTCCCTTAGCTTGGGCCAAGTGGAGACGAACTCCTTTTTGATTGGTCCAAGAGGAGACGAACACACTTAGATTGGACCAAGTGGACGAACTCCCTTAGATTGGACCAAGTGGAGACGAACTCCCTTAGATTGGACCAAGTGGACGAACTCCCTTAGATTAGACCAAGTGGAGACGAACTCCTTTAGATTGGTCGAAGGGGGGACGAACTCCCTTAGATTGGATCAAGAGGAGACGAACTCCATTAGATTGGTCCAAGAGAGAACGAACTCCCTTAGATTTGATCAAGTGGAGACGAAATCCTTTGGATGGCACCAAGGGGAGACGAACTCCTTTAGATTTGTCCAAGTGTAGACGAACGACATTAGATTGGTACAAAAGGAGACGAATTCCCTTAGCTTGGGCCAAGAGGAGACGAACTCCTTTAGATTGGTCCAAGTGGAGACGAACACCCTTAGATTAGACCAAGTGGACGAACTCCCTTAGATTGGACCAAATTGAGCCGAACACCTTTAGATTGGTCGAAGGGGGGGATGAACTCCCTTAGATTGGATCAAGAGGAGACGAACTCCATTAGATTGGTCCAATAGGGGAAGAACTCCCTCAGATTGGATCAAGACGGACGAACTCCCTTTGATTTGACCTACAGGAGACGAACTCCATTAGATTGGACCAAGTTCGGAAGAACTCCAATAGATTGGTCCAAGAGGGGACGAACTCCCTTAGATTGTCCAAGAGGTGATGAACTCCCTTAGATTGGACGAACATAAGATGAACTCCTTTAGATTGGACCAAGTGGAGACGAACTCCTTTTCATTGGTCCAAGAGAAAACGAACTACATTAGGTTGGTCCAAGAGGAGACGAATTCCCTTAGCTTGGACCAAGAGGAGACGAACTCCTTTAGATTGGTCCAAGTGAACGAACATCGTAAGATTGGACCAAGTGGAGACGAACCCGTTTAGATTGGTCCAAGGGGGGTCGAACTCCCTTAGATTGGACCAAGTGGAGACAAACTAGTTTAGATTGGTCCAAGGGGGGACGAACTCCCATAGACGGACGAACACCCTTTGATTTCACCAACCGGAGACGAACTCCATTAGATTGGACCAAAGTGAGACGAACTCCAATAGATTGCACCAAGGGGAGACGAACTCCTTTAGATTTGTCCAAGAGCAGACGGACTCCATTACATTGGTCCAAGTAGGGACGAATTCCCTTAGATTTGACCAAGACAAGACGAACTCCTTTAGATTGTCCAAGATGAGACTAACTCCCTTAGATTGGACCAAGAGGTGGCGAACTCCCTTAGATTGGACCAAGTGGAGACGAACACCTTTAGATTGGACGAAGGGGAGACGAAGTCCTTGTGATTAGTCCAAGAACAGACGAACTACATTAGATTGGTCCAAGAGGAGACGAATTCCCTTAGCTTGGACCATGAGGAGACGAACTCCCTTAAATTGGACCAAGTGGATGAACTGCCTTAGATTGGACCAAGTGGAGACGAACTCCCTTAGATTGGATCAAGAGGAGACGAACTTCTTTAGATTGGTCCAATAGGGGACGAACTCCCTCAGATTAGATCAAGATGGACGAACTCCCTTTGATTTGACCAACAGGAGACGAACTCCTTTAGACTGGACCCAGTTCAGACGAACTCTGATAGATTGCACCAAGCGGAAATGAACTCCTTTAGATTGGTCCAAGAGGGGACGAACTCCCTTAGATTGGACCAAGAGGTGACGAACTCCCTTAGATTGGACGAACATAAGATGAACTCCTTTAGATTGGACGAAGTGGAGACGAACTCCTTTTCATTTGTCCAAGAGAAGACGAACTACATTAGGTTGGTCCAAGAGGAGACGAATTCCCTTATGTTGGACCAAGTGGAGACAAACTCCTTCAGATTTGTCCAAGTGGGCGAACTCTCTTAGATTGGACCAAGTGGAGACGAACTCGTTTAGATTGGTCCAAGGGGGGACGAACTCCCTTAGATTGGACCAAGTGGAGACGAACTCGTTTAGATTGGTCCAATGGGGGGACGAACTCCCTTAGATTGGATCAAGATGGACGAACTCCCTTTGATTTGACCAACCGGAGACGAACTCCTTTAGATTAGACCAAAGTGAAACGAAATCCGATAGATTGCACCAAGGGGAGGCGAACTCCTTTACATTGGTCCAAGAGGAGACGAACTCCATTACATTGGTCCAAGTGGGGACGAATTCCCTTAGATTTGACCAAGACGAGGCGAACTCCTTTAGATTGGTCCAAGAGGAGACTAACTCCCTTAGATTGGACCAAGTGGAGACGAACACCTTTAGATTGGACAAAGAGGAGACGGATTCCCTTAGATTGGACCAAGTGGAGACGAACTCCTTTAGATTGGTCGAAGGGCGGACGAACTCCCTTAGATTGGATCAAGACGGACGAACTCCCGTTGATTTGACCAACCGGAGACGAATTCCTTTAGATTGGACCAAAGTGAGACGAACACCGATAGATTGCACCAAGGGGAGGCGAACTCCTTTACATTGGTCCAAGAGAAGACGAACTCCATTACATTGGTCCAAGTGGGGACGAATTCCCTTAGATTTGACCAAGACAAGGCGAACTCCTTTAGATTGGTCCAAGAGGAGACTAACTCCCTTAGATTGGACCAAGTGGAGATGAACTCCATTAGATTGGTCCAAGAGGGGACGAACTCCCTTAGATTGGACCAAGTGGAGACGAACTCCTTTAGATTGGACGAAGGGGAGACGAACTCCTTTTGATTGGTCCAAGAAGAGACGAACAACATTAGATTGGTCCAAGAGGAGACGAATTCCCTTAGCATGGACCATGAGGAGACGAACTCCTTTAGATTGGTCCAAGAGGAGACGAACACCCCTAAATTTGACCAAGTGGACGAACTCCCTTAGATTGGACCAAGTGGAGACGAACTCCCTTAGATTGGACCAAGAGGAGACGAATTCCCTTAGATTGGACCAAGAGGAGACGAATTCCCTTAGATTGGACCAAGCAGACGAACTCCCTTAGATAGGTCCAAGTGGAGACGAACTCCTTTAGATTGGTTGAAGGGGGGACGAACTCCCTTAGATTGGATCAAGAGGAGACGAACTCCATTGGATTGGTCCAAGAGGGGACGAACTCCCTTAGATTGGACCAAGTGAAGACGAACTCCTTTAGATTGGACGAAGGGGAGACGAACTCCTTGTGATTGGTCCAAGGACAGACGAACTACATTAGATTGGTCCAAGAGGAGTCGAATTCCCTTTGCTTGGACCATGAGGAGACGAACTCCTTTAGATTGGTCCAAGAGAAGACGAACTCCCCTAAATTGGACCAAGTGGGCGAACTGCCTTAGATTGGACCAAGAGGAGACGAACTCCCTTACATTGGACCAAGTGAACGAACTCCCTTAGATTGGACAAGGTGGAGACGAACTCCTTTAGATTTGTCGAAGGGGGGACCAACTCCCTTATATTAGATCAAGAGGAGACGAACTCCATTAGATTGGTCCAATAGGGGACGAACTCCCTCTGATTGGATCAAGATAGACGAACTCCCTTTGATTTGCCCAACAGGAGACGAACTCCTTTAGATTGGACCAAGTTCAGGCGAACTCCGATAGATTGCACCAAGCGGAGACGAACTCCCTTAGATTGGACCAAGTGGAAACGAACTCCCTTAGATTGGACCAAGTGGAAACGAACTCCCTTAGATTGGACCAAGAGGAGACGAATTCCCTTAGATTGGACCAAGCAGACGAACTCCCTTAGATAGGACCAAGTGGAGACGAACTCCTTTAGATTGGTTGAAGGGGGAACGAACTCCCTTAGATTGGATCAAGAGGAGACGAACTCCATTAGATTGGTTCAAGAGGGGACGAACTCCCTTAGATTGGACCAAGTGGAGACGAAATCCTTTATATTGGACGAAGGGGAGACGAACTCCTTGTGATTGGTCCAAGAACAGACGAACTACATTAGATTGGTCCAAGAGGAGACGAATTCCCTTAGCTTGGACCATGAGGAGACGAACTCCCCTAAATTGGACCAAGTGGACGAACTGCCTTAGATTGGACCAAGTGGAGACGAACTCCCTTAGATTGGACTAAGTGAACGAACTCCCTTAGATTGGACCAAGTGAAGACGAACTCCTTTAGATTTGTCGAAGGGGGGACGAACTTCCTTAGATTGGATCAAGAGGAGACGGACTCCATTAGATTGGTCCAATAGGGGACGAACTCCCTCAGATTGGATCAAGATGGACGAACTCCCTTGGATTTGACCAACAGGAGACGAACTCCTTTAGATTGGACCAAGTTCAGACGAACTCCGATAGATTGCACCAAGCGGAGACGAACTCCTTTAGATTGGTCCAAGAGGGGACGAACTCCCTTAGATTGGACCAAGTGGAGACGAACTCCTTTACATTGGTCCAAGTGGGGACGAATTCCCTTAGATTTGACCAAGACGAGACGAACTCTTTAGATTTGTCGAAGGGGGGACGAACTCCCTTAGATTGGATCATGAGGAGACGAACTCCATTAGATTGGTCCAACAGGGGTCGAACTCCTTTAGATTGGTCCAAGAGGAGACGAACTCCCTTAGATTGGACCAAGTGGAGATGAACTCCTTTAGATTGGTCCAAGAGGGGACGAACTCCCTTAGATTGGACCAAGTGGAGACGAACTCCTTTAGATTGGATGATGGGGAGACGAACTCCTTTTGATTGGTCCAAGAAGAGACGAACTACATTAGATTGGTCCAAGAGGAGACGAATTCCCTTAGCATGGACCATGAGGAGACGAACTCCTTTAGATTGGTCCAAGAGGAGACGAACACCCCTAAATAGGACCAAGTGGACGAACTCCTTTAGATTGGACCAAGTGGAGACGAACTCCCTTAGATTGGACCAAGAGGAGACGAATTCCCTTAGATTGGACCAAGAGGAGACGAATTCCCTTAGATTGGACCAAGCAGACGAACTCCCTTAGATAGGTCCAAGTGGAGACGAACTCCTTTAGATTGGTTGAAGGGGGGACGAACTCCCTTAGATTGGATCAAGAGGAGACGAACTCCATTGGATTGGTCCAAGAGGGGACGAACTCCCTTAGATTGGACCAAGTGGAGACGAACTCCTTTAGATTGGACGAAGGGGGGACGAATTCCTTGTGATTGGACCAAGGACAGACGAACTACATTGGATTGGTCCAAGAGGAGTCGAATTCCCTTAGCTTGGACCATGAGGAGACGAACTCCTTTAGATTGGTCCAAGAGAAGACGAACTCCCCTAAATTGGACCAAGTGGGCGAACTGCCTAAGATTGGACCAAGAGGAGACGAACTCCCTTACATTGGACCAAGTGAACGAACTCCCTTAGATTGGACAAGGTGGAGACGAACTCCGTTAGATTTGTCGAAGGGGGGACGAACTCCCTTATATTAGATCACGAGGAGACGAACTCCATTAGATTGGTCCAATGGGGGACGAACTCCCTCTGATTGGATCAAGATGGACGAACTCCCTTTGATTTGCCCAACAGGAGACGAACTCCTTTAGATTGGACCAAGTTCAGGCGAACTCCGATAGATTGCACCAAGCGGAGACGAACTCCCTTAGATTGGACCAAGTAGACGAACTATCATAGAATGGACCAAGTGGAGATGAAGTCCTTTAGATTGGTCCAAGATGAGACGAACTCCCTTAGATTGGACCAAGTGGAGACGAACTCCTTTAGATTGGACGAAGGGGAGAGAAAATCCTTTTGATTGGTCCAAGAGGAGACGAATTCCCTTAGCTTGGACCATGAGGAGACGAACTCCTTTAGATTGATCCAAGAGGAGACGAACTCCCCTAAATTGGACCAAGTGGACGAACTCCCTTAGATTGGACCAAGTGGAAACGAACTCCCTTAGATTGGACCAAGAGGAGACGAACTCCATTAGATTGGTCCAAGAGGGGACGAACTCCCTTAGATTGGACCAAGTGGAGATGAACTCCTTTAGATTGGTCCAAGAGGGGACGAACTCCCTTAGATTGGACCAAGTGGAGACGAACTCCTTTAGATTGGACGAAGGGGAGACGAACTCCTTTTGATTGGTCCAAGAAGAGACGAACTACATTAGATTGGTCCAAGAGGAGACGAATTCCCTTAGCATGGACCATGAGGAGACGAACTCCTTTAGATTGGTCCAAGAGGAGACGAACACCCCTAAATAGGACCAAGTGGACGAACTCCCTTAGATTGGACCAAGTGGAGACGAACTCCCTTAGGTTGGACCAAGAGGAGACGAATTCCCTTAGATTGGACCAAGAGGAGACGAATTCCCTTAGATTGGACCAAGCAGACGAACTCCCTTAGATAGGTCCAAGTGGAGACGAACTCCTTTAGATTGGTTGAAGGGGGGACGAACTCCCTTAGATTGGATCAAGAGGAGACGAACTCCATTGGATTGGTCCAAGAGGGGACGAACTCCTTTAGATTGGACCAAGTGGAGACGAACTCCTTTAGATTGGACGAAGGGGGGACGAATTCCTTGTGATTGGACCAAGGACAGACGAACTACATTAGATTGGTCCAAGAGGAGTCGAATTCCCTTAGCTTGGACCATGAGGAGACGAACTCCTTTAGATTGGTCCAAGAGAAGACGAACTCCCCTAAATTGGACCAAGTGGGCGAACTGCCTTAGATTGGACCAAGAGGAGACGAACTCCCTTACATTGGACCAAGTGAACGAACTCCCTTAGATTGGACAAGGTGGAGACGAACTCCGTTAGATTTGTCGAAGGGGGGACGAACTCCCTTATATTAGATCACGAGGAGACGAACTCCATTAGATTGGTCCAATAGGGGACGAACTCCCTCTGATTGGATCAAGATGGACGAACTACCTTTGATTTGCCCAACAGGAGTCGAACTCGTTTAGATTGGACCAAGTTCAGGCGAACTCCGATAGATTGCTCCAAGCGGAGACGAACTCCCTTAGATTGGACCAAGTAGACGAACTATCATAGATTGGACCAAGTGGAGATGAAGTCCTTTAGATTGGTCGAAGATGAGACAAACTCCCTTAGATTGGACCAAGTGGAGACGAACTCCTTTAGATTGGACGAAGGGGAGACAAAATCCATTTGATTGGTCCAAGAGGAGACGAATTCCCTTAGCTTGGACCATGAGGAGACGAACTCCTTTAGATTGATCCAAGAGGAGACGAACTCCCCTAAATTGGACCAAGTGGACGAACTCCCTTAGATTGGACCAAGTGGAAACGAACTCCCTTAGATTGGACCAAGAGGAGACGAACTCCATTAGATTGGTCCAAGAGGGGACGAACTCCTTTAGATTGGACCAAGTGGAGACGAACTCCTTTAGATTGGTTGAAGGGGGGACGAACTCCCTTAGATTGGATCAAGAGGAGACGAACTCCATTAGATTGGTCCAAGAGGGGACGAACTCCCTTAGATTGGACCAAGTGGAGACGAAATCCTTTTTATTGGACGAAGGGGAGACGAACTCCTTGTGATTGATCCAAGAACAGACGAACTACATTAGATTGGTCCAAGAGGAGACGAATTCCCTTAGCTTGGACCATGAGGAGACGAACTCCCCTAAATTGGACCAAGTGGACGAACTGCCTTAGATTGGACCAAGTGGAGACGAACTCCCTTAGATTGGACTAAGTGAACGAACTCCCTTAGATTGGACCAAGTGAAGACGAACTCCATTAGATTTGTCGAAGGGGGGACGAACTTCCTTAGATTGGATCAAGAGGAGACGAACTCCATTAGATTGGTCCAATAGGGGACGAATTCCCTCAGATTGGATCAAGATGGACGAACTCCCTCGGATTTGACCAACAGGAGACGAACTCCTTTAGATTGGACCAAGTTCATACGAACTCCGATAGATTGCACCAAGCGGAGACGAACTCCTTTAGATTAGTCCAAGAGGGGACGGACTCCCTTAGATTGGACCAAGAGGTGACCAACTCCCTTAGATTGGACGAACATAAGATGAACTCCTTTAGATTGGACCAAGTGGAGACGAACTCCTTTACATTGGTCCAAGAGGAGACGAACTCCATTACATTGGTCCAAGTGGGGACGAATTCCCTTAGATTTGACTAAGACGAGACGAACTCCTTTAGATTTGTCGAAGGGGGGACGAACTCCCTTAGATTGGATTACGAGGAGACGAACTACATTAGATTGGTCCAACAGGGGTCGAACTCCTTTAGATTGGTCCAAGAGGAGACGAACTCCCTTAGATTGGACCAACTGGACGAACTCCGTTAGATTGGACCAAGCGGAGACGAACTCCCTTAGATTGGACCAACTGGACGAACTCCCTTAGATTGGACCAATAGGTGACGAACTCCCTTAGTTTTGATCAAGACGGACGAACTCCCTTAGATTTGACCAACATAAGACGAACTCCTTTAGATTGGACGAAGGGGAGACGAAGTCCTTTTCGTTGGTCTAAGAGAAGACGAACTGCATTAGATGGGTCCAAGAGGAGACGAATTCCCTTAACTTGGACCAAGAGGAGACGAACTCCTTTAGATTAGTCCAAGAGAAGACGAACTCCCTTAGGTTGGACCAAGTGGACGAACTCCATTTGATTGGACCATGCGGAGACGAACTCCCTTAGATTGGACCAAGTGGACGAACTCCCTTAGATTGGACTAAGTGGAGAGGAACTACTTTAGATTGGTCCAAGGGGAGACGAACTTCGTTAAATTGGTCCAAGAGGAGACGAAGTCCATTAGATTTCTTCAAGAGGGGACGAACTCCGTTCGATTGGACCAAGAGGTGAAGAACACCCTTAGTTTCGGTCAAGACGGACGAACTCCCTTAGATTTGACCAACATAATACGAACTCCTTTATTTTGGACCAAAGTGAGACGAACTACGATAGATTGCACCAAGGGGAGACGAACTCCTTTAGATTGGTCCAAGTGGACGAACTCTCTTAGATTGGTCCACTAGGGGACGAACTCCCTCAGATTGGATCAACGCAGACAAACTCCCTTTCATTTGACCAACAGGAGATGAACTCCTTTAGATTAGACCAAGTTCAGACGAACTCCGATAGATTGCTCCAAGCGGAGACGAACTCCTTTAGATTGGTCCAAGAGGGGACGAACTCCCTTAGATTGTACAAAAAGGTGACGAACTCCTTTAGATTGGACCAAGTGGAGACGCACTTCTTTTCATTGGTCCAAGAGAAGACGAACTACATTAGGTTGGTCCAAGAGGAGACGAATTCCCTTAGCTTGGACAAAGAGGATACGAACTCCTTTAGATTGGTCCATGTGGACGAACTCTCTTAGATTGGACCAAGTGGAGACGAACTTGTTTAGATTGGTCCAAGGGGGAACGAACTCCCCTAGATTGGACCAAGTGGAGACGAACTCGTTTAGATTGGTCCAACGGGGGACGAACTCCCTTAGATTGCATCGAGACGGACGAACTCCCTTTGATTTGACCAACCGGAGACGAACTCCTTTAGATTGGACCAAAGTGAGACAAACTCCGATAGATTGCACCAAGGGGAGACAAACTCCTTTAGATTGCCCCAAGAGGAGACGAACTCTATTACATTAGTCCAAGTGGGGACGAATTCCCTTAGATTTGACCAAGACGAGACGAACTCCTTTAGATTAGTCCAAGAGGAGACTAACTCCCTTAGATTGGACCAAGAGGTGGCGAACTCCCTTAGATTGGACCAAGTGGAGACGAACACCTTTAGATTGGACCAAGAGGAGGCGAATTCCCTTAGATTGGACCAAGCTGACGAACTCCCTCAGATTGGATCAAGTGGAGACGAACTCCTTTAGATTGGTTGAAGGGGGGACGAACTCCGTTTGATTGGATCAAGAGGAGACGAACTCCATTAGATTGGTCCAAGAGGGGACGAACTCCCTTAGATTGGACCAAGTGGAGATGAACTCCTTTAGATTGGACGAAGGGGAGACGAACTCCTTGTGATTGGTCCAAGAACAAAAGAACTATATTAGATTGGTCCAAGAGGAGACGAATTAACTTAGCTTGGACCATGAGGAGAGGAACTCCCCTAAATTGGACCAAGTGGATGAACTACCATAGATTGGACCAAGTGGAGACGAACTCCCTTAGATTGGACCATGTGGAGACGAACTCCTTTAGATTTGTCGACGGGGGGACGAACTCCCTTAGATTGGATCAAGAGGAGACGAACTCCTTTAGATTGGTCCAATAGGGGACGAACTCTCGCAGATTGGATCAAGATGGACGAACTCCCTTTGATTTGACCAACATGAGAGGAACTCCGTTAGATATGACCAAGTTCAGACGAACTCCGATAGACTGCACCAAGCGGAGACGAACTCCTTTAGATTGGTCCAAGAGGGGACGAACTCCCTTAGATTGGACCAAGAGGTGACGAACTCCCTTAGATTGGACGAACATAAGATGAACTCCTTTAGATTGGACCAAGTGGAGACGAACTCCTTTTCATTGGTCCAAGAGAAGACGAACTACATTAGGTTGGTCCAAGAGGAGACGAATTCCCTTAGCTTGGACCAAGTGGAGACGAACTCCTTTAGATTGGTCCAAGTGGACGAACTCTCTTAGATTGGGCCAAGTGGAGACGAACTCGTTTAGATTGGTCCAAGGGGGGACGAACTCCCTTAGATTGGATCAAGACGGACGAACTCCCTTTGATTTGACCAACTGGAGACGAACTCCTTTAGATTGGACCAAAGTGAGATGAACTCTGATAGATTGCACCAAGGGGAGGCGAACTCCTTTACATTGGTCCAAGAGTAGACGAACTCCATTATATTGGTCCAAGTGGGGACGAATTCCCTTAGATTTGACCAAGACGAGGCGAACTCCTTTAGATTGGTCCAAGAGGAGAGTAACTCCCTTAGATTGGACAACGAGGTGGCGAACTCCCTTAGATGGGACCAAGTGGAGACGAACACCTTTAGATTGGACCAAGAGGAGACGACCTCCCCTAGATTGGACCAAGTAGACGAACTCCCTTAGATTGGACCAAGTGGAGAAGAACTCCTTTAGATTGGTCCAAGAGGGGATGAACTCCCTTAGATTTGACCGAGTGGAGACGAACTCCTTTAGATTGGACGAAGGGGAGACGAACTCCTTTTGATTGGTCCAATAAGAGACGAACTTCATTAGATTGGTCCAAGAGGAGACGAATTCCCTTAGCATGGACAATGAGGAGACGAACTCCTTTAGATTGGTCCAAGAGGAGACGAACTCCCCTAAATTGGACCAAGTGGACGAACTCCCTTAGATTG
Source organism: Melaleuca quinquenervia (assembly GCA_030064385.1). Classification (NCBI taxonomy): domain Eukaryota; kingdom Viridiplantae; phylum Streptophyta; class Magnoliopsida; order Myrtales; family Myrtaceae; genus Melaleuca; species Melaleuca quinquenervia. The sequence goes on along the minus strand of CM057724.1, from coordinate 11,011,688 downwards.
GACCAAGTGGAGACAAACTCCCTTTGATTGGACCAAGAGGACACGAATTCCCTTAGATTGGACCAAGAGGAGACGAATCCCCTTAGATTGGACCAAGCAGACGAACTCCCTTAGATAGGTCCAAGTGGAGTCGAACTCCTTTAGATTGGTTGAAGGGGGGACGAACTCCCATAGATTGGATCAAGAGGAGACGAACTCCATTGGATTGGTCCAAGAGGGGACGAACTCCCTTAGATTGGACCAAGTGGAGACGAACTCCTTTAGATTGGACGAAGGGGAGACGAACTCCTTGTGATTGGTCCAAGAACAGACGAACTACATTAGATTGGTCCAAGAGGAGTCGAATTCCCTTAGCTTGGAGCATGAGGAGACGAACTCCTTTAGATTGGTCCAAGAGGAGACGAACTCCCCTAAATTGGACGAAGTGGACGAACTGCCTTAGATTGGACCAAGTGGAGACGAACTCCCTTACATTGGACCAAGTGAACGAACTCCATTAGATTGGACCAAGTGGAGACGAACTCCTTTAGATTGGTCCAAGAGGAGACGAACTCCCTTAGATTGGATCAAGAGGAGACGAACTCCATTAGATTGGTCCAATAGCGGACGAACAACCTCTGATTGGATCAAGATGGACGAACTCCCTTTGATTTGCCCAACAGGAGATGAACTCCTTTAGATTGGACCAAGTTCAGACGAACTCCGATAGATTGCACAAAGCGGAGACGAACTCCCTTAGATTGGACCAAGTAGACGAACTCCCTTAGATTGGACCAAGGGGAGACGAACTCCTTTAGATTGGTCCAAGAGGAGACGAACTCCCTTAGATTGGACCAAGTGGAGACGAACTCCTTTAGATTGGACGAAGGGGAGACGAAATCCTTTTGATTGGTCCAAGAAGAGACGAACTACAATAGATTGGTCCAAGAGGAGACGAATTCCCTTAGCTTCGGCCATGAGGAGACGAACTCCTTTAGATTAGTCCAAGAGGAGACGAACTCCCCTAAATTGGACCAAGTGGACGAACTCCCTTAGATTGGACCAAGTGGAGACGAACTCCCTTAGCTTGGACCAAGAGGAGACGAATTCCCTTAGATTGGACCAAGCAGACGAACTCCCATATATAGGACCAAGTGGAGACGAACTCCTTTAGATTGGACGAAGGGGGGACGAACTCCCTTAGATTGGACCAAGTGGAGACGAACTCCTTTAGATTGGACGAAGGGGGGACGAACTCCCTTAGATTGGACCAAGTGGAGACGAAATCCTTTAGATTTGTCGAAGGGGGGACGAACTCCCTTAGATTGGATCAACAGGAGACGAACTCCATTAGATTGGTCTAATAGGGGACGAACTCCCTCTGATTGGATCAAGATGGACGAACTCCCTTTGATTTGCCCAACATGAGACAAACTCCTTTAGATTGGACGAAGGGGGGACGAACTCCCTTAGATTGGACCAAGTGGAGACGAACTCCTTTAGATTGGACCAAGTGAACGAACTCCCTTAGATTGGACCAAGTGGAGACGAACTCCTTTAGATTTGTCGAAGGGGGGACGAACTCCCTTAGATTGGATCAACAGGAGACGAACTCCATTAGATTGGTCTAATAGGGGACGAACTCCCTCTGATTGGATCAAGATGGACGAACTCCCTTTGATTTGCCCAACAGGAGACAAACTCCTTTAGATTGGACCAAGGTCAGACGAACTCCGATAGATTGCACCAAGCGGAGACGAACTCCCTTAGATTGGACCAAGTAGACGAACTCCCTTAGATTGGACCAAGTGGAGATGAACTCCTTTAGATTGGTCCAAGGGGGGACGAACTCCCTTAGATTGGATCAAGACGGATGAACTCCCTTTGATTTGATCAACCCGAGACGAACTCCTTTAGATTGGACCAAAGTGAGACGAACTCCGATGGATTGCACCAAGGGGAGGCGAACTCCTTTACATTGGTCCAAGAGGAGACGAACTCCATTACATTGGTACAAGTGGGGACGAATTCCCTAATATTTGACCAAGACGAGGCGAACTCCTTTAGATTGGCCAAGAGGAGACTAACTCCCTTAGATTGGACCACGAGGTGGCGAACTCCCATAGATTGGACCAAGTGGAAGCGAACACCTTTAGATTGGACCAAGAGGAGACGACTTCCCTTAGATTGGACCAAGTAGACGAACTCCCTTAGATTGGACCAAGTGGAGATGAACTCCTTTAGATTGGTCCAAGAGGGGACGAACTCCCTTAGGTTGGACCAAGTGGAGACGAACTCCTTTAGAATGGACGAAGCGGAGACGAACTCCTTTTGATTGGTCCAAGAAGAGACGAACTACATTAGATTTGTCCAAGGGGTGACGAATTCCCTTAGCATGGACCATGAGGAGACGAACTCCTTTAGATTGGTCCAAGAGGAGACGAACTCCCCTAAATTGGACCAAGTGGACGAACTCCCTTAGATTGGACCAAGTGGAGACGAACTCCCTAAGATTTGACCAAGAGGAGACGAATTCCCTTAGATTGGACCAAGCAGACGAACTCCCTTAGATTGGACCAAGTGGAGACGAACTCCTTTAGATTGGTTGAAGGGGGGACGAACTCCCTTAGAATGGATCAAGAGGAGACGAACTCCATTAGATTGGTCCAAGAGGGGACGAACTCCCTTAGATTCGACCAAGCGGAGATGAACTCCTTTAGATTGGACAAAGGGGAGACGAATTCCTTGTGATTGGTCCAAGAACAGACGAACTACATTAGATTGGTCCAAGAGGAGTCGAATTCCCTTAGCTTGGACAATGAGGAGACGAACTACTTTAGACTGGTCCAAGAGGAGACGAACTCCCCTAAATTGGACCAAGTGGACGAACTCCCTTAGATTGGACCAAGTAGACGAAACCCTTTTGATTGGTCCAAGAAGAGACGAACTACATTAGATTGGTCCAAGAGGAGACGAATTCCCTTAGCTTGGACCATGAGGAGACGAACTCCTTTAGATTGGTCCAAGAGGAGACGAACTCCCCTAAATTGGACCAAGTGGACGAACTCCCTTAGATTGGACCATGAGGATACGAACTCCCTCAGATTGGACCAAGTGAACGAACTCCCTTAGATTGGACCAAGTGGAGACTAACTACTTTAGATTTGTCCAAGGGGAGACGAACTCCATTAGATTGGTCCAATAGGGGACGAACTCCCTCAGATTGGATCAAGATGGATGAACTCCCTTTGATTTGACCAACAGGAGACGAACTCCTTTAGATTGGACCAACTTCAGACGAACTCCGATAGATTGCACCAAGCGGAGACGAACTCCCCTAGATTGGACGAACATAAGATGAACTCCTTTAGATTGGACCAAGTGGAGACGAACTCCTTTTCATTGGTCCAAGAGAAGACGAACTACATTAGGTTGGTCCAAGAGGAGACGAATTCCCTTAGCTTGGACCAAGAGGAGACGAACTCCTTTAGATTGGTCCAAGTAGACGAACTCTCTTAGATTGGACCAAGCGGAGACGAACTCGTTTAGATTGGTCCAAGGGAGGACGAACTCCCTTAAATTGGACCAAGTGGAGACGAACTCGTTTAGATTGGTCCGAGGGGGGACGAACTCCCATAGATTGGATCAAGACTGACGAACTCCCTTTGATTTGACCAACTGGAGACGAACTCCTTTAGATTGGACCAAAGTGAGATGAACTCCGAAGGATTGCACCAAGGGGAGACGAACTCCTTTAGATTGGTCCAAGAGGAGACGAACTCCATTACATTGGTCCAAGTGGGGACGAATTCCCTTAGATTTCACCAAGACGAGACGAACTACGTTAGTTTGGTCCAAGAGGAGACTAACTCCCTTAGATTGGACCACGAGGTGGCGAACTCCCTTATATTGGACCAAGTGGAGATGAACACCTTTAGATTGGACCAAGAGGAGACGAATTCCCTTAGATTGGACCGAGTAGCCGAACTCCCTTAGATTGGACCATGTGGAGATGAACTCCTTTAGATTGGTTGAAGGGGGGTCGAACTCCCTTAGATTCGATCAAGAGGAAACGAACTCCATTAGATTAGTCCAAGAGGGGACGAACTCCCTTAGATTGGACCAAGTGGAGATGAACTCCTTTAGATTGGACGAAGGGGAGACGAACTACATTAGATTGGTCCAAGAGGAGACGAATTCCCTTACCTTGGACCATGAGGAGACAAACTCCTATAGATTGGTCCAAGAGGAGACGAACTCCCCAAAATTGGACCAAGTGGACGAACTCCCTTAGATTGGACCAAGTGGAGATGAACTCCCTTAGATTGGACCATGTGAAGGAACTCCCTTAGATTGGACCAAGTCGAGACGAACTCCTTTAGATATGTCGAAGAGGGGACGAACTCCCTTAGATTAGATCAAGAGGAGACGAACTCCATTAGATTGGTCCAATAGGGGATGAACTCCCTCAGATCGGATCAAGACGGACGAACTCCCATTGATTTGACCAACAGGAGACGAACACCTTTAGATTGGACCAAGAGGAGACGAATTCCCTTAGATTGGACCAAGTAGACGAACTCCCATAGATTGGACCAAGTGGAGATGAACTCCTTTAGATTGGTCCAAGAGGGGACGAACTCCCTTAGATTGGACCCAGTGGAGACGAACTCCTTTAGATTGGACGAAGGGGATACGAACTCCTTTTGATTGGTCTAAGAAGAGACGAACTACATTAGATTGGTCCAAGAGGAGACGAATTCCCTTAGCTTGGACCATGAGGAGACGAACTCCTTTAGATTGGTCCAAGAGGAGACGAACTCCCCTAAATTGGACCAAGCGGACGAACTCCCTTAGTTTGGACCATGTGGAGACGAACTCCCATTGATTGGACCAAGTGAACGAACTCCCTTAGATTGGACAAAGTGGAGACGAACTAATTAAGATTAGTCCAAGGGGAGACGAACTCCATTAGATTGGTCTAATAGGGGATGAACTCCCTCAGATTGCATCAAGATGGACGAACTCCCTTTGATTTGACCAACCGGAGACGAACTCCTTTAGATTGGACCAAAGTGAGACGAATTCCCTTAGATTGGACCAGGTAGACGAACTCCCTTAGATTGGACCAAGAGGAGACAAACTCCATTAGATTGGTCCAATAGGGGACGAACTCCCTCAGATTGGATCAAGACGGACGAACTCCCTTTGATTTGACCTACAGGAGACGAACTCCATTAGATTGGACCAAGTTCAGAAGAACTCCGATAGATTGCATCAAGCGGAGACGAACTCCTTTAGATTGGTCCAAGAGGGGACGAACTCCCTTAGATTGTCCAAGAGGTGACGAACTGCCTTAGATTGGACGAACATAAGATGAACTCCTTTAGATTGGACCAAGTGGAGACGAACTCCTTTTCATTGGTCCAAGAGAAAACGAACTACATTAGGTTGGTCCAAGAGGAGGCGAATTCCCTTAGCTTGGACGAAGAGGAGACGAACTCCTTTAGATTGGTCAAAGTGGACGAACTCTCTTAGATTGGACCAAGTGGAGACGAACTCGTTTAGATTGGTCCAAGGGGGGACGAACTCCCCTAGATTGGACCAAGTGGAGACGAACTCCTTTAGATTGGTCCAAGGGGGGACGAACTCCCTTAGATTGGATCAAGACTGACGAACTCCCTTTGATTTGACCAACCGGAGACGAACTCCTTTAGTTTGGACCAAAGTGAGATGAACTCCGATCGATTGCACCAAGGGGAGACGAACTCCTTTAGATTGGTCCAAGCGGAGACGAACTCCATTACATTGGTCCAAGTGGGGACGATTTCCCTTAGATTTGACCAAGACGAGATGAACACCTTTAGATTGGTCCAATAGGAGACTAACTCCCTTAGATTGGACCAAGAGGTGGCGAACTCCCTTAGATTGGACCAAGTGGAGACGAACACCTTTAGATTGGACCAAGAGGAGACGAATTCCCTTAGATTGGACCGAGTAGACGAACTCCCTTAGATGGGACCAAGTGGAGACGAACTCCTTTAGATTAGTTGAAGGGGGGACGAACTCCCTTAGATTCGATCAAGAGGAGACGAACTCCATTAGATTGGTCCAAGAGGGGACGAACTCCCACAGATCGGACCAAGTGGAGACAAACTCCTTTAGTTTGGACGAAGGGGAGATGAACTCCTTTTGATTGGTCCAAGAAGAGACGAACTACATTTGATTGGTCCAAGAGGAGACGAATTCCCTTAGCTTTGACCATGAGGAGACGAACTCCTTTAGATTGGTCCAAGAGGAGACGAACTACCCTAAATTGGACCAAGTTGACGAACTCCATTAGATTGGACCAAGTGGAGACGAACTCCTTTAGATTTGTTGAAGGGGGGACGAACTGACTTAGATTGGATCAAGAGGAGACGAACTCCGTTAGATTGGTCCAATAGGGGACGAACTCCCTCAGATTGGATCAAGACGGACGAACTTCCTTTGATTTGACCAACAGAAGACGAACTCCTTTAGATTGGACCAAGGTCAGACGAACTTCGATAGATTGCACCTAGCGGAGACGAACTCCTTTAGATTGGTCCAAGAGGGGACGAACTCCCTTAGATTGGACCAAGAGGTGACGAACTCCCTTAGATTGGACGAACATAAGATGAACTCCTTTAGATTGGACCAAGTGGAGACGACCTCCTTTTCATTGGTGCAAGAGAAGACGAACTACATTAGGTTGGTCCAAGAGGAGACGAATTCCCTTAGCTTGGACTAAGAGGAGACGAACTCCTTTAAGATTGGTCCAAGTGGACGAACTCTCTTAGATTGGACCAAGTGGAGACGAACTCGTTTAGATTGGTCCAAGGGGGGACGAACTCCCTTAGATTGGACCAAGTGGAGACGAACTCGTTTAGATTGGTCTAAGGGGGGACGAACTCCCATCAATTGGATCAAGACTGACAAACTCCCTTTGATTTGGCCAATCGGAGACGAACTCGTTTAGATTGGACCAAAGTGAGACGAACTCCGATAGATTGCACCAAGGGGAGACGAACTCCTTTAGATTGGTCCAAGAGGAGACGAACTACCCAAAATTGGACCAAGTGGACGAACTCCCTTAGATTGGACCAATGGAGACGAACTCCCTTAGATTGGACCATGTGAAGGAACTCCCTTAGATTGGTCCAATAGGGGACGAACTCCCTCAGATTGGATCAAGACGGACGAACTCCCTTTGATTTGACCAACAGGAGACAAGCACCTTTAGATTGGACCAAGATGAGACGAATTCCCTTAGATTGAACCAAGTAGACGAACTCCCTTAGATAGGACCAAGTGGAGACGAACTCCTTTAGATTGGTTGAAGGGGGGACGAACTCCCTTAGATTCGATCAAGAGGAGACGAACTCCATTAGATTGGTCCAAGAGGGGACGAACTCCCATAGATCGGACCAAGTGGAGACGAACTCCTTTAGTTTGGACGAAGGGGAGATGAACTCCTTTTGATTGGTCCAAGAAGAGACGAACTACATTTGATTGGTCCAAGTGGAGACGAATTCCCTTAGCTTTGACCATGAGGAGATGAACTCCTTTAGATTGGTCCAAGAGGAGACGAACTACCCCAAATTGGACCAAGTTGACGAACTCCATTAGATTGGACCAAGTGGAGACGAACTCCTTTAGATTTGTCGAAGGGGGGACGAAATGACTTAGATTGGATCAAGAGGAGACGAACTCCGTTAGATAGGTCGAATAGGGGACGAACTCCCTCAGATTGGATCAAGACGGACGAACTTCCTTTGATTTGACCAACAGGAGACGAACTCCTTTAGATTGGACCAAGGTCAGACGAACTCCGATAGATTGCACCTAGCGGAGACGAACTCCATTAGATTGGTCCAAGAGGGGACGAACTCCCTTAGATTGGACCAAGAGGTGACGAACTCCCTTAGATTGGATGAACATAAGATGAACTCCTTTAGATTGGACCAAGTGGAGACGACCTCCTTTTCATTGGTGCAAGAGAAGACGAACTACATTAGGTTGGTCCAAGAGGAGACGAATTCCCTTAGCTTGGACTAAGAGGAGACGAACTCCTTTAGATTGGTCCAAGTGGACGAACTCTCTTAGATTGGACCAAGTGGAGACGAACTCGTTTAGATTGGTCCAAGGGGGGACGAACTCCCTTAGATTGGACCAAGTGGAGACGAACTCGTTTAGATTGGTCTAAGGGGGGACGAACTCCCGTCAATTGGATCAAGACTGACAAACTCCCTTTGATTTGACCAATCGGAGACGAACTCGTTTAGATTGGACCACAGTGAGACGAACTCCGATAGATTGCACCAAGGGGAGACGAACTCCTTTAGATTGGTCCAAGAGGAGACGAACTACCCAAAATTGGACCAAGTGGACGAACTCCCTTAGATTGGACCAATGGAGACGAACTCCCTTAGATTGGACCATGTGAAGGAACTCCCTTAGATTGGACCAAGTGGAGACGAACTCCTTTAGATTTGTCGAAGGGGGGACGAACTCCCTTAGATTGGATCAAGAGGACACGAACTCCATTAGATTGGTCCAATAGGGGACGAACTCCCTCAGATTGGATCAAGACGGACGAACTCCCTTTGATTTGACCAACAGGAGACAAGCACCTTTAGATTGGACCAAGATGAGACGAATTCCCCTAGATTGAACCAAGTAGACGAACTCCCTTGGATAGGACCAAGTGGAGATGAAGTCCTTTAGATTGGTCCAAGAGGGGACGAACTCCCTTAGATTGGACCGAGTGGAGACGAACTCCTTTAGATTGGACGAAGGGGAGACGAACTCCTTTTGATTGGTCCAAGAGGAGACGAACTACCCTAAATTGGACCAAGTTGACGAACTCCCTTAGATTGGACCAAGTGGAGACGAACTCCTTTAGATTTGTCGAAGGGGGGACGAACTGACTTAGATTGGATCAAGAGGAGACGAACTCCGTTAGATTGGTCCAATAGGGGACGAACTCCCTCAGATTGGATCAAGACGGACGAACTTCCTTTGATTTGACCAACAGGAGACGAACTCCTTTAGATTGGACCAAGTTCAGACGAACTCCGATAGATTGCACCTAGCGGAGACGAACTCCATTAGATTGGTCCAAGAGGGGACGAACTCCCTTAGATTGGACCAAGAGGTGACGAACTCCCTTAGATTGGACGAACATAAGATGAACTCCTTTAGATTGGACCTACATTAGATTGGTCCATGTGGAGAAACTCCCTTAGATTGGACCATGTGGAGAAGAACTACTTTAGATTGGTCCAAAGGGAGACGAACTTCGTTAGATTGGTCCAAGAGGAGACGAAGTCCATTAGATTTCTCCAAGAGGGGACGAACTCCCTTAGATTGGACCAAGAGGTGAAGAACTCCCTTAGTTTCGATCAAGACGGACGAACTCCCTTAGATTTGACCAACATAAGACGAACTCCTTTATATTGGACGAAGGGGAGACGAACTCCCTTAGCTTGGACCAAGAGGAGACGAACTCCTTTAGATTGGTCCAAGAGGAGACGAACTCCCTTAGAATGGTCCAAGTGGACGGACCATGTGGAGAAGGACTCCTTCAGATTGGACCAAGTGGACGAACTCCCGTAGATTGGACCCAGTGGAGACGGACTCCCCTAGATTGGACGAAGTGGAGACGGACTCCCATAGATTGGACCAAGTGGACGAACTCCCTTAGATTGGACCAAGTGGACGAACTCCCTTAGATTCGACCAAGTTGAGACGAACTCCTTTAGATTGGCTGAAGGGGAGACGAACTCCTTTTGATTGGTCCAAGAAGAGACGAACTACATTAGATTGGTCCTAGATGAGAGGAATTCCCTTAGCTTGGACCATGAGGAGACGAACTCCTGTAGATTGGTCCAAGAGGAGACGAACTCCCTTAGATTGGACCAACGGGACGAACTCCCTCAGATTGGACCAAGTGGACACGAACTCCCTTATGTTGGTCCAACTGGACGAACTCCCTTAGATTGGACCAAGCGGAGACGAACGCCTTTAGATTGGTCGAAGGGGGGACGAACTCCCTTAGATTGGATCAAGAGGAGACGAACTCCATTAGATTGGTCAAAAAAGGGGACGAACTCGATTAGATTGGATCAAGACGGACGAACTCCCTTTGATTTGACCAACAGGAGACGAACTCCTTAGATTTGACCAACATAAGTCGAATTCCTTTAGATTGGACGAAGGCAAGACGAAGACCTTTTCATTGGTCCTAGAGAAGACGAACTACATTAGATTGGTCTAAGAGGAGACAAATTCCCTTAGCTTTGACCAAGAAGAGACGAACTCCTTTAGATTGGTCCAAGAGAAGACGAACTCCCTTAGATTGGACCAAGTGGACGAACTCCGTTTGATTGGACCAAGCGGTGACGAACTCCCTTAGTTTGGATTAAGACGGACGAACTCCCTTAGATTTGACCACCATAAGACGAACTCATTTAGATTGGACAAAGGGGAGACGAAGTCCTTTTCATTGGTCCAAGAGAAGACGAACTACATTAGATTGGTCCAAGAGGAGACGAATTCCCTTAGCTTGGACCAAGAGGAGACCAACTCCTTTAGATTGGTCCAAGGGGAGACGAAATCCTTTAGATTGGACCAAGAGGACGAACTCCATTAGATTGGACCAAGCGGAGACAAACTCCCTTAGATTGGACCAAGTGGATGAACTCCCTTAGATTGGACCAAGTGGAGACGAACAACTTTAGATTGGTCCAAGGGGAGACGAACTTCGTTAGGTTTGTCCAATAGGAGACGATGTCCATTAGATTTCTCCAAGAGGGGACGAACTCCCTTAGATTGGACCAAGAGGTGAAGAACTCCCTTAGTTTCGATCAAGACGGATGAACTCCCTTGGATTTGACCAACATAAGACGAACTCCTTTATATTGGACGAAGGGGAGATGAACTCCCTTAGATTGGACCATGTGGAGACGAACACCCTTAGATTGGACCAAGAGGAGACGAATTCCCTAAGATTGGACCAAGTAGACGAACTCCCTTTGATTTGACCAAGTGGAGACGAACTCTTTTAGATTGGTTGAAGTGGGGACGAACTCCCTTAGATTGGATCAAGAGGAGATGAACTCCATTAAATTGGTCCAAGAGGGCACGAACTCGCATAGATTGGACCAAGTGGAGACGAACTCCTTTAGTTTGGACGAAGGGGAGATGAACTCCTTTTGATTGGTCCAAGAAGAGACGAACTACATTTGATTGGTCCAAGAGGAGACGAATTCCCTTAGCTTGGACCATGAGGAGACGAACTCCTTTAGATTGGTCCAAGAGGAGACGAACTACCCTAAATTGGACCAAGTTGACGAACTCCCTTAGATTGGAACAAGTGGAGACGAACTCCTTTAGATTTGTCGAAGGGGGGACGAACTGCCTTAGATTGGATCAAGAGTAAACGAACTCCATTAGATTGGTCCAATAGGGGACGAACTCCCTAAGATTGAATCAAGACGGACGAACTTCCTTTGATTTGACCAAATGGAGACGAACTCCTTTAGATTGGACCAAGTTCAGACGAACTCCGATAGATTGCACATAGCGGGGACGAACTCCCTTAGATTGGACCAAGAGGTGACGAACTCCCTTAGATTGGATGAACATAAGATGAACTCCTTTAGATTGGACCAAGTGGACACGAACTCCCTTATATTGGTCCAAGTGGACGAACTCCCTTAGATTGGACCAAGCGGAGACGAACGCCTTTAGATTGGTTGAAGGGGGGACAAACTCCCTTAGAATGGATCAAGAGGAGACGAACTCCATTAGATTGGTCAAAAAAGGGGACGAACTCGATTAGATTGGATCAAGAGAAGACGAACTACATTAGATTGGTCTAAGAGGAGACAAATTCCCTTAGCTTAGACCAAGAAGAGACGAACTCCTTTAGATTGGTCCAAGAGGAGACGAACTCCCTTAGATTGGACCAAGTGGACGAACTCCGTCAGATTGGACCAAGCGGTGACGAACTCCTTTAGTTTGGATCAAGACGGATGAACTCCCTTAGATTTGACCAACATAAGACGAACTCCTTTAGATTGGACAAAGGGGAGACGAAGTCCTTTTCATTGGTCCAAGAGAAGAGGAACTACATTAGATTGGTCCAAGAGGAGACGATTTCCCTTAGCTTGGACCAAGAGGAGACGAACTCCTTTAGATTGGTCCAAGAGGAGACGAACTCCCTTAGATTGGACCAAGAGGACGAACTCCATTAGATTGGACCAAGCGGAGACGAACTCCCTTAGATTGGACCAAGTGGACGAACTCCCTTAGATTGGACCAAGTGGAGATGAACAACTTTAGATTGGTCCAAGGGCAGACGAACGTCGTTAGGTTGGTCCAATAGGAGACGAAGTCCATTAGATTTCTCCAAGAGGGGACGATCTCCCTTAGATTGGACCAAGAGGTGAAGACCTCCCTTAGTTTCGATCAAGACGGACGAACTCCGTTGGATTTGACCAACATAAGACGAACTCCTTTATATTGGACGAAGGGGAGTCGAACTCCCTTAGATTAGAGCAAGTGGAGACGAACACCTTTAGATTGGACCAAGAGGAGACGAATTCCCTTAGATTGGACTAAGTAGACGAACTCCCTTAGATTTGACCAAGTGGAGACGAACTCCTTCAGATTGGTTGTAGGGGGGACGAACTCCCTTAGATTGGATCAAGAGGAGACGAACTCCATTAGATTGGTCCAAGAGGGGACGAACTCTTATAGATTGGACCAAGTGGAGACGAACTCCTTTAGTTTGGACGAAGGGGAGATGAACTCCTTTTGATTGGTCCAAGAAGAGACGAACTACGTTTGATTGGTCCAAGAGGAGATGAATTCCCTTAGCTTGGACCAGGACGAGACGAACTCCTTTAGATTGGTCCAAGAGGAGACGAACTACCCTAAATTGGACCAAGTTGTCGAACTCCCTTAGATTGGACCAAGTGGAGACGAACTCCTTTAGATTTGTCGATGGAGGGACGAACTGCCTTAGATTGGATCAAGAGCAGACAAACTCCATTAGATTGGTCCAATAGGGGACGAACTCCCTCAGATTGGATCAAGACGGACGAACTTCCTTTGATTTGACCAACAGGAGACGAACTCCAATAGATTCCACCTAGCGGAGACGAACTCCTTTAGATTGGTCCAAGAGGAGACGAACTCCCTTAGATTGGACCAAGAGATGATGAACTCCCTAAGATTGGACGAACATAAGATGAACTCCTTTAGATTGGACCAAGTGGAGACGACCTCCTTTTCATTGGAACAAGAGAAGACGAACTACATTAGGTTGGTCCAAGAGGAGACGAATTCCCTTAGCGTGGACCAAGAGGAGACGAACTCCTTTAGATTGGTCCAAGTGGACGAACTCTCTTAGATTGGGCCAAGTGGAGACGAACTCGTTTAGATTGGTCCAAGGGAGGATGAACTCCCTTAGATTGGACCAAGTGGAGACGAACTCGTTTAGATTGGTCCAAGGGGGGACGAACTCCCTTCGATTGGATCAAGACTGACAAACTCCCTTTCATTTGACCAACCGAAGACGAACTCCTTTAGATTGGACCAAAGTGAGATGAACTCCGATAGATTGCACCAAGGGGAGACGAACTCCTTTAGATTGGTCCAAGAGGAGACGAACTCCAATACATTGGTCCAACTGGGGACGAATTCCCTTAGCATTGACCAAGACGAGACGAACTCCTTTAGATTGGTCCAAGAGGAGACTAACTCCCTTAGATTGGACCAAGAGGTGGCGAACTCCCTTAGATTGGACCAAGTGGAGATGAAAACCTTTAGATTGGACCAAAAGGAGACGAATTCCCTTAGATTGGACCAAGTAGACGAACTTCCATAGTTTGGACCAAGTGGAGACGAACTCCTTTAAATTGGTTGAAGGGGGGACGAACTCCCTTAGATTGGATCAAGTGGAGACGAACTCCGTTAGAATGGTCCAAGAGGGGACGAACTCCCTTAGATTGGACCAAGTGGAGACGAACTCCTTTAGATTGGACGAAGGGGAGACGAACTTCTTTTGATTGGTCCAAGAAGAGACGAACTACATTAGATTGGTCCAAGAGAAGACGAATTCCTTAGCTTGGACCATGAGGAGACGAACTCCTTTAGATTGGTCCAAGAGGAGACGAACTCCCCAAAATTGGACCAAGTGGACGAACTCCCTTAGATTGGACCAAGTGGAGACGAACTCCCTTAGATTGGACCATGTGAAGGAACACCCTTAGATTGGACCAAGTGGAGACGAACTCCGTTAGATTTGTCGAAGGGGCGACGAACTCCCTTAGATTGGATCAAGAGGAGACGAACTCCATTAGATTGGTCCAATAGGAGACGAACTCCCTCAGATTGGACCAAGTAGACGAACTCCCTTAGATTGGACCAAGTGGAGACGAACTCCTTTAGATTGGTTGAAGGGGGGACGAACTCCCTTAGATTGGATCAAGAGGAGACGAACTCCATTAGATTGGTCCAATAGGAGACGAACTCCCTCAGATTGGACCAAGAAGACGAACTCCCTTAGATTGGACCAAGTGGAGACGAACTCCTTTAGATTGGTTGAAGGGGGGACGAACTCCCTTAGATTGGATCAAGAGGAGACGAACTCCATTACATTGGTCCAAGAGGAGACGAACTCCCCAAAATTGGACCAAGTGGACGAACTACCTTAGATTGGACCAAGTGGAGACGAACTCCCTTAGATTGGACCATGTGAAGGAACTCCCTTAGATTGGACCAAGTGGAGACGAACTCCTTTAGATTTGTCGAAGGGGGGACGAACTCCCTTAGATTGGATCAAGAGGAGACGAACTCCATTAGATTGGTCCAATAGGAGACGAACTCCCTCAGATTGGACCAAGTAGACGAACTCCCTGAGATTGGACCAAGTGGAGACGAACTCCTTTAGTTTGGTCGAAAGGGGGACGAACTCCCTTAGATTGGATCAAGAGGAGACGAACTCCATTACATTAGTCCAAGAGGGCACGAACTCCCATAAATCGGACCAAGTGGAGACGAACTCCTTTAGTTTTGACGAAGGGGAGATGAACTCATTTTGATTGGTCCAAGAAGAGACGAACTACATTAGATTGGTCCAAGAGGAGACGAATTCCCTTAGCTTGGACCATGAGGAGACGAACACCTTTAGATTGGTCCAAGAGGAGACAAACTCCCCTAAATTGGACCAAGTGGATGAACTCATATAGATTGGACTAACTGGAAACGAACTTCCTTAGATTGGACCAAGTGAACGAACTCCCTTAGATTGGACCAACTGAACGAACTCCATTAGATTGGTCCAACAGGGGACGAACTCCCTTAGATTGGTCCAACAGGTGACGAAGTCCCTTAGTTTGGATCAAGACGGACGAACTCCCTTTGATTTGACCAACGTAAGATGAACTCCCTTAGATTGGACCAAGAGGTGACGAACTCCCTTAGTTTGGATCAAGACGGACGAATTCCCTTATATTTGACCAACATAAGACGTAATCCTTTAGATTGGACGAAGGGGAGACGAAGTCCTTTTCATTGGTCCAAGAGATGACGAACTACATTAGATTGGTCCAAGAGGAGACGAATTCCCTTAGCTTGGACCAGGAGGAGACGAACTTCTTTTGATTGGTCCAAGAGGAGACGAACTCCCTTAGATTGGACAAGTGGACGAACTCCATTAGATTGGCCCAAGCGGAGTCGAACTTCCTTAGATTGGACCATGTGGACAGGAACTACTGTAGATTGGTCCAAGGGGAGACGAACTTCGTTAGATTGGTCCAAGAGGAGACGAAGTCCATTAGATTTCTCCAAGAGGGGACGAACTCCCTTAGATTAGACCAAGAGGTGAAGAACTCCCTTAGTTTCGATCAAGACGGACGAACTCCCTTAGATTTGACCAAGATAAGACGAACTCCTTTATATTGGACGAAGGGGAGACGAACTCCCTTAGCTTGGACCAAGTGGAGACGAACTCCTTTAGATTGGTCCAAGAGGAGACGAACTCCCTTAGAATGGTCCAAGTGGACGGACCATGTGGAGACGGACTCCTTTAGATTGGACCAAGTGGACGAACTCCCGTAGATTGGACCAAGTGGAGACCTACTCCCCAAGATTGGACCAAGTTGAGACGGACTCCCATAGATTGTACCAAGTGGACGACCCCCCTTAGATAGGACCAAGTGGACAAACTCCCTTAGATTGGACCAAGTTGAGACGAACTCCTTTAGATTGGTTGAAGGGGAGACGAACTCCTTTTGATTGGTCCAAGAATAGACGAACTACATTAGATTGGTCCAAGAGGAGAGAAATTCCCTTAGCTTGGACCATGAGGAGACGAACTCCTGTAGATTGGTCCAAGAGGAGACGAACTCCCTTAGATTGGACCAAGGGGACGAACTCTCTCAGATTGGACCAAGTGGAGACGAACTCCCTTAGATTGGTCCAAGCGGACGAACTCCCTTAGATTGGACCAAGTGGAGACGAACTACATTAGACTGGTCTAAGAGGAGACAAATTCCCTTAGCTTAGACCAAGAAGAGACGAACTCCTTTAGATTGGTCCAAGCGGAGACGAACTCCCTTAGATTGGTCAAAAAAGGGGACGGACTCGATTAGATTGGATGAAGACGGACGAACTCCCTTTGATTTGACCAACATGAGACGAACTCCTTAGATTTGACCAACATAAGACGAATTCCTTTAGATTGGATGAAGGCAAGACGAAGACCATTTCATTGGTCCTAGAGAAGACGAACTACATTAGATTGGTCTAAGAGGAGACAAATTCCCTTAGCTTAGACCAAGAAGAGACGAACTCCTTTAGATTGGTCCAAGCGGAGACGAACTCCCTTAGATGGGACCAAGTGGACGAACTACGTTAGATTGGACCAAGCAGTGACGAACTCCCTTAGTTTGAATCAAGACAGACGAACTCCCTTAGATTTGACCAACATAAGACGAACTCCTTTAGATTGGACAAAGGGGAGACGAAGTCCTTTTCATTGGTCTAAGAGAAGACGAACTACATTAGATTGGTCCAAGAGGAGACGAATTCCCTTAGCTTGGACCATGAGGAGATGAACTTCTTTAGATTGGTCCAAGAGGAGACGAACTCCCTTAGATTGGACCAAGAGGACGAACTCCATTAGATTGGACCAAGCGGAGACGAGCTCCCTTAGATTGGACCAAGTGGACGAACTCTCTTAGATTGGACCAAGTGGAGACGAACAACTTTAGATTGGTCCAAGGGGAGACGAACTTCGTTAGGTTGGTCCAATAGGAGACGAAGTCCATTAGATTTCTCCAAGAGGGGACGAACTCCCTTAGATTGGACCAAGAGGTGAAGAACTCCCTTAGTTTCGATCAAGACGGACGACCTCCGTTGGATTTGACCAAAATAAGACGAACTCCTTTATATTGGACGAAGGGGAGACGAACTCCCTTAGTTTGGACCAAGAGGAGACGAACTCCTTTAGATTGGTCCAAGAGGAGACGAACTCCCTTAGAATGGACGAAGCGGACGAACACCCTTAGATTGGACCAAGTGGAGACGGACTCCCATAGATTGGACCATGTGGACGAACTGCCTTAGATTGGACCAAGTGGACGAACTCCCTTAGATTGGACCAAGTTGAGACGAACTCCCTTAGATTGGTTGAAGGGGAGACGAACTCCTTTTGATTGGTCCAGGAAGAGACGAACTACATTAGATTGGTCCAGGAGGAGAGGAATTCCCATAGCTTGGACCATGAGGAGACGAACTCCCTTAGAATGGACGAAGTGGACGAACACCCTTAGATTGGACCAAGTGGAGACGGACTCCCATAGATTGGACCATGTGGACGAACTGCCTTAGATTGGACCAAGTGGACGAACTCCCTTAGATTGGACCAAGTTGAGACGAACTCCCTTAGATTGGTTGAAGGGGAGACGAACTCCTTTTGATTGGTCCAGGAAGAGACGAACTCCTTTAGATTTGTCGAAGGGGGGACGAACTCCCTTAGATTGGATGAAGAGGAGAGGAACTCCATTAGATTGGTCCAATAGTGGACGAACTCCCTCAGATTGCATCAAGATGGACGAACACCCTTTTATTTGACCAACAGGAGACGAACTGCTTTAGATTGGACCAAGTTCAGACGAACTCCCTTAGAATGGTCCAAGTGGACGGCCCATGTGGAGACGGACTCCTTTAGATTGGACCAACTGGACGAACTCCCGTAGATTGGACCAAGTGGAGACAGACTCCCCTAGATTGGACCAAGTGGAGACGGACTCCCATAGATTGGACCAAGTGGACGACCCCCCTTAGATAGGACCTAGTGGACGAACTCCCTTAGATTGGACCATGTTGAGAGGAACTCCTTTAGATTGGTTGAAGGGGAGACGAACTCCTTTTGATTGGTCCACAAAGAGACGAACTACATTAGATTGGTCCAAGAGGAGAGAAATTCCCTTAGCTTGGACCCTGAGGAGACGAACTCCTGTAGATTGGTCCAAGAGGAGACGAACTCCCTTAGATTGGACCAAGGGGACGAACTCCCTTAGATTGGACCAAGTGGAGATGAACTCCCTTAGATTGGTCCAAGCGGACGAACTCCCTTAGATTGGACCAAGTGGAGACGAACTCCTGTAGATCGGTCGAAGGGGGGACGAACTCCCTTAGATTGGATCAAGTGGAGACGAACTCCATTTGATTGGTCAAAAAAGGGGACGAACTCGATTAGATGGGATCAAGACGGACGAACTCCCTTTGATTTGACCAACAGGAGACGAACTCCTTAGATTTGACCAACATAAGACGAATTCCTTTAGATTGGACGAAGGCAAGACGAAGACCTTTTCATTGGTCCTAGAGAAGACGAACTACATTAGATTGGTCTAAGAGGAGACAAATTCCCTTAGCTTAGACCAAGAAGAGACGAACTCCTTTAGATTGGCCCAAGAGGAGACGAACTCCCTTAGATTGGACCAAGTGGACGAACTCTGTTATATTGGACCAAGCGGTGACGAACTCCCTTAGTTTGGATTAAGACGGACGAACTCCCTTAGATTTGACCAACATAAGACGAACTCCTATAGATTGGACAAAGGGGAGACGAAGTCCTTTTCATTGGTCCAAGAGAAGACGAACTACATTAGATTGGTCCAAGAGGAGACGAATTCCCTTAGCTTGGACCAAGTGGAGACGAACTCCTTTAGATTGGTCCAAGAGAAGACGAACTCCCTTAGATTGGACCAAGAGGACGAACTCCATTAGATTGGACCAAGCGGAGACGAACACCCTTAGATTGGACCAAGTGGACGAACTCCCTTAGATTGTACCAAGTGGAGACGAACTCCTTTAGATTTGTCCAAGGGGAGACGAACTTCGTTAGGTTGGTCCAATAGGAGACGAAGTCCATTAGATTTCTCCAAGAGGGGACGAACTCTCTTAGATTGGACCAAGAGGTGAAGAAATCCCATAGTTTCGATCAAGACGGACGAACTCCGTTGGATTTGACCAACATAAGACGAACTCCTTTATATTGGACGAAGGGGAGACGAACTCCCTTAGTTTGGACCAAGAGGAGACGAACTCCTTTAGATTGGTCCAAGAGGAGATGAACTCCCTTAGAATGGACGAAGTGGACGAACACCCTTAGATTGGACCATGTGGAGACGGACTCCCATAGATTGGACCATGTGGACGAACTGCCTTAGATTGGACCAAGTGGACGAACTCCCTTAGATTGGACCAAGTTGAGACGAACTCCCTTAGATTGGTTGAAGGGGAGACGAACTCCTTTTGATTGGTCCAGGAAGAGACGGACTACATTAGATTGGTCCAAGAGGAGAGGAATTCCCTTAGCTTGGACCATGAGGAGACGAACTCCTGTAGATTGGTCCAAGAGGAGACGAACTCCCTCAGATTGGACCAACGGGACGAACTCCCGTAGATTGGACCATGTGGAGACGAACTCCCTTAGATTGGTCCAAGCGGAAGAACTCCCTTAGATTGGTCCAAGCGGAAGAACTCCCTTAGATTGGACCAAGTGGAGACGAACTCCTTTAGATTAGTTCAAGGGGGGACGAACTCCCTTAGATTGGATCAAGAGGAGACGAACTCCATGAGTTTCGTCAAATAGGGGACGAACTCCATTAGATTGGATCAAGACGGACGAACTCACTTTGATTTGACCAACAGGAGACGAACTCCTTAGATTTGACCAACATAAGACGAACTCCTTTAGATTGGACGAAGGGGAGACGAAGTCCTTTTCATTGGTCCAAGAGAAGACGAACTACATTAGATTGGTCCAAGAGGAGACAAATTCCCTTAACTTAGACAAAGAACAGACGAACTCCTTTAGATTGGTCCAAAAGGAGATGACCTCCCTTAGATTGGACCAAGTGGACGAACTCCGTTAGATTGGACCAGGCGGAGACAAATTCCCTTAGATTGGACCAAGTGGACGAACTCCCTTAGATTGGACCACGGGGGGACGAACTTCGTTAGATTGGTCCAAGAGGAGACGAAGTCCATTAGATTGCTCCAAGAGGGGACGAACTCCCTTAGATTGGACCAAGTGGACGAACTCCCCTAGATTGGACCCAGTGGACGAACTCCCTTAGATTGGACCAAATTGAGCCGAACTCCTTTAGATTGGTCGAAGGGGGGACGAACTCCCTTTGATTGGATCAAGAAGAGACGAACTCCATTAGATTGGTGCAATAGGGGACGAACTCCCTCAAATTGTATCAAGACAGACGAACTCCCTTTGATTTGACCAACAGGAGACGAACACCTGTAGAATGGACCAAGTTCAGACGAACTCCTTTCGATTGGTCCAAGAGGGGACGAACTCCGATAGATTGGACCAAGAGGTGACGAACTCCTTTAAATTGGACCAAGTAGAGACGAACTCCTTTTCATTGGTCCAGCAGAAGAGGAACTACATTAGGTTGGTCCAAGAGGAGACGAATTCCCTTAGCTTGGACCAAGAGGAGACGAACTCCTTTAGATTGGTCCAAGTGGACGAACTCCTTAGATTGGACCAAGTGGAGACGAACTCGTTTATATTGGTCTAAGGGGGGACGAACTCCCTTAGATTGGACCAAGTGGAGACGAACTCGTTTAGATTGGTCCAAGGGGGGACGAACTCCCTTAGATTGGATCAAGACGGACGAACTCCCTTTGATTTGACCAACCGGAGACGAACTCCTTTAAATTGGACCAAAGTGAGACGAACTCTGATAGATTGCACCAAGGGGAGACGAACTCATTTAGATTGGTCCAAGAGGAGACGAACTCCATTACATTGGTCTAAGTGGGGACGAATTCCCTTAGATTTGACCAAGACGAGACGAACTCCGTTAGGTTGGTCCAAGAGGAGACTAACTCCCTTAGATTGGACCAAGAGGTGGCGAACTCCCTTAGATTGGACCAAGTGGAGACGAACAACTTTAGATTGGACCAAGAGGAGACGAATTCCCTTGGATTGGACCAAGTAGACGAACTCCCTTAGATTGAACCAAGTGGACACGAACTCCTTTAGATTGGTTGACGGGGCGACGAACTCCCTTAGATTGGATTAGGAGGAGACGAACTCCATTAGATTGGTCCAAGAGGGGACGAACTCCCTTAGATTGGACCAAGTGGAGATGAACTCCTTTAGATTGGACGAAGGGGAGACGAACTCCTTCTAATTGGTCCAAGAAGAGACGAACTACATTAGATTGGTCCAAGAGGAGAAGAATTCCCTTAGCTTGGACAATGAGGAGACGAACTCCTTTAGATTGGTCCAAAAGGAAACGAACTCCCCTAAATTCGACCAAGTGGACGAACTCCCTTAGATTGGACCATGTAGAGACGAACTCCCTTAGATTGGACCGAGTGAACGAACACCCTTAGATTGGACCATGTGGAGACGAACTCCATTAGATTTGTCGAAGGGGGGACGAACTCCCTTAGATTGGATCAAGAGGAGACGAACTCCATTAGATTGGTCCAGTAGGGGACGAACTCCCTCAGATTGGATCAAGACGGACGAACTCCCTTTGATTTGACCAACAGGAGACGAACTCCTTTAGATTGGACCAAGTTCAGACGAACTCCGATAGATTGCACCAAGCGGAGACGAACTCCTTTAGATTGGTCCAAGAGGGGACAAAATCCCTTTGATTGGACCAAGAGGTGACAAACTCCCTTAGATTGGACGAACATAAGATGAACTCCTTTAGATTGGACCAAGTGGAGACGAACTCCTTTTCATTGGTCCAAGAAAAGACGAACTACAATAGGTTGGTCCAAGAGGAGACGAATTCCCTTAGCTTGGACCAAGAGGAGACGAACTCCTTTAGATTGGTCCAAGAGGAGATGAACTCCCTTAGAATGGACGAAGTGGAGACGAACACCCTTAGATTGGACCATGTGGAGACGGACTCCCATAGATTGGACCATGTGGACGAACTGCCTTAGATTGGACCAAGTGGACGAACTCCCTTAGATTGGACCAAGTTGAGACGAACTCCCTTAGATTGGTTGAAGGGGAGACGAACTCCTTTTGATTGGTCCAGGAAGAGACGGACTACATTAGATTGGTCCAAGAGGAGAGGAATTCCCTTAGCTTGGACCATGAGGAGACGAACTCCTGTAGATTGGTCCAAGAGGAGACGAACTCCCTCAGATTGGACCAATGGGACGAACTCCCGTAGATTGGACCATGTGGAGACGAACTCCCTTAGATTGGTCCAAGTGGACGAACTCCATTAGATTGGACCAAGTGGGCCAACTCCCTTAGATAGGACCAAGTGGAGACGAACTCCTTTACATTGGTCGAAGTGGGGACGAACTCCCTTAGATTGGACCATGTGGGGACGGACTCCCTTAGATCGGACCAATTGGACGAACTCCCTTAGATTGGACCAAGTGGAGATGGACTCCCTTAGACTGGACCAAGTGGACGAACTCCATTAGATTGGACCAAGTGGGCCAACTCCCTTAGATAGGACCAAGTGGAGACGAACTCCTTTATATTGGTCGAAGGGGGGACGAACTCCCTTAGATTGGATCAAGAGGAGACGAACTCTATTAGATTGGTCCAAGAGGGGACGAACTCCCTTAGATTGGATCAAGTGGACGAACTCCCTTAGATTGGACCAAGTGGAGACAGACTCCCTTAGATTGGACCAATTGGACGAACTCCCATTGATTAGACCAAGTGGAGATGGATTCCCTTAGATTGGACCAAGTGGACGAACTCCCTTCTTAGATTGGACCAAGTGGACGAACTCCCTTAGATTGGATCAAGTGGAGACGAACTCCTTTAGATTGGTCGAAAGGGGGACGAACTCCCTTAGCTTGGATCAAGAGGAGACGAACTCCCTCAGATTGGTCCAAGAGGGGACGAACTCCCTTAGATTGGATCAAGACGGACGAACTCCCTTTGATTTGACCAACATAAGACGAACTCCCTTAGATTGGACCAAGTGGACGAACTCCCTTAGATTAGACCAAGAGGTGACGAACTCCCTTAGTTTGGACCAAGTGAACGAACTCCCTTAGATTGGATCTAGACGGACGAACTCCCTTAGATTTGACCAACGTAAGACGAACTCCTTTAGATTGGACGAAGGGGAGACGAACTCCCTTAGCTTGGACCAAGAGGGGACGAACTCCCTTACATTGGATCAAGACGGATGAACTCCCTTTGATTTAACCAACATAAGACGAACTCCCTTAGATTGGACCAAGTGGACGAACTCCCTTAGATTGGACCAAGAGGTGACGAACTCCCTTAGTTTGGATCAAGACGGACGAACTCCATTAGATTTGACCAACATAAGACGAACTCCTTTAGATTGGACGAAGCGGAGACGAACTCGTTTTCATTGGTCCAAGAGAAGACGAACTACATTAGATTGGTCCAAGTGGACGAACATAAGACGAACTCCCTTAGATTGGACCAAGTGGAAGAACTCCCTTAGATTGGACCAAGTGGATGAACTCCCTTAGATTGGACCAAGTGGAGACGAACTCGTTGAGATTGCTCCAAGGGGGGACGAACTCCCTTTGATCAAGAGGAGACGAACTCCATTAGATTGGTCCAAGAGGGGACGAACTCCCTTAGATTGGACCATGTGGGGACGGACTCCCTTAGATCGGACCAATTGGACGAACTCCCTTAGATTGGACCAAGTGGAGATGGACACCCTTAGACTGGACCAAGTGGACGAACTCCATTAGATTGGACCAAGTGGACGAACTCCCTTAGATAGGACCAAGTGGAGACGAACTCCTTTAGATTGGTCGAAAGGGGGACGAACTCCCTTAGATTGGATCAAGAGGAGACGAACTCCATTAGAATGGTCCAAGAGGGGACGAACTCCCTTAGATTGGATCAAGTGGACGAACTCCCTTAGATTGGACCAAGTGGAGACAGACTCCCTTAGATTGGACCAATTGGACGAACTCCCATTGATTGGACCAAGTGGAGATGGATTCCCTTAGATTGGACCAAATGGACGAACTCCCTTCTTAGATTGGACCAAGTGGACGAACTCCCTTAGATTGGATCAAGTGGAGACGAACTCCTTTAGATTTGTCGAAAGGGGGACGAACTCTCTTAGGTTGGATCAAGAGGAGACGAACTCCATCAGATTGGTCCAAGAGGGGACGAACTCCCTTAGGTTCGACCCAGAGGAGACGAAATCCTATAGATTGGTCCAAGAGGAGACGAACTCCCTTATATTGGACCAAGTGGACGAACTCCCTTAGATTGGACCAAGAGGAGACGAACTCCTTTAGATTGGTCCAAGGGGAGATGAACTTCGTTAGATTGGTCCAAGTGGACGAACATAAGACGAACTCCCTTAGATTGGACCAAGTGGACGAACTCCCTTAGATTGGACCAAGTGGACGAACTCCCTTACATTGGACCAAGTGGAGACGAACTCGTTGAGATTGCTCCAAGGGGGGACGAACTCCCTTTGATCAAGAGGAGACGAACTCCATTAGATTGGACCATGTGGGGACGGACTCCCTTAGATTGGACCAATTGGACGAACTCCCTTAGATTGGACCAAGTGGAGATGGACTCCCTTAGACAGGACCAAGTGGACGAACTCCATTAGATTGGACCAAGTGGACGAACTCCCTTAGATAGGACGAAGTGGAGACGAACTCCTTTATATTGGTCGAAGGGGGGACGAACTCCCTTAGATTGGATCAAGAAGAGACGAACTCCATTAGATTGGTCCAAGAGGGGACGAACTCCCTTAGATTGGATCAAGTGGACGAACTCCCTTAGATTGGACCAAGTGGAGACAGACTCCCTTAGATTGGACCAATTAGACGAACTCCCATTGATTGGACCAAGTGGAGATGGATTCCCTTAGATTGGACCAAGTGGACGAACTCCCTTCTTAGATTGGACCAAGTGGACGAACTCCCTTAGATTGGATCAAGTGGAGACGAACTCCTTTAGATTGATCGAAAGGGGGACGAACTCCCTTAGGTTGGATCAAGAGGAGACGAACTCCGTGAGATTGGTCCAAGAGGGGACGAACTCCCTTAGATTGGATCAAGACGGACGAACTCCCTTTCATTTGACCAACATAAGACGAACTCCCTTAGATTGGACCAAGTGGACGAACTCCCTTAGATTGGACCAAGAGGTGACGAACTCCCTTAGTTTGGACAAAGTGAACGAACTCCCTTAGATTGGATCAAGACGGACGAACTCCCTTAGATTTGACCAACGCAAGACGAACTCCTTTCGATTGGACGAAGGGGAGACGAACTCCCTTAGCTTGGACCAAGAGGGGACGAACTCCCTTACATTGGATCAAGACGGACGAACTCCCTTTGATTTAACCAACATAAGACGAACTCCCTTAGATTGGACCAAGTGGACGAACTCCCTTAGATTGGACCAAGAGGTGACGAACTCCCTTAGTTTGGATCAAGACGGACGAACTCCATTAGATTTGACCAACATAAGACGAACTCCTTTAGATTGGACGAAGCGGAGACGAACTCCTTTTCATTGGTCCAAGAGAAGACGAACTACATTAGATTGGTCCAAGTGGACGAACATAAGACGAACTCCCTTAGATTGGACCAAGTGGACGAACTCCCTTAGATTGGACAAAGTGGAGACGAACTCGTTGAGATTGCTCCAAGGGGGGACGAACTCCCTTTGATCAAGAGGAGACGAACTCCATTAGATTGGTCCAAGAGGGGACGAACTCCCTTAGGTTGGACCATGTGGGGACGGAATCCCTTAGATCGGACCAATTGGACGAACTCCCTTAGATTGGACCAAGTGGAGTTGGACTCCCTTAGACTGGACCAAGTGGACGAACTCCCTTAGATTGGACCAAGTGGAGATGAACTCGTTGAGATTGCTCCAAGGGGGGACGAACTCCCTTTGATCAAGAGGAGACGAACTCTATTAGATTGGTCCAAGAGGGGGCGAACTCCCTTAGATTGGATCAAGACGGACGAACTCCCTTTGATTTTACCAACAGGAGACGAACTCCTTTAGATTGGACCAAGTTGAGCCGAACTCCGATAGATTGCACCAAGGGGAGACGAACTCCTTTAGATTGGTCCAAGAGGAGACGAACTCCATTACATCGGTCCAAGTGGAGACGAACTCCCTTAGATTGGTCCAAGAGGAGACGAACTCCCTTAGATTGGACCAAGAGGTGACGAACTCCCTTAGATTGGACCAAGTGGAGACGAACACCTTTAGATTGGACCAAGAGGAGACGAACTCCCATAGATTGGACCAAGTGGACGAACTAACTTAGATTGGACCAAGTGGAGACGAACTCCTTTAGATTGGTCGAAGGGGGCACGAACTCCCTTAGATTGCATCAAGAGGAGACGAACTTCATTAGATTGGTCCAAGAGGGGACGAATTCCCTTCGATTGGACCGAGTGGAGACGAACTCCTTTAGATTGGACGAAGGGGAAACGAACTCCTTTTGATTGGTCCACGAAGAGACGAACTACATTAGATTGGTCCAAGAGGGGAGGAATTCCCTTAGCTTGGACCATGAGGAGACGAACTCCTTTAGATTGGTCCAAGATGAGACGAACTCCCTTAGATTGGACCAAGTGGACGAACTCCCTTAGATTGGACCGTGTGGAGACGAACTCCCTTAGCTTGGACCAAGTGGTGACGAACTCCTTTAGATTGGTCGAAGGGGGGACGAACTCCCTTAGATTAGATCAAGAAGAAAGGAACTCCATTAGATTGGTCCAAGTGGGGACGAACTCCCTTAGATTGCATCAAGACGGATGAACTCCCTTTGATTTCACCAACAGGAGACGAACTCCTTTAGGTTGGACCAAGTTGAGACGACCTCCGATAGAGTGCACCAATGGGAGACGAACTCCTTTAGATTGGTCCAAGAGGGGACGAACTCCCTTAGATTGCACCAAGAGGTGACGAACTCCCTTAGATTGAACTCCTTTTGATTGGACCAAGTGGAGACGAGCTCCTTTAGATTGGACGAAAGGGAGACGAACTCCTTTTGATTGGTCCAAGAGGAGACGAACTCCATTAGATTGGTCCAAGAGTGGACGAACTCCCATAGATTAGATCATGAGGGACGAACTCCCTTTGATTTGACCAACTGGAGACGAACTTCTTTAGATTGGACCAAGTGGAGATGAACTTCTTTAGATTGCACCAAGTGGAGACGAACACCTTTAGATTGGTCCAAGTGGAGACGAAGTCCCTTAGATTGGTCCAAGTGGAGACGAACTACCTTAGATTGGACCAAGTGGACGAACTCCCATAGATTGGACTAAGTGCATACGAACTCCTTTAGATTGGTCCATGGGGAGACGAACTTCGTTAGATAGGTCCAAGAGGAGACGAAGTCCATTAGATTGCTCCAAGAGGGGACGAACTCCCTTAGATTTGACCAACATAAGACGAACTCCTTTAGATTGGACCAAGTGGAGACGAACTCCTTTAGATTGGATGAAGGGGAGACGAACTCCTTTTCATTGAACGAAGAGGAGATGAACTACATTAGATTGGTCCAAGAGGAAACGAATTCCTTTAGCTTGGACCAAGACGAACTCCAATAGATTGGTCCAAGAGGGGACGAACTTCCCTAGATTGGACCAAGAGGTGACGAACTCCCCTAGTTTGGATCAAGACGGACGAACTCCCTTTGATTTGACCAACATAAGATGAACTCCATTACATTGGACCAAGTGGACGAACTCCCTTGGATTGGACCAAGAGGGGACGAACTCCCTTAGATTGGATCAAGACGGACGAACTCCCTTTGATTTGACCAACATAAGACGAACTCCCTTAGATTGGACCAAGTGGACGAACTCCCTTAGATTGGACCAAGAGGTGACGAACTCCCTTAGTTTGGACCAACTGAACGAACTCCCTTAGATTTGACCAACGTAAGACGAACTTCTTTAGATTGGACGAAGGGGAGACGAAATCCCTTAGCTTGGACCAAGAGGAGACGAACTCCTTCAATTGGACCAAGTGGAGACGAACTCCCTTAGATTGGACCAAGTGGACGAACTGCCTTGGATTTGACCAAGTGGAGACGAGCTCGTTTTGATTGGTCCAAGGGGGGACGAACTCCCTTAGATTGGATCAAGAGGAGACGAACTCCATTAGATTGGTCCAAGAGGGGACGAACTCCCTTAGATTGGATCAAGACGGACGAACTCCCTTTAACTTGACCAACAGGAGACGAACTCCTTTAGATTGGTACAAGTTGAGACGAACTCCGATAGATTGCACCAAGGGGAGACAAACTCCTTTAGATTGGTCCAAGAGGACACGAATTCCATTACATTGGTCCAAGTGGGGACGAATTTCCTTTGATTTGACCAAGACGAGATGAACTCCTTTAGATTGGTCCAAGATGAGACGAACTCCCTTAGATTGGACCAAGAGGTTACGAACTCCCTTAGATTGGACCAAGTGGAGATGAACACCTTTAGATTGGACCAAAAGGAGACGAACTCCCTTAGATTGGATCATGTAGACGAACTCCCATAGATTGGACCAAGTGGAGACAAACTCCTTTAGATTGGTCGAAAGGGGGACGAACTCCCTCAGATTGGATCAAGTGGAGACGAACTCCATTAGATTGGTCCAAGTGGGGAGGAACTCCCTTAGATTGGACCAAGTGGAGACGAACACCTTTAGATTGGACGAAAGGGAGACGAACTCCTTTAGATTGGTGCAAGAGGGGACGAACTCCCTTAGATTGGACCAAGAGGTGACGAACTCCCTTAGATTGGACGAACTAAGATGAACTCTTTTAGATTGGACCAAGTGGAGACGAACCCCTTTTCATTGGTCCAAGAGAAGATGAACTACATTAGATTGGTCCAAGAGGAGACGAATTCCCTTAGCTTGGACCAAGAGGAGACGAACTCCTTTAGATTGGTCCAAGAGGAGACGAACTCCCTTAGATTGGACAAAGTGGACAAACTCCCTTAGATTGGACCAAGTGGAGACGAATTCCCTTAGATTGGACCATGTGGACGAACTCCCTTAGATTGGACCAAGTGGAGACGAACTCATTTAGATTGGTCCAAGGGGGGAGGAACTCCCTTAGATTGGATCAAGAGGAGACGAACTCCATTAGATTGGTCCAAGAGGGGACGAACTCCCTTAGATTGGATCAAGACGGACGAACTCCCTTTGATTTGACCAACAGGAGACGAACTCCTTTAGATTGGACCAAAGTGAGACGAACTCCGATAGATTGCACCAAGGGGAGACGATCTCTTTTAGATTGGCCAAGAGGAGACGAACTCCATTACAATTGTCCAAAGGGGGACGAATTCCCTTAGATTTGACCAAGACGAGACGAACTCTCTTAGATTGGTCCAAGAGGAGACTAACTCCCTTAGATTGGACCAGGAGGAGACGAATTCCCTTAGATTGGACCAAGTAGACAAACTCCCTTAGATTGGACCTAGTGGAGACGAACTCCTTTAGATTGGTCGAAGGGGGGACGAACTCCCATAGATTGGATCAAGAAGAGATGAACTCCATTAGATTGGTCCAAGAGGGGACGAACTCCCTTAGATTGGACAAAGTGGAGACGAACTCATTTAGATTGGACGAAGGGGAGACGAACTCCTTTAGATTGGTCCAAGAGGGGACGAACTCCCTTAGATTGGACGAACATAAGATGAACTCCTTTAGATTGGACCAAGTGGAGACGAACTCCTTTTCATCAGTCCAAGAGAAGTCGAACTACATTAGATTGGATACTTTTGGCCATTTGCCCATTTCTCGGCTACTGTTCAAGGAATTCTCTCTCGGGAGGGCGAAGGTCACAATAGCAAATGGGTAGCTCCTTTGAATTTCAGCTGGAACTTCGATGGGGAGGATTCGCCTGGTAGTTGGAACCGAAAGGAAGCACCCCAGCTCACACGCCTCTACAACCTGAAGGAGTCAGATTAAGTGGAAACGCCCTGGTACGTCTCAAGATTGCTACGGTTTGAGTTTCTCTGGAAAACCCAATCTTCATGTACGAAATGGGTTGTATCCGAGTGGGTTGAAATGGTTTTATTTAAGGGTGAGATTGTGAAGCGGTGAATCTCCAATTTGAGCCCTAGCTGAGGCTTTTTGCACAGTTTGTTGCTATGTGTCTGGGTTTCACGAATTACTGTGCATTGAAGGTGAAAACTGTACATTGAAGTTGCGAACTGTTCATTGAAGAACTGATGAAGCTAGGTTAAAATAGAGGGATTAATCGCATTTTGTGTACTGATTGATGTCATCTGAGCTAAATTTAGCATAGCTTTTCATCGTTTGGTGGGCGATTCTGGGATTACTCGAATTACTGTGTATTGAAGGTGTGCACTGTTCATTGAAGACCTGGCGATTCTAGGGTAAATAGAGGTGATTGGATGCTTCTTCTAAAAACGATTGATGCTAGAAATGGATGAATCGGTCGAACTACAGATAATGACCCCTCTGGGGGTGAATTTGACTACTGAGAAGGGTGGAGAAACCCAGAACACTAAGCACAAGAATCGTCGTACGCGAAGTAAAAGTAGACTTGTTATGAGAAATGCCAATTTGGGGGGAATTGGTACCCATGGGGATGAACCCCGACAGGGTTGTATAACTATTACGGAACAACAAGATCCAAGGGGTCCTGTAACTGAAAAACCTACTGGAAAGGAAAAATATGTGGCTGAAGGTGGAACTACAGAGAGGGGACCGTCTGAACCAAAAGGGGAAGGCACTTCCCAAAGACGGGGTCGCTCAAGAAGTCAAAAAGGAAGAGGGAGGAGCAAGGCTACTAGAATCGAAGATCCCACGAAGATAAATGACGTGGGGCAAGATAATAGCAAGCTTCCAAATACCCAGGCTAGATCGTGGGCAAATGTAGCCCGTTCCACAGCTGCACTTGGGTATGATCTATCGTTCATCCCACCGACCTTCAAGGATAATAAACCTTGTGTTCATATCTCTGAACAAATCCTTCAAGCCACGAACAAAGTGTGGCATGAATCGATTGTAGGCTACTTTATTGGGAAAATATTGCCTTTTAAGCTTATTGAGGCATCCTTAAAGCAGCTATGGGGTGCCAATTTGAATGATATGATGGCCAATGATGAAGGCTTCTATTTTTTCCACATCCCAGATGCGGAGTTCAGAAGGAAAGTACTTGAGAAGGGTCCACTTACAGTGGCCAGGATTCCCCTTATACTTCAGCAGTGGCACCCTATGCTAGAATTGAAGAAAGAAAGGCACGATAAAGTGCCTGTTTGGGTCCGCCTACGACATGTCCCATACTCGGCTTGGTCTCCAATAGGCATTAGTGCTTTGGCAAGTGCTATTGGCAAGCCTCTCTATGTTGATCAGCACACGGAGAAAAGAATAATGATTTCTTTTGTCAGGGTATGTGTGGAGGTAGATGCGAGGAAGCCTATGTATGATACCATTTCGGTGATACAAGGCGAGGAGGAAAGAAAAGTGAATGTTGAATATGAGTGGAAACCACTCTTATGTGCAAAATGTTGCACCTTTGGTCATAAGTGTGCTGACCAAAATACTGAGGTGAAACACAGGGAAGCAGGAACCATGAGTGCCACTGAGTCTAGGCCGTCCAGGTTGGAGATCGCACCTATTCCTGCACCCCAAAGGAAAAATGGAGACTTAAATAGTCATTTGGGACAATCTTCAGACTGGATCACAGTCCAAGCTAAACACAAGAAGAAGAAGAGCCCGAGTAGGCAGGAGGAGACTGAAGATACTGAGAGCAAAGCTCAGGAGGATATGGCATCATCACCTAATATAACCAACACAAGGGGGACCTTGGATCAGGCTATGAGGTCGATGGAGACCTCCTCCGAAGCTGAGGATGATAACCTACAGAAGGATGACTTGCTTATGTCTTCTGATGAGGAAAGCTCCTCAATGGATTCGTCTCATGAGCTATTCCAGGTTGGAAAAGCGCATAGTAGATCGAACTCACAGAGGCAGGATGCCACACAAGTGGAGAGTCAGCCTGAGGAGCAGAGTATCTTAGTCCCTCTAGCCCCGGATCCGCAGAGGATTTTATCTCAAAAGCCTATGGCCAGGAGAAAAGGTCGTAGGGCTAGAAACCGTTGAGGTATGGTACCTTCTTCCTCTCCTTGTAAATA
Organism: Melaleuca quinquenervia; assembly: GCA_030064385.1. Classification (NCBI taxonomy): domain Eukaryota; kingdom Viridiplantae; phylum Streptophyta; class Magnoliopsida; order Myrtales; family Myrtaceae; genus Melaleuca; species Melaleuca quinquenervia. The sequence goes on along the minus strand of CM057724.1, from coordinate 10,978,985 downwards.
TGTTAATAGGTTCGTGGAATATAAGGGGGCTGGTTGACCCCATAAGACAGGCTGAAGTGAGATACTTGGTAAGAACTCATAGGTTGTGCTGCTTTAGTGTGCTGGAAACCAAAGCTACTAAGGAAATTTTTTTGAATGATCATCCGAACTTAATACCTGGATGGAATTGGGTGGCTAATTATGATGAGGCACCCTTAGGACGAATTTGGGTTGGATGGAACCCTGATGTTATTAACTACGAGGTAGTGGAGATTGCAGAGCAGGTGATCCATGCAAAAATCACTATGATTGAATTTGCCATAACATTTTTTATCTCGACGGTGTATGCAGTGAACTCATTTGTTCTTAGAAGATCTCTATGGGACGATCTAGTGGAAAGAAGTGTATTATTACGTGATCAGGCGTGGGTGCTTACTGGGGACTTAACGCAATACGATATCCATCTAATCGCATAGGAGGCACAAAGGTCTGGATACCAGATTTTGATGATTTTCAAAACTGTCTTGTGGATGCTGGACTTGATGATCTTAGATACACGGGCAGTCGGTTTACATGGTTCACATCGGAAGGCCAACATAGAAAGCAGAGAAAAATTGATAGAGTGCTCATCAATCCTCGGTGGAATATGGTCTTTTCCTACTCGGAAGCTACCTTCTTGGAGCCAGGGATATCATATCATTCGCCTATGGTTATTCGAATTGCACCACAACTCCAAGTTAGGCGACCATTCAAATTTTTTAACTATTGGATGTCCCATCTAAAGTTTATGGACCTTGTAGCTTGGGTCTGGGAAATGCAGATAAATGGTACACTTATGTTCCAACTATGTACCAAACTGAAGATACTAAAAGGCAAGCTGAAGGAACTTAATGCTGAATCCTTTTCTGATATTTCTAAAAGAACAAGGCTTGCAAGACAGCATATGAAGGCCAAACAGCAAGCAATGTTGAGTGATCCATTCAATGTGCAGCTTGCGATAGAGGAAAAGAATGCAGTAAGTGAATTTTATACCCTTCGTACACACGAGGAATCATTCTACAAGCAAAAATCAAGAGTTAGGTGGCTTAAGGAAGGAGACCGAAATATAAAATTTTTTCATCATTCGGTCAAGAAACATGATATGCGGAACAGGATTATCTCCATTGTAGATGGGGCAGGAGAAGTGACCACAGATCCAGAGGTGATCGGTAACCTTTTTGTCAATCACTTTGAAGGGCTGCTTACTTCGTCGGATCAAAATGTGCTAGATCGACATGAACTATCACGGTGCATTCAAAGGAAGTTAACTGATGACCAGGTTAGTCACCTAATGCTCCCTTTCACAGAAATAGAAGTACATAGAACTCTGTTTTCATTGGCCTCTAACAAAGCACCAGGCCCTGATGGATTCAATGTAGAATTCTTTAAGAAAACATGGAACATTGTGGGGTCGCTTGTCACCTCAGCCATCCTTGAATTTTTACACTCCGGAGCCTTGCTTAGACAATTGAACAACACCATCCTTACTCTGGTCCCTAAAGTTCAGAATGCTTATACTGTGAATGACTTTAGACCAATTGCGTGTTGTAATACACTCTATAAATGCATCACTAAACTATTGGCAAACAGGGTGGCTTCGGTACTTCCTGTACTGATTAATACTTCACAGTCAGCTTTTATTAAGGGGCGAAGAATAAGTGATAATATATTATTGGCTCAAGAGTTGTTTGCCGGATTTCACCATGAGCCATATTCGCCCAAATGTGTTATAAAAGTGGACTTCCGAAAGGCTTATGACACGGTGAAATGGGAATTCCTAGAAGCAACGCTCATGGCATTTGGGTTCCCTACAATGTTCACAAATTTGATTATGACATGTGTTAAAACGCCGAAGTTCTCTATCTCATTAAATGGAGAACTTAAGGGATTCTTTTCCAGCTCAAGAGGATTAAGGCAAGGAGATCCCATCTCTCCCTACTTATTTACCTTAGTCATGGAAGTCTTTTCTGGATTGATCTGCAAGGGTGCTGGAGATCCGCAGTTTAAACACTACTGGAGATGCAAGGCGATGGGACTAACTCATATGTTTTTTTGCGGATGATGTATTGTTGTTTAGTCAAGCTAACCTCCATACAATTGGCATCCTCAATGAAGCGATATGCAGATTTTCCAACTGGTCTGGATTAGCTCCGAATGCAGCCAAAAGTGAACTATTTTTATCTGGGGGAATGGAGCAACTGCGAGATGATATATGTCAACTTATGGGATTTACATTGGGTACACTACCCTTCCGTTATCTTGGTGTCCCGATCATATCCTCAAGGTTGAAAAAGGTGGATTGTGTTTCCTTGGTGAATGCTATTACAAGTAGAGCACAATCGTGGATGCACAGATTTTTATCGTTTGCTGGGCGACCTCAATTGATCATATTTGTGCTGCATGCAAGACAGGTATACTGGTCAAATGTCTTTATGCTACCATGCGCAGTCATTGAGCGAATTGAAAAAGTCTTGCGCCAGTTTCTCTGGAAAGGACCATCCCAAGGTGCTGGGGGGGCCAAAGTTGCTTGGAGACATGTCTATTTGCCGAGAGAAGAATGGGGGATTGGGATTCGAAAGTTATAGGATTCTAACAAGATTGCGATGCTAAAGCACATTTGGCACTTGCTGAAAGACAAAGAATCCCTATGGAGCATATGGATTCACTCGGTGTTCCTAAAAAGGAAAAATTTCTGGGTGGTCAGCACACCTATATTCTCTTCATGGGCATGGAGGAAACTCTTGGAACTGAGACAGGAATTCAGGAAGTACTTCAAATGGAGAGTTGGAACGGGGGAAACTATATCTATGTGGTTTGATAACTGGCATTCTAGAGGGCCCCTTAACCTCTTGTTCACTAACCGGCAAATATATCAATCCGGAATGTCAAGGGAAGCTACGCTCAGCGAATTTCTGCAATCAATACAGCATCCTTCGAGTCTAAGGGAGACCATTTTATCCTGGAATGAACCACTTCCTGGTGTGTCCAACTATCCAGATTCATTACTGTGGACCGCGGATAGATTGGGCAGTTTCACTTCCTCGTCTGCTTGGAATATTATTAGAGTGAGAAGCCAGGTGGTGCAGTGGGCGAAAATCGTATGGAATAAGGACATTGCTCCAGCACATCAATTTTTGCTATGGATTATTACCCGGGGCAGATTACCAACTCAGACTCTATTACTTTCATACAGACGCATTGCGGAAGGTAATTGCCCTTTTTGCCGACTTCGGCCGGACTCTACTAATCACTTGTTTTTTGGTTGTCCTGCTACATTGAGACATGCGAATTTTTGGAGCATGAATTGTGACTTGAACTGGACGAATGGAACATGGGATAATATGCTGCAGTGGGCGATGAATACTATCTCTACAGACCAATTTCATCATCAAATCGCGAGGTTCTCCCTGGGGGCGTTAGTTTATTTGATATGGAAGACGAGGAACAATATTATCTTCCGCAACTCTGACCTGTTCCTTCCAGCAATGAAGGTAAAGTTGAAGAAAATGGTGAAAGACAAAGCCATGACTTTTGAACACGTGAGTGATACACCAAGGAATAGGAAAATACAAGTCAATTGGGGCTTGGAAGATGCGATTTTTCTATGAATGTATCGAAAAAGAACAACTTATTTAGCTTTGCTTTGTAGTGATTTGAGAACCATGGTACTCTTACAATCATCATCAAGCAGTGATGACTGTAGGTACTTTTGTAGTACCAGGCATCTCCTTCTTGTAAAGTTTTGCTGATAGTGTTAATGAAATTATTTAGCTTACCAAAAAAAAAACTACATTCGATTGGTCCAAGAGGAGACGAATTCCCTTAGCTTGGACCAAGAAGAGACGAACTCCTTTAGATTGGACCAAAAGGAGACGAACTCCCCTAGATTGGACCAAGTGGACAAACTCCCTTAGATTGGACCAAGTGGAGACGAACTCCCGTAGATTGGACCAAGTGAACGAACTCCCTTAGATTGGACCAAGTGGAGACGAACTCTTTTAGATTGGTCCAAGGGGGGAGGAACTCCCTTAGATTGGATCAAGAGGAGAAGAACTCCATTAGATTGGTCCAAGTGGGGACGAACTCCCTTAGATTGGATCAAGACGGACGAACTCCCTTTGATTTGACCAACAGGAGACGAACTCCTTTAGATTGGACCAAAGTGAGACGAACTCCGATAGATTGCACCAAGGGGAGACGAACTCCTTTAGATTGGTCCAAGAGGAGACGATTTCCATTACAATTGTCCAAGTGGGGACGAATTCCCTTAGATTTGACCAAGACGAGACGAACTCCTTTAGATTGGTCCAAGAGGAGACGAACTACCTTAGATTGGACCAAGTGGACAAACTCCCTTAGATTGGACCACGTGGAGACGAACTCCCTTAGATTGGACCAAGTGGACGAACTCCCTTAGATTGGACCAAGTGGAGACGAACTCTTTTAGTTTGGTCGAACGGGGAACGAACTCCCTTAGATTGGATCAAAAGGAGACGAACTCCATTAGATTGGTCCAAGAGGGGACGAACTCCCTTAGATTGGATAAAGACGGACGAACTCCCTTTTATTTGACCAAAAGGAGACGAACTCCTTTAGATTGGACCAATTTCAGACGAACTCCGATAGAGTGTACCAAGGGTAGACGAACTCCTTTAGATTGGTCCAAAAGGGGACGAACTCCCTTAGATTGGACCAAGAGGTGACGAACTCCCTTAGATTGGACGAACATAAGATGAACTCCTTTAGATTGGACCAAGTGGAGACGAACTTCTTTAGATTGCACCAAGGGGAGACGAACTCCTTTAGATTGGTCCAATAGGAGACGAACTCCATTATATTGGTCCAAGTGGAGACGAATTCCCTTAGATTGGTCCAAGAGGAGACGAACTACCTTAGAATGGACCAAGTGGACGAACTCCCTTAGATTGGACCAAGTGTAGACGAACTCCTTTAGATTGGTCCAAGGGGACACGAACTTCGTTAGATTGGTCCAAGAGGGGATGAACTCCCTTAGATTTGACCAACATAAGACGAACTCCCTTAGATTGGTCCAAGTGGAGACGAACACCTTTAGATTGGACAAAGGGGAGACGAACTCCTTTTGACTGGTGCAAGAGGAGACGAACTACATTAGATTGGTCCAAGAGGAGACGAATTCCCTTAGCTTGGACCAACAGGAGACGTGCTTCTTTAGATTGGTCCAAGACGAGACGAACTCCCTTAGATTAGACCAAGTGAAGACAGACTCACTTAGACTGGACCAAGTGGACGAACTCCCTTAGATTGGACCAAGTCGAGACAAACTCTTTTAGATTGTTCCAAGGGGAGACGAACTTCACTAGATTGCACCAAATGGAGACGAACTCCTTTAGATTGGACGAAGGGGAGACGAACTACAATAGATTGGTCCAAGAGGAGACGAATTCCCATAGTTTGGACCAAGAGGAGACAAACTTCTTTCGATTGGTCCTAGAGGAGACGAACTCCCTTAGATTGCACCAAGTGGACGAACTCCCTTAGATTGGACCAACTGGAGACGAACTCCTTTAGATTGGTCCAAGGGGGGACGAACTCCCTTAGGTTGGATCAAGAGGAGACGAACTCCATAAGATTGGTCCAAGAGGGGACGAACTCCCTTAGATTGGATCAAGACGAATGAACTCCTTTAGATTGATCCAAGAGGGCACGAACTCCCTTAGGTTGGACCAAGAGGTGACGAACTCCCTAAGATTGGTCCAAGAGGGGACGAACTCCCTTAGATTGGACCAAGAGGTGACGAACTCCCTTAGTTTGCATGAACATAAGATGAACTCCTTTAGATCGGACCAAGTGGAGACGAACTCCTTCAGATTGGAGGAAAGGGAGACGAACTCCTTTTGATTGGTCCAAAAGGAGACGAACTCCTTTAGATTGGTCCAAGAGGAGACGAACTACCTTAGATTGGACCAAGTGGACGAACTCCCTTAGATTGCACCAAGTGGAGACGAACTCCTTTAGATTGGTCCAAGGGGAGACGAACTTCGTTAGATTGGTCCAAGAGGAGACGAAGTCCGTTAGATTGCTCCAAGAGGGAACGAAGTCCCTTAGATTGGACCAAGAGGTGACGAACTCCCTTAGTTTGGATCAAGATGGACGGACTCACTTAGATTGGACCAACATAAGACGAACTCTTTTAGATTGGACCAAGTGGAGACGAAATCCTTTGGATTGGACGAAGGGGAGACGAACTCCTTTTGATTGGTCCAAGAGGAGATGAACTACATTAGATTGGACCAAGAGGAGACGAATTCCCTTAGCTTGGACCAAGAGGAGACGAACTCCTTTAGATTGGTCCAAGACGAGACGAACTCCCAAAGATTGGACCAAGTGGAAGAACTCCCTTAGATTGGACCAAGTGGAGACGGACTACTTTAGAATGGACCAAGTGGAGACGAACTCCTTTGGATTGGACGAAAGGGAGACGAACTCCTTTTGATTGGTCCAAGAGGAGACAAACTACATTAGATTGGTCAGAGAGAGGACAAATTCCCGTAGTTTGGACCAAGAGGAGACGAACTCCTTTAGATTGGTCCAAGAGGAGATGAACATCCTTAGATTGGACCAAGTGGAGACGAACTCCTTTAGATTGGTCCATGGGGTGACGAACTCCCTTATATTGGATCAAGAGGAGACGAACTCCATTAGATTGGTCCAAGAGGGGACGAACTCCCTTAGATTGGATAAAGATGGACGAATTCCCTTTGATTTGACCAACAGGAGACGAACTCCTTTAAATTAGTCAAAGAGGAGACGAACTCCATTACATTGGTCCAAGTGGGGACAAATTCCTTTAGATTTGACCAAGACAAGAGGAACTCCTTTAGATTGGTCCAAAAGGGGACGAACTCCATAGATTGGACCAAGTGGAAGAACTCCCTTAGATTGGACCAAGTGGAGACGGACTCCTTTAGAATGGACCAAGTGGAGACGAACTCCTTTGGATTGGACGAAAGGGAGACGAACTCCTTTTGATTGGTTCAAGAGGAGACAAACTACATTAGATTGGTCAGAGAGGAGACAAATTACCATAGTTTGGACCAAGAGGAGACGAACTCCTTTAAATTGGTCCAAGAGGCGATGAACACCCTTAGATTGGACGAAGGGGAGACGAAATCCCTTTGCTTGGACCAAGAGGAGACGAACTCCTTCGATTGGACCAAGTGGAGACGAACTCCCTTAGATTGGACCAAGTGGACGAACTCCCTTAGATTGGACGAAATGGAGACGAACTCCTTTAGATTGGTCCAAGGGGTGACGAACTCCCTTAGATTGGATCAAGAGGAGACGAACACCATTAGATTGGTCCAAGAGGAGACGAACTCCCTTAGATTAGATCAAGACGGACGAACTCCCATTGATTTGACCAACAGGAGACGAACTCCTTTAGATTGGTCCAAGAGGAGACGAACTCCTTTAGATTGGTCCAAGAGGAGATGAACATCCTTAGATTGGACCAAGTGGAGACGAACTCCTTTAGATTGGTCCAAGACGAGGCGAACTCCCAAAGATTGGACCAAGTGGAAGAACTCCCTTAGATTGGACCAAGTGGAGACGGACTACTTAAGAATGGACCAAGTGGAGACGAACTCCTTTGGATTGGACGAAAGGGAGACGAACTCCTTTTGATTGGTCCAAGAGGAGACAAACTACATTAGATTGGTCAGAGAGGAGACAAATTCCCTTAGTTTGGACCAAGAGGAGACGAACTCCTTTAGATTAGTCCAAGAGGAGATGAACACCCTTAGATTGGACCAAGTGGAGGAACACCCTTAGATTGGACCAAGTGGAGACAGACTCCTTTAGAATGGACCAAGTGGAGACGAACTCCTTTGGATTGGACGAAAGGGAGACGAACTCCTTTTGATTGGTCCAAGAGGAGACAAACTACATTAGATTGGTCAGAGAGAGGACAAATTCCCGTAGTTTGGACCAAGAGGAGACGAACTCCTTTAGATTGGTCCAAGAGGAGATGAACATCCTTAGATTGGACCAAGTGGAGACGAACTCCTTTAGATTGGTCCATGGGGTGACGAACTCCCTTACATTGGATCAAGAGGAGACGAACTCCATTAGATTGGTCCAAGAGGGGACGAACTCCCTTAGATTGGATCAAGATGGACGAACTCCCTTTGATTTGACCAACAGGAGACGAACTCCTTTAAATTAGTCCAAGAGGAGACGAACTCCATTACATTGGTCCAAGTGGGGACAAATTCCTTTAGATTTGACCAAGACAAGAGGAACTCCTTTAGATTGGTCCAAAAGGGGACGAACTCCCATAGATTGGACCAAGTGGAAGAACTCCCTTAGATTGGACCAAGTGGAGAGGGACTCCTTTAGAATGGACCAAGTGGAGACGAACTCCTTTGGATTGGACGAAAGGGAGACGAACTCCTTTTGATTGGTTCAAGAGGAGACAAACTACATTAGATTGGTCAGAGAGGAGACAAATTACCATAGTTTGGACCAAGAGGAGACGAACTCCTTTAAATTGGTCCAAGAGGCGATGAACACCCTTAGATTGGACGAAGGGGAGACGAAATCCCTTTGCTTGGACCAAGAGGAGACGAACTCCTTCGATTGGACCAAGTGGAGACGAACTCCCTTAGATTGGACCAAGTGGACGAACTCCCTTAGATTGGACCAAATGGAGACGAACTCCTTTAGATTGGTCCAAGGGGTGACGAACTCCCTTAGATTGGATCAAGAGGAGACGAACACCATTAGATTGGTCCAAGAGGAGACGAACTCCCTTAGATTAGATCAAGACGGACGAACTCCCATTGATTTGACCAACAGGAGACGAACTCCTTTAGATTGGTCCAAGAGGAGACGAACTCCTTTAGATTGGTCCAAGAGGAGATGAACATCCTTAGATTGGACCAAGTGGAGACGAACTCCTTTAGATTGGTCCAAGACGAGGCGAACTCCCAAAGATTGGACCAAGTGGAAGAACTCCCTTAGATTGGACCAAGTGGAGACGGACTACTTAAGAATGGACCAAGTGGAGACGAACTCCTTTGGATTGGACGAAAGGGAGACGAACTCCTTTTGATTGGTCCAAGAGGAGACAAACTACATTAGATTGGTCAGAGAGGAGACAAATTCCCTTAGTTTGGACCAAGAGGAGACGAACTCCTTTAGATTAGTCCAAGAGGAGATGAACACCCTTAGATTGGACCAAGTGGAGGAACACCCTTAGATTGGACCAAGTGGAGACAGACTCCTTTAGAATGGACCAAGTGGAGACGAACTCCTTTGGATTGGACGAAAGGGAGACGAACTCCTTTTGATTGGTCCAAGAGGAGACAAACTACATTAGATTGGTCAGAGAGAGGACAAATTCCCGTAGTTTGGACCAAGAGGAGACGAACTCCTTTAGATTGGTCCAAGAGGAGATGAACATCCTTAGATTGGACCAAGTGGAGACGAACTCCTTTAGATTGGTCCATGGGGTGACGAACTCCCTTACATTGGATCAAGAGGAGACGAACTCCATTAGATTGGTCCAAGAGGGGACGAACTCCCTTAGATTGGATCAAGATGGACGAACTCCCTTTGATTTGACCAACAGGAGACGAACTCCTTTAAATTAGTCCAAGAGGAGACGAACTCCATTACATTGGTCCAAGTGGGGACAAATTCCTTTAGATTTGACCAAGACAAGAGGAACTCCTTTAGATTGGTCCAAAAGGGGACGAACTCCCATAGATTGGACCAAGTGGAAGAACTCCCTTAGATTGGACCAAGTGGAGAGGGACTCCTTTAGAATGGACCAAGTGGAGACGAACTCCTTTGGATTGGACGAAAGGGAGACGAACTCCTTTTGATTGGTTCAAGAGGAGACAAACTACATTAGATTGGTCAGAGAGGAGACAAATTACCATAGTTTGGACCAAGAGGAGACGAACTCCTTTAAATTGGTCCAAGAGGCGATGAACACCCTTAGATTGGACGAAGGGGAGACGAAATCCCTTTGCTTGGACCAAGAGGAGACGAACTCCTTCGATTGGACCAAGTGGAGACGAACTCCCTTAGATTGGACCAAGTGGACGAACTCCCTTAGATTGGACGAAATGGAGACGAACTCCTTTAGATTGGTCCAAGGGGTGACGAACTCCCTTAGATTGGATCAAGAGGAGACGAACACCATTAGATTGGTCCAAGAGGAGACGAACTCCCTTAGATTAGATCAAGACGGACGAACTCCCATTGATTTGACCAACAGGAGACGAACTCCTTTAGATTGGTCCAAGAGGAGACGAACTCCTTTAGATTGGTCCAAGAGGAGATGAACATCCTTAGATTGGACCAAGTGGAGACGAACTCCTTTAGATTGGTCCAAGACGAGGCGAACTCCCAAAGATTGGACCAAGTGGAAGAACTCCCTTAGATTGGACCAAGTGGAGACGGACTACTTAAGAATGGACCAAGTGGAGACGGACTCCTTTGGATTGGACGAAAGGGAGACGAACTCCTTTTGATTGGTCCAAGAGGAGACAAACTACATTAGATTGGTCAGAGAGGAGACAAATTCCCTTAGTTTGGACCAAGAGGAGACGAACTCCTTTAGATTAGTCCAAGAGGAGATGAACACCCTTAGATTGGACCAAGTGGAGGAACACCCTTAGATTGGACCAAGTGGAGACAGACTCCTTTAGAATGGACCAAGTGGAGACGAACTCCTTTGGATTGGACGAAAGGGAGACGAACTCCTTTTGATTGGTCCAAGAGGAGACAAACTACATTAGATTGGTCAGAGAGAGGACAAATTCCCGTAGTTTGGACCAAGAGGAGACGAACTCCTTTAGATTGGTCCAAAAGGGGACGAACTCCCATAGATTGGACCAAGTGGAAGAACTCCCTTAGATTGGACCAAGTGGAGAGGGACTCCTTTAGAATGGACCAAGAGGAGACGAACTCCTTTGGATTGGACGAAAGGGAGACGAACTCCTTTTGATTGGTTCAAGAGGAGACAAACGACATTAGATTGGTCAGAGAGGAGACAAATTACCATAGTTTGGACCAAGAGGAGACGAACTCCTTTAAATTGGTCCAAGAGGCGATGAACACCCTTAGATTGGACGAAGGGGAGACGAAATCCCTTTGCTTGGACCAAGAGGAGACGAACTCCTTCGATTGGACCAAGTGGAGACGAACTCCCTTAGATTGGACCAAGTGGACGAACTCCCTTAGATTGGACCAAATGGAGACGAACTCCTTTAGATTGGTCCAAGGGGTGACGAACTCCCTTAGATTGGATCAAGAGGAGACGAACACCATTAGATTGGTCCAAGAGGAGATGAACTCCCTTAGATTAGATCAAGACGGACGAACTCCCATTGATTTGACCAACAGGAGACGAACTCCTTTAGATTGGTCCAAGAGGAGACGAACTCCTTTAGATTGGTCCAAGAGGAGATGAACATCCTTAGATTGGACCAAGTGGAGACGAACTCCTTTAGATTGGTCCAAGACGAGGCGAACTCCCAAAGATTGGACCAAGTGGAAGAACTCCCTTAGATTGGACCAAGTGGAGACGGACTACTTAAGAATGGACCAAGTGGAGACGAACTCCTTTGGATTGGACGAAAGGGAGACGAACTCCTTTTGATTGGTCCAAGAGGAGACAAACTACATTAGATTGGTCAGAGAGGAGACAAATTCCCTTAGTTTGGACCAAGAGGAGACGAACACCTTTAGATTAGTCCAAGAGGAGATGAACACCCTTAGATTGGACCAAGTGGAGGAACACCCTTAGATTGGACCAAGTGGAGACAGACTCCTTTAGAATGGACCAAGTGGAGACGAACTCCTTTGGATTGGACGAAAGGGAGACGAACTCCTTTTGATTGGTCCAAGAGGAGACAAACTACATTAGATTGGTCAGAGAGAGGACAAATTCCCGTAGTTTGGACCAAGAGGAGACGAACTCCTTTAGATTGGTCCAAGAGGAGATGAACATCCTTAGATTGGACCAAGTGGAGACGAACTCCTTTAGATTGGTCCATGGGGTGACGAACTCCCTTACATTGGATCAAGAGGAGACGAACTCCATTAGATTGGTCCAAGAGGGGACGAACTCCCTTAGATTGGATCAAGATGGACGAACTCCCTTTGATTTGACCAACAGGAGACGAACTCCTTTAAATTAGTGCAAGAGGAGACGAACTCCATTACATTGGTCCAAGTGGGGACAAATTCCTTTAGATTTGACCAAGACAAGAGGAACTCCTTTAGATTGGTCCAAAAGGGGACGATCTCCCATAGATTGGACCAAGTGGAAGAACTCCCTTAGATTGGACCAAGTGGAGAGGGACTCCTTTAGAATGGACCAAGTGGAGACGAACTCCTTTGGATTGGACGAAAGGGAGACGAACTCCTTTTGATTGGTTCAAGAGGAGACAAACTACATTAGATTGGTCAGAGAGGAGACAAATTACCATAGTTTGGACCAAGAGGAGACGAACTCCTTTAAATTGGTCCAAGAGGCGATGAACACCCTTAGATTGGACGAAGGGGAGACGAAATCCCTTTGCTTGGACCAAGAGGAGACGAACTCCTTTGATTGGACCAAGTGGAGACGAACTCCCTTAGATTGGACCAAGTGGACGAACTCCCTTAGATTGGACCAAATGGAGACGAACTCCTTTAGATTGGTCCAAGGGGTGACGAACTCCCTTAGATTGGATCAAGAGGAGACGAACACCATTAGATTGGTCCAAGAGGAGACGAACTCCCTTAGATTAGATCAAGACGGACGAACTCCCATTGATTTGACCAACAGGAGACGAACTCCTTTAGATTGGTCCAAGAGGAGACGAACTCCTTTAGATTGGTCCAAGAGGAGATGAACATCCTTAGATTGGACCAAGTGGAGACGAACTCCTTTAGATTGGTCCAAGACGAGGCGAACTCCCAAAGATTGGACCAAGTGGAAGAACTCCCTTAGATTGGACCAAGTGGAGACGGACTACTTAAGAATGGACCAAGTGGAGACGAACTCCTTTGGATTGGACGAAAGGGAGACGAACTCCTTTTGATTGGTCCAAGAGGAGACAAACTACATTAGATTGGTCAGAGAGGAGACAAATTCCCTTAGTTTGGACCAAGAGGAGACGAACTCCTTTAGATTAGTCCAAGAGGAGATGAACACCCTTAGATTGGACCAAGTGGAGGAACACCCTTAGATTGGACCAAGTGGAGACAGACTCCTTTAGAATGGACCAAGTGGAGACGAACTCCTTTGGATTGGACGAAAGGGAGACGAACTCCTTTTGATTGGTCCAAGAGGAGACAAACTACATTAGATTGGTCAGAGAGAGGACAAATTCCCGTAGTTTGGACCAAGAGGAGACGAACTCCTTTAGATTGGTCCAAGAGGAGATGAACATCCTTAGATTGGACCAAGTGGAGACGAACTCCTTTAGATTGGTCCATGGGGTGACGAACTCCCTTACATTGGATCAAGAGGAGACGAACTCCATTAGATTGGTCCAAGAGGGGACGAACTCCATTAGATTAGATCAAGATGGACGAACTCCCTTTGATTTGACCAACAGGAGACGAACTCCTTTAAATTAGTCCAAGAGGAGACGAACTCCATTACATTGGTCCAAGTGGGGACAAATTCCTTTAGATTTGACCAAGACAAGAGGAACTCCTTTAGATTGGTCCAAAAGGGGACGAACTCCCATAGATTGGACCAAGTGGAAGAACTCCCTTAGATTGGACCAAGTGGAGACGGACTCCTTTAGAATGGACCAAGTGGAGACGAACTCCTTTGGAATGGACGAAAGGGAGACGAACTCCTTTTGATTGCTTCAAGAGGAGACAAACTACATTAGATTGGTCAGAGAGGAGACAAATTACCATTGTTTGGACCAAGAGGAGACGAACTCCTTGAAATTGGTCCAAGAGGCGATGAACACCCTTAGATTGGACGAAGGGGAGACGAAATCCCTTAGCTTGGACCAAGAGGAGACGAACTCCTTCGATTGGACCAAGTGGAGACGAACTCCCTTAGATTGGACCAAGTGGACGAACTCCCTTAGATTGGACCAAATGGAGACGAACTCCTTTAGATTGGTCCAAGGGGTGACGAACTCCCTTAGATTGGATCAAGAGGAGACGAACACCATTAGATTGGTCCAAGAGGAGACGAACTCCCTTAGATTGGATCAAGACGGACGAACTCCCATTGATTTGACCAACAGGAGACGAACTCCTTTAGATTGGTCCAAGAGGAGACGAACTCCTTTAGATTGGTCCAAGAGGAGATGAACATCCTTAGATTGGACCAAGTGGAGACGAACTCCTTTAGATTGGTCCAATGGGTGACGAACTCCCTTAGATTGGATCAAGAGGAGACGAACTCCATTAGATTGGTCCAAGAGGGGACGAACTCCCTTAGATTGGATCAAGACGGGCGAACTCCCTTTGATTTGACCAACAGGAGACGAACTCCTTTAGATTGGTCCAAGAGGAGACGAACTCCATTACATTTGTCCAAGTGGGGACGAATTCCCTTAGATTTGACCAAGACAAGAGGAACTCCTTTAGATTGGTCCAAAAGGGGACGAATTCCCGTAGATTGGACCAAGAGGTGACGAACATAAGATGAACTCCGTTGGATTGGTCCAAGTGGAGACGAACTCCTTTAGATTGGATGAAGGGGAGACGAACTCCTTTTGATTGGTCCAAGAGGAGACGAACTCCATTAGATTGGTCCAAGACGGGACGAACTCCCTTAGATTGGATCAAGACGGACGAACTTCCTTTGATTTGACCAACTGGAGACGAACTCCTTTAGGTTGGACCAAGTGGAGACGAACTCCTTTAGATTGGACCAAGTGGAGACGAACTCCTTTAGATTGCACCAAGGGGAGACGAACTCCATTAGATTGGTCCAAGAGGAGACGAACTCCATTACATTGGTCCAAGTGGAGACGAATTCCCTTAGATTTGACCGAGACGAGACGAATTCCTTTAGATTGGTCTAGGAGGAGATGAACTACCTTAGATTGGACCAAGTGGACGAACTCCCTTAGATTGGACCAAGTGGAGAAGAACTCCTTTAGATTGGTCCAAGGGGAGACGAATTTCCTTAGATTGGTCCAAGAGGAGACGAAGTACATTAGATTGCTCCAAGAGGGGACGTACTCCCTTAGATTAGACCAAGAGGTGACGAACTTCCTTAGTTTGGATCAAGACGGACGAACTTTTTTAGATTTGACCAACATAAGACAAACTCCTTTAGATTGGACCAAGTGGAGACGAACTCCTTTAGATTGGACGAAGAGGAGACGAATTCCTTTTGATTGGTCCAAGAGGAGACGAACTACATTAGATTGGTCCAAGTGGAGACGAATTCCCATAGCTTGGACCAAGAGGAGACGAACTCCGTTAGATTGGACGAAGGGGAGACGAACTCCTTTAGATTGGTCCAAGAGGAGAAGAACTCCATTACATTGGTCCAAGTGGGGACGAATTCCGTTAGATTTGACCAAGACGAGACGAACACCTTTAGATTGGTCCAAGAGGGAACGAACTCCCCTACATTGGACCAAGAGGTGACGGACTCCCATAGATTGGGTGAACGTTAGATGAACTCCTTTAGATTGGACCAAGTGGAGACAAACTCCTTTAGATTGGACGAAGGGGAGACGAATTCCTTTGATTGTTCAAAGAGGAGACGAACTACATTAGATTGGTGCAAGAGGAGACGAATTCCCTTAGCTTGGACTCAGAGGAGACGAACTCCATTAGATTGGTCCAAGAGGAGACGAACTCCCTTAGATTGGTCCAAGGGGAGACGAACTTCGTTAGATTGGTCCAAGAGGAGACGAACTCCATTAGATTGGTCCAAGAGGGGACGAACTCCCTTAGATTGGACCAAGAACTGACGAACTCCCTTAGATTGGACCAAGTGGACGAACTCCCTTAGATTGGACCAAGAGGTGACGAACTCCCTTAGTTTGGATAAAGACGGATGAACTCCCTTAGAATTGACCAACATAAGACGAACTCCTTTAGAATGGACGAAGGGAAGACGAACTCCTTTTCATTGGTCCAGGAGAAGACGAACTACATTAGATTGGTCCAAGAGGAGATGAATTCCCTTAGCTTGGACCAAGAGGAGACGAACTCCTTTAGATTGGTGCAAGAGGAGACGAACTCCCTTGGATTGGACCATGTGGACGAACTCCCTTAGATTGGACCAAGTGGAGACGAACTCCCTTAGATTGGACAAAGTTGACGAACTCCCTTACATTGGACCAAGTGGAGATGAACTCCTTTACATTGGTCCAAGGGAAGACGAACTTCGTTAGATTTGTCCAGGAGGAGACATACTCCATTAGATTCGTCCAAGAGGGGACGAACTCCCATAGATAGGATCAAGACGGACGAACTCCCTCTGATTTGACCAACCAGAGACGAACTCCTTTAGATTGGACCAAGTGGAGACGAAATCCTTTAGATTGCACCACGGGGAGACGAACTCCTTTAGATTGGTCGAAGAGGAGACGAACTCCATTACATTGGTGTAAGTGGTGAGGAATTCCCTTATATTTGACCAAGACGAGACGAACTCCTTTAGGTTTGTCCAAGAGGAGACGAACTCCCTAAGATTGGACCAAGTGGAGACGAACTCCATTAGATTGGTCCAAGGGGAGACGAACTTCGTTGAATTGGACCAAGAGGGGATGAACTCCATTAGATTGGTCCAAGAGGGGACAAACTCCCTAAGATTCGACCAAGAGGTGACGAACTCCCTTAGTTTAGATCAAGACGGATGAACTTCCTTAGATTTGACCGATATAAGACGAACTACTTTTGATTGGACCTAGTGGCGACGAACTCCTTTAGATTGGATGAACGGGAGACGAACTCTTTTTCATTGGTCGAAGAGGAGACGACCTACATTAGATTGGTCCAAGAGGAGACAAATTCTCATAGCTTGGACCAAGAGGAGACGAACTCCTTTAGATTGGTCCAAGAGGAGACGTACTCCCTTAGATTGGACCAAGTAGACGAACTCCCTTATATTGGACCAAATGGAGACGAACTCCCTTAAATTGGACCAAGCGGACGAACTCCCTTCGATTGGACCAAGTGGAGACGAACTGCTTCAGATTGGTCCAAGGGGGGACGAACTCCCTTAGATTGGACCAAAAGGTGACAAACTCCCTTAGTTTGGATCAAGACGGACGAACTCCCTTAGATTTGATCAACATAAGACGAACTCCTTTAGATTGGACCAAGTGGCGAGAAATTCTTTTAGAATGGACGAAGGGGAGACAAACTTCTATTCATTGGTCGAAGAGGAGACGATCTACATTAGATTGGTCCAAGAGGAGACGAATTCCCTTAGCTTGGACCAAGAGCAGACGAACTCCTTTAGATTGGCCCAAGAGGAGACGAACTCCCTTAGATTGGACCAAGTAGACGAACTCCCTTAGATTGGACCAAGTGGAGACGAACTCCCTTAAATTGGACCAAGTGGACGAACTCCCTTAGATTGGACCAACAGGAGACGAACTCCTCTAGATTGAACCAAGTTGAGACGAACTCTGATAGATTGCACCAAGGGGAGACGAACTCCTTTAGATTGGTCCAAGAGGAGACAAACTACATTAGATTGGTCCAAGAGGAGACGAATTCTCTTAGCTTGGACCCAGAGGAGACGAACTCCTTTAGATTGGTCCAACAGGAGACGAACTCCCATAGATTGGTCCAAGGGGAAACGAACTTCGTTAGATTGGTCCAAGAGGAGACGAACTCCATTGGATTGGTCCAAAAGGGGACGAACTCCCTTAGATTGGACCAAGACGAACGAACTCCCTTAGATTTGACCAACATAAGACGAACTCCTTTAGATTGGTCCAAGAGGAGACGAACTCCCTTAGATTGGTCCAAGGGGAGATGAACTTCGTTAGATTGGTCCAAGTGCAGACGAACTCCATTGGATTGGTCCAAGAGGGGACGAACTCCCTTAGATTGGACCAAGATGGACGAACTCCCTTAGATTTCACCAACATAAGACGAACTCCCTTAGATTGGACCAAGTGGACGAACTCCTTTTGATTGGACCAAGAGGTGACGAACTCGCTTAGTTTGGATCAAGACGGACGAACTCCCTTAGAATTGACCAACATAAGACGAACTCCTATAGTATGGACGAAGGGGGGACGAACTCCTTTTCATTGGTCCAAGAGAAGACGAACTACATTAGATTGGTCCAGGAGGAGATGAATTCCCTTAGCTTGGACCAGGAGGAGGCGAACCCCTTTAGATTGGTGCAAGAGGAGACGAACTCCCTTAGATTGGACCATGTGGACGAACTCCCTTAGATTGGACCAAGTGGAGACGAACTCCCATAGATTTGACCAAGTGGACGAACTCCCTTAGATAGGACCACGTGGAGACGAACTACTTTAGATTGGTCCAAGGGGAGACGAACTTCGTTGGAATTTCTTCCAGGAGGAGACGAACTCCATTAGATTGGTCCAAGAGGGGACGAACTCCCATAGATAGGATCAAGACGAACGAACTCCCTTAGATTGGATGAAGGGTAGACGTACTCCTTTTCATTGGTCGAAGAGGAGACGAACTACATTAGATTGGTCCAAGAGGAGATGAATTCCCTTAGCTTGGACCAAGAGGAGACGAACTCCTTTATATTGGTCCAAGAGGAGACGAACTCCCTTAGATTGGACCAAGTAGACGAACTCCCTTAGATTGGACCAAGTGGAGACGAACTCCCTTAAATTGGACCAAGTGGACGAACTCCCTTAGATTGGACCAAGTGGAGACGAACTCCTTTAGATTGGTCCAAGGGGGGACGAACTCCCTTAGATTGGATCAAGAGGAGACGAACTCCATTAGATTTGTCCAAGAGGGGACGAACTCCCTTAGATTGGATCAAGACGGACAAACTCCCTTTGATTTGACCAACTGGAGACGAACTCCTTTAGATTGAACCAAGTTGACACGAACTCCGATAGATTGCACCAAGGGGAGAGGAACTCCTTTAGATTGGTCCAAGAGGAGACGAACTCCACTACATTGGTCTAAGTGGGGACGAATTCCCCTAGATTTGACCAAGACGAGACGAACTTCTTTAGATTGGTCAAAGAGGAGACGAACTCCATTACATTGGTCTAAGAGGGGACGAACTCCGTTAGATTGGACCAAGAGGTGACGAAGTCCCATAGATTGGACGAACATAACTTGAATTCCTTTAGATTGAACCAAGTGGAGACGAACTCCTTTAGATTCGACGAAGGAGGAATGAACTCCTTTTGATTGGTCCAAGAGGTGACGAACTACATTAGATTGGTCCAAGAGGAGACGAATTCCCTTAGCATGGACCCAGAGGAGACGAACTCCTTTAGATTGGTCTAAGAAGAGACGAACTCCCTTAGATTGGACCAAGTGGACGAAGTCCCTTAGATTGGACCAAGAGGAGACGAACTACTTTAGATTGGTCCAAGGGGAGACGAACTTCGTTATATTGGTCCAAGAGGAGACGAACTCCATTAGATTATTCCAAGAGGGAACGAACTCCCTTAGATTGGACCAAGTGGAGACGAACTCCGTTAGATTGTTCCAAAGGGGGACGAACTCCCTTAGATTGGATCAAGAGGAGACGAACTCCCTTAGATTGGATCAAGACGAACGAACTCCCCTTGATTTGACCAATAGGAGACGAACACCTTTTGATTGGACCAAGTTGACACGAAGAACTCCGATAGATTGCACCAAGGGGAGACGAACTCCTTTAGATTGGTCCAAGAGGAGACGAACTCCATTACATTGGTCCAAGTGGGGACGAATTCCCCTTGATTTGACCAAGACGAGACGAACTCCTTTAGATTGGTCAAAGAGGAGACGAACTCCATTACATTGGTGCAAGTGGGGAGGAATTCCCTTAGATTTGACCAAGAGGAGACGAACTCCTTTTGGTTGGTCCAAGAGGAGACGAACTCCATTACATTGGTCTAAGAGGGGACGAACTCCGTTAGATTGGACCAAGAGGTGACGAAGTCCCATAGATTGGACGAAC
Source organism: Melaleuca quinquenervia (assembly GCA_030064385.1). Lineage (NCBI taxonomy): Eukaryota > Viridiplantae > Streptophyta > Magnoliopsida > Myrtales > Myrtaceae > Melaleuca > Melaleuca quinquenervia. The sequence continues at coordinate 10,958,860 of CM057724.1, read as the reverse complement.
ATAACTTGAATTCCTTTAGATTGAACCAAGTGGCGACGAACTCCTTTAGATTCGACGAAGGGGGGATGAACTCCTTTTGATTGTTCCAAGAGGAGACGAACTACATTAGATTGGTCCAAGAGGAGACGAATTCCCTTAAATTGGACCTAGTGGACGAACTCCCTTAGATTGAACCAAGGGGAGACGAACTCCTTTAGATTGGTCCAAGAGGAGACCAACTCCATTACATTGGTCCAAGTGGGGACGAATTCCCCTAGATTTGACCAAGACAAGACGAACTCCATTACATTGGTCCAAGAGGGGACGAACTCCGTTAGATTGGACCAAGAGGTGACGAAGTCCCATAGATTGGACGAACATAACTTGAATTCCTTTAGATTGAACCAAGTGGAGACGAACTCCTTTAGAATCGACGAAGGTTGGATGAACTCCTTTTGATTGGTCCAAGAGGAGACGAACTACATTAGATTGGTCCAAGAGGAGACAAATTCCCTCAGCATGGACCCAGAGGAGACGAACTCCTTTAGATTGGTCCAAGCAGAGACGAACTCCCTTAGATTGGACCAAGTGGATGAAGACCCTTAGATTGGACCAAGAGGAGACGAACTACTTTAGATTGGTCCAAGGGGAGACGAACTTGGATATATTGGTCCAAGAGGAGATGAACTCCATTGGATTAGTCCAAGAGGGGACGAACTCCCTTAGATTGGACCAAGTGGAGACGAACTCCATTAGATTGTTCCATAGGAGGACGAACTCCCTTAGATTGGATCAAGAGGAGACGAACTCCATTAGATTTGTCCAAGAGGAGACGAACTCCCTTAGATTGGATCAAGACGGACGAACTCCCTTTGATTTGACCAATAGGAGACGAACACCTTTTGATTGGACCAAGTTGACACGAACTTCGATAGATTGCACCAAGGGGAGACGAACTCCTTTAGATTGGTCCAAGAGGAGACGAACTCGTTTAGGTTGGTCCAAGAGGAGACGAACTCCTTTAGATTGGTCCAATAGGGGACGAACTCCCTTAGATTGGATCAAGACGGACGAACTCCCTTTGATTTGACCAACTGGAGACGAACTCCTTTAGATTGGACTAAGTGGAGACGAACTCCTTTAGATTGGACCAAGTGGTGATGAACTCGTTTTGATTGCACCAAGGGGAGACGAACTCCTTTAGATTGGTCCTAGAGGAGACAAAGACCATTACACTGGTCCAAGTGGAGACGAATTCCCTTAGATTTGATCAAGACGAGACGAACTCCTTTAGATTGGTACAAGAGGACACGAACTACGTAAGATTTAACCAAGTGGACGAACTCTCTTAGATTGGACCAAGTGGAGACGAACTCCTTTAGATTTGTCCAAGGGTAGACGAACATCGTTAGATTTGTCCAAGTGGAGACGAAGTCCATTAGATTGCTCCAAGAGGGGACGAACTCCCTTAGATTGGACCAAGAGGTGACGAACTCCCTTAGATTGGATGAAGGGGAGACGTACTCCTTTTCATTGGTCGAAGAGGAGACGAACTACATTAGATTGGTCCAAGAGGAGGTGAATTCCCTTAGCTTGGACCAAGAGGAGACGAACTCCTTTAGATTGGTCCAAGAGGAGACGAACTCTCTTAGATTGGATCGTGAGGAGACGAACTCCATTAGATTTGTCCAAGAGGGGACGAACTCCCTTAGATTGGATCAAGACGGACGAACTCCCTTTGATTTGACCAATAGGAGATGAACTCCTTTAGATTGGACCAAGTTGACACGAACTCCGATAGATTGCACCAAGGGGAGACGAACTCCTTTAGATTGGTCCAAGAGGAGACGAACTCCATTACATTGGTCCAAGTGGGGACGAATTCCCCTAGATTTGACCAAGACGAGACGAACTTCTTTAGATTGGTCAACGAGGAGACGAACTCCATTACATTGGTCTAAGAGGGGACGAACTCCGTTAGATTGGACCAAGAGGTGATGAAGTCCCATAGATTGGACGAACATAACTTGAATTCCTTTAGATTGAACCAAGTGGATACGAACTCCTTTAGATTCGACGAAGGGGGGATGAACTCCTTTTGATTGGTCCAAGAGGAGACGAACTACATTAGATTGGTCTAAGAGGAGACGAATTCCCTTAGCATGGACCCAAAGGAGACGAACTCCTTTAGATTGTTCCAAGAAGAGACGAACTCCCTTAGATTGGACCAAGTGGACGAAGTCCCTTAGATTGGACCAAGAGGAGACGAACTACTTTAGATTGGTCCATGGGGAGACGAACTTCGATATATTGGTCCAAGAGGAGACGAACTCCATTAGATTAGTCCAAGAGGGGACGAACTCCCTTAGATTGGACCAAGTGGAGACGAACTCCATTAGATTGTTCCACAGGGGGACGAACTCCCTTAGATTGGATCAAGATGAGACGAACTCCATTAGATTTGTCCAAGAGGGGACGAACTCCCTTAGATTGGATCAAGACGGACGAACACCCCTTGATTTGACCAATAGGAGACGAACACCTTTTGATTGAACCAAGTTGACACGAAGAACTCCGATAGATTGCACCAAGGGGAGACGAACTCCTTTAGATTGGTCCAAGAGGACACGAACTCCATTACATTGGTCCAACTGGGGACGAATTCCCCTTGATTTGACCAAGACGAGACGAACTCCTTTAGATTGGTCAAAGAGGAGACGAACTCCATTACATTGGTGCAAGTGGGGAGGAATTCCCTTAGATTTGACCAAGAGGAGACGAACTCCTTTAGGTTGGTCCAAGAGGAGACGAACTCCTTTAGATTGGTCCAATAGGGGACGAACTCCCTTAGATTGGATCAAGACGGACGAACTCCCTTTGATTTGACCAACTGGAGACGAACTCCTTTAGATTGGACTAAGTGGAGACGAACTCCTTTAGATTGGACCAAGAGGTGACGAACTCCATTAGATTGCACCAAGGGGAGACGAACTCCTTTAGATTGGTCCAAGAGGAGACAAAGACCATTACACTGGTCCAAGTGGAGACGAATTCCCTTAGATTTGATCAAGACGAGACGAACTCCTTTAGATTGGTACAAGAGGAGACGAACTACGTAAGATTGGACCAAGTGGACGAACTCCCTTAGATTGGACCAAGTGGAGACGAACTCCTTTAGATTGGTCCAAGGGGAGACGAACATCGTTAGATTTGTCCAAGTGGAGACGAACTCCCTTAGATTGGACCAAGAGGTGACGAACTCTCTTAGATTGGATGAAGGGGAGACATACTCCTTTTCATTGGTCGAAGAGGAGACGAACTACATTAGATTGGTCCAAGAGGAGGTGAATTCCCTTAGCTTGGACCAAGAGGAGACGAACTCCTTTAGATTGGTCCAAGAGGAGACGAACTCCCTTAGATTGGATCAAGAGGAGACGAACTCCATTAGATTTGTCCAAGAGGGGACGAACTCCCTTAGATTTGATCAAGACGGACGAACTCCCTTTGATTTGACCAATAGGACATCAACTCCTTTAGATTGGACCAAGTTGACACGAACTCCGATAGATTGCACCAAGGGGAGACGAACTCCTTTAGATTTGTCCAAGAGGAGACGAACTCCATTACATTGGTCCAAGTGGGGACGAATTCCCCTAGATTTGACCAAGACGAGATGAACTTCTTTAGATTGGTCAAAGAGGAGATGAACTCCATTACATTGGTGCAACTGGGGAGGAATTCCCTTAGATTTGACCAAGAGGAGAGGAACTCCTTTAGGTTGGTCCAAGAGGAGACGAACTCCTTTAGATTGGTCCAATAGGGGACAAACTCCCTTAGATTGGATCAAGACGGACAAACTCCCTTTGATTTGACCAACTGGAGATGAACTCCTTTAGATTGGACTAAGTGGAGACGAACTCCTTTAGATTGGACCAAGTGGTGACGAACTCCCTTTAGATTGGACTAAGGGGAGATGAACTCCTTTAGATTGGTCCAAGAGGAGACAAAGTCCATTACATTGGTCCAAGTGGAGACGAATTCCCTTAGATTGGCACAAGAGGAGACGAACTACCTAAGATTGGACCAAGTGGACGAACTCCCTTAGATTGGACCAAGTGGTAGACGAACTCCTTTAGATTGGTCCAAGGGGAGACGAACATCGTTAGATTTGTCCAAGAGGAAACGAAGTCCATTAGATTGCTCCACGAGGGGACGAACTCCCTTAGATTGGACCAAGAGGTGACGAACTCCCTTAGTTTGGATCAAGACGGACGAACTCCCTTAGATTTGACCAACATAAGACAAACTCCTTTAGATTGGACCAGGTGGAGACGAACACCTTTAGATTAGACGAAGGGGAGACAAACTCCTTTTGATTGGACCAAGAGGAGACGAACTACATTAGATTGGTCCAAGAGGAGACGAATTCCCTTAGCTTGGACCAAGAGGAGGCGAAATCCTTTAGATTGGTCCAAGAGGAGACAAACTCCGTTAGATTGGACCAAGTGGACGAACTCCCTTAGATTAGACCAAGTGGAGACGGACTCCCTTAGATTGGATCGAGTGGAGATGAACCCCTTTAGATTGGTCCAAGGGCACACGAACTTCGTTAGATTGGACCAAGTGGAGACGAACTCCATTAGATTGGTCCAATAGGGGACGAACTCCCTTTGATTTGACCAATTGGAGACGAACACCTTTAGATTGGTCCAAGAGGAGACGAACTCCATTACATTGGTCCAAGTGGGGACGAATTCCCCTAGATTTGACCAAGACGAGACGAACTTCTTTAGATTGGTCAAAGAGGAGATGAACTCCATTACATTGGTGCAACTGGGGAGGAATTCCCTTAGATTTGACCAAGAGGAGAGGAACTCCTTTAGGTTGGTCCAAGAGGAGACGAACTCCTTTAGATTGGTCGAAAAGGGGACGAACTCCCGTAGATTGGACCAAGAGGTGACGAACATAAGATGAAGTCCGTTAGATTGGTCCAAGTGGAGACGAACTCCTTTAGATTGGATGAAGGGGAGACGAACTCCTTTTGATTGGTCCAAGAGGAGACGAACTCCATTAGATTGGTCCAAGACGGGACAAACTCCCTTAGATTGGATCAAGACGGACAAACTCCCTTTGATTTGACCAACTGGAGACGAACTCCTTTAGGTAGGACCAAGTGGTGACGAACTCCTTTAGATTGGACCAAGTGGAGACCAACTCCTTTAGATTGCACCAAGGGGAGACGAACTCCATTAGATTGGTCCAAGAGGAGACGAACTCCTTTACATTGGTCCAAGTGGAGAGGAATTCCCTTAGATTTAATCGAGACGAGACGGATTCCTTTAGATTAGTCTAGGAGGAGATGAACTACCTTAGATTGGACCAAGTGGACGAACTCCCTTAGAGTGGTCCAAGAGGAGACGAAGTACATTAGATTGCTCCAAGAGGGGACGTACTCCCTTAGATTGGACCAAGAGGTGACGAACTCCCATAGATTTGACCAACATCAGACGAACTCCTTTACATTGGACCAAGTGGAGACGAACTCCTTTTGATTGGCCCAAGAGGAGACGAACTACATTAGATTGGTCCAAGTGGAGACGAATTCCCTTAGCTCGGACCAAGAGGAGACGAACTCCTTTAGATTGGATGAAGGGGAGACGAACTCTTTTAGATTGGTCCAAGAGGAGAAGAACTCCATTACATTGGTCCAAGTGGGGACGAATTCCGTTAGATTTGACCAAGACGAGACGAACTCCTTTCGATTGGTCCAAGAGGGAACGAACTCCCTTAGATTGGACCAAGAGGTGACGGACTCCCTTAGATTGGGTGAACGTTAGATGAACTCCTTTAGATTGGACCAAGTGGAGACGAACTCCTTTAGATTGGACGAAGGGGAGACGAATTCCTTTTGATTGGTCCAAGAGAAGACGAACTACATTAGATTGGTCCAAGAGGAGACGAATTCCCTTAGCTTGGACCCAGAGGAGACGAACTCCTTTAGATTGGTCCAAGAGGAGACGAACTCCCTTAGATTGGTCCAAGGAGAGACGAACTTCGTTAGATTGGTCCAAGAGAAGACGAACTCAATTAGATTGGTCCAAGAGGGGATGAACTCCCTTAGATTGGACCAAGAACTGACGAACTCCCTTAGATTGGACCAAGTGGTGACGAACTCCCTTAGTTTGGATCAAGACAGATGAACTCCCCTAGAATTGACCAACATAAGACGAAATCCTTTAGAATGGATGAAGGGGAGACGAACTCCTTTTCATTGGTCCAAGAGAAGACGAACTACATTAGATTGGTCCAAGAGGAGATGAATTCCCTTAGCTTGGACCAAGAGGAGACGAACTCCTTTAGATTGATGCAAGAGGAGACGAACTCCCATAGATTGGACCATGTGGACGAACTCCCTTAGATTGGACCAAGTGGAGACGAACTCCCTTAAATTGGACAAAGTGGACGAACTCCCTTAGATTGGTTCAAGGGGGGACGAACTCCCTTAGATTGGAGCAAAAGGTGACGAACTCCCTTAGATTGGACGAAGGGGAGACGTACTCCTTTTCATTGGTCGAAGAGGAGACGAACTACATTAGATTGGTCCAAGAGGAGGTGAATTCCCTTAGCTTGGACCAAGAGGAGACGAACTCCTTTAGATTGGTCAAAGAGGAGACGAACTCCCTTAGATTGGACCAAGTAGACGAACTCCCTTAGATTGGACCAAGTGGAGACGAACTCCCTTAAATTGGACCAAGTGGACGAACTCCCTTAGATTGGACCAAGTGGAGACGAACTCCTTTAGATTGGTCCAACGGGGGACGAACTCCCTTAGATTGGATCAAGAGGAGACGAACTCCTTTACAATGGTCTAATAGCAGATGAAATCCCTTAGATTGGACCAAGGAGGTGAACTCCCTTAGATTGGACCAAGTGGAGACGAACTCCCTTAAATTGGACCAAGTGGACGAACTCCCTTAGATTGGACCAAGTGGAGACGAACTCCTTTAGATTGGTCCAAGGGGGGACGAACTCCGTTAGATTGGATCAAGAGGAGACGAACTCCATTAGATTTGTCCAAGAGGGGACGAACTCCCTTAGATTGGATCAAGACGGACGAACTCCCTTTGATTTGACCAACTGGAGACGAACTCCTTTAGATTGAACAAAGTTGACACGAACTCCGATAGATGGCACCAAGGGGAGACGAACTCCTTTAGATTGGTCCAAGAGGAGACCAACTCCATTACATTTGTCCAAGTGGGGACGAATTCCCCTAGATTTGACAAAGACAAGACGAACTCCATTACATTGGTCCAAGAGGGGACGAACTCCGTTAGATTGCACCAAGAGGTGACGAACTCCCATAGATTGGACGAACATAACTCGAATTCCTTTAGATTGGACCAAGTGGAGACGAACTCCTTTAGATTCGACGAAGGGGGGATGAACTCCTTTTGATTGGTCCAAGAGGAGACGAACTACATTAAATTGGTCCAAGAGGAGACGAATTCCCTTAGCATGGACCCAGAGGAGACGAACTCCTTTAGATTGGTCCAAGAAGAGACGAACTCCCTTAGATTGGACCAAGTGGACGAACTCCCCTAGATTGGACCAAGAGAAGACGAACTACTTTAGATTGGTCCAAGGGGAGACGAACTTCGATATATTGGTCCAAGAGGAGACGAACTCCATTATATTGGTCCAAGAGGGGACGAACTCCCTTAGATTGGACCATGTGGAGACGAACTCGATTAGATTGGTCCAAATGGGGACGAACTCCCTTAGATTGGATCAAGAGGAGACGAACTCCATTAGATTTGTCCAAGAGGGGACGAACTCCCATAGATTGGAATAAGACGGACGAACTCCCTTTGATTTGACCAACAGGAGACGAACTCCTTTAGATTGGACCAAGCGGAGACGAACTCCTTTAGATTGGTCCAAGAGGAGACGAACTCCATTACATTGGTCCAAGTGGGGATGAATTCCCCTAGATTTGACCAAGACGACACGAACTCCTTTAGATTGGTCAAAGAGGAGACGAACTCCATTACATTGGTGCAAGTGGGGAGGAATACCCTTAGATTTGACCAAGAGGAGACGAACTCCTTTAGGTTGGTCCAAGAGGAGACGAACTCCCTTAGATTGGACCAAGTGGAGATGAACTCCTTTAGATTGGTCCAAGGGGAGACGAACTTCGTTGAATTGGTCCAAGAGGGGACGAACTCCATTAGATTGGTCCAAGAGGGGACAAACTCCCTTAGATTCGACCAAGAGCTGACGAAATACATTAGATTGGTCCAAGAGGAGATGAATTCCCTTAGCTTGGACCAAGAGCAGACGAACTCCTTTAGATTGGTCCAAGAGGAGACGAACTCCCTTAGATTGGACCAAGGAGGCGAACTCCCTTAGATTGGACCAAGTGGAGACGAACTCCCTTAAATTGGACCAAGTGGACAAACTCCATTAGATTGGACCAAGTGGAGACGAACTCCGTTAGATTGGTCCAAGGGGGGACGAACTCCCTTAGATTGCACCAAAAGGTGACGAACTCCCTTCGATTGGATGAAGTGGAGACGAACTCTCTTAAATTGGACCAAGTGGACGAACTCCCTTAGATTGGACCAAGTGGAGACGAACTCCTTTAGATTGGTCCAAGGGGGGACGAACTCCCTTAGATTGGATCAAGAGGAGACGAACTCCATTAGATTTGTCCAAGAGGGGATGAACTCCCTTAGATTGGATCAAGACGGACGAACTCCCTTTGATTTGACCAACAGGAGACGAACTCCTTTAGATTGGACCAAGTTGACACGAACTCCGATAGATTGCACCATGGGGAGACGAACTCCTTTAGATTGGTCCAAGAGGAGACGAACTCCATTACATTGGTCCAAGTGGGGACGAATTCCCCTAGATTTGACCAAGACGAGATGAACTCCATTAGATTGGTCAAAGAGGAGACGAACACCATTACATTGGTGCAAGTGGGGAGGAATTCCCTTAGATTTGACCAAGAGGAGACGAACTCCTTTAGGTTGGTCCAAGAGGAGACGGACTCCCTTAGATTGGACCAAGTGGAGACGAACTCCTTTAGATTGGTCCAAGGGGTGGCGAACTTCGTTGAATTACTCCAAGAGGGGACGAACTCCATTAGATTGGTCCAAGAGGGGACAAACTCCCTTAGATTCGACCAAGAGGTGACGAACTACATTAGATTGGTCCAAGAGGAGACGAATTCCCTTAGCTTGGACCAAGAGGAGACGAACTCCTTTAGATTGGTCCAAGAGGAGACGAACTCCCTTAGATTGGACGAAGTAGACGAACTCCCTTAGATTGGACCAAGTGGAGACGAACTCCCTTAAATTGGACCAAGTGGACGAACTCCCTTAGATTGGACCAAGTGGAGACGAACTCTTTTAGATTGGTCCAAGGGGGGACGAACTCCCTTAGATTGGATCAACAGGAGACGAACTCCATTAGATTTGTCCAAGATGGGACGAACTCCCTTAGATTGGATCAAGACGGACGAACTCCCTCTGATTTGACCGACAGGAGACGAACTCCTTAAGATTGGACCAAGTTGACACGAACTCCGATAGATTGCACCAAGGGGAGACGAACTCCTTTAGATTGGTCCAAGAGGAGATGGACTCCATTACATTGGTCCAAGTGGGGATGAATTCCCCTAGATTTGACCAAGACGACACGAACTCCTTTAGATTGGTCAAAGAGGAGACGAACTCCATTACATTGGTGCAAGTGGGGAGGAATTCCCTTAGATTTGACCAAGAGGAGACGAACTCCTTTAGGTTGGTACAAGAGGAGACGAACTCCCTTAGAATCGACCAAGTGGAGACGAACTCCTTTAGATTGGTCCAAGGGGAGACGAACTTCGTTGAATTGGTCCAAGAGGGGACGAATTCCATTAGATTGGTCCAAGAGGGGACAAACTCCATTAGATTCGACCAAGAGGTGACGAACTACATTAGATTGGTCCAAGAGGAGACGAATTCCCATAGCTTGGACCAAGAGCAGACAAACTCCTTTAGATTGGTCCAAGAGGAGACGAACTCCCTTAGATTGGACCAAGTGGAGACGAACTCCCTTAAATTGGACCAAGTGGACGAACTCCCTTAGATTGGACCAAGTGGAGACGAACTCCTTTAGATTGGTCCAAGAGGAGACCAACTACATTACATTGGTCCAAGTGGGGACGAATTCCCCTAGATTTGACCAAGACAAGACGAACTTCATTACATTGGTCCAAGAGGGGACGAACTCCGTTAGATTGGACCAAGAGGTGACGAAGTCCCATAGATTGGACGAACATAACTTGAATTCCTTTAGATTGGACCAAGTGGAGACGAACTCCTTTAGATTCGGCGAAGGGGGGATGAACTCCTTTTGATTGGTCCAAGAGGAGACGAACTACAATAAATTGGTCCAAGAGGAGACGAATTCCCTTAGCATGGACCCAGAGGAGACGAACTCCTTTAAATTGGTCCAAGAAGAGACGAACTCCCTTAGATTGGACCAAGTGGACGAACTCCCCTAGATTGGACCAAGAGGAGACGAACTACTTTAGATTGGTCCAAGGGGAGACGAACTTCGATATATTGGTCCAAGAGGAGACAAACTCCATTAGATTGGTCCAAGAGGGGACGAACTCCCTTAGATTGGACCAAGTGGAGACGAACTCCCTTAGATTGGTCCAAGGAGGCGAACTCCCTTAGATTGGACCAAGTGGAGACGAACTCCCTTAAATTGGACCAAGTGGACGAACTCCCTTAGATTGGACCAAGTGGAGACGAACTCCTTTAGATTGGTCCAAGAGGGGACGAACTCCCTTACATTGGACCAAAAGGTGACGAACTCCCTTAGATTGGATGAAGGGGAGACGTACTCCTTTTCATTGATCGAAGAGGAGACGAACTACGTTAGACTGGTCCAAGAGGAGGTGAATTCCCTTAGCTTGGACCAAGAGGAGACGAACTCCTTTAGATTGGTCCAAGAGAAGACGAACTCCCTTAGATTGGACCAAGTAGACGAACTCCCTTAGATTGGACGAAGTGGAGATGAACTCCCTTAAATTGGACCAAGTGGACAAGCTCCCGTAGATTGGACCAAGTGGAGGCGAACTCCTTTAGATTGGTCCAAGGGGGGACGAACTCCCTTAGATTGGATCAAGAGGAGACGAACTCCATTAGATTTGTCCAGGAGGGGACGAACTCCCTTAGATTGGATCAAGACGGACGAACACCCTTTGATTTGACCAACAGGAGACAAACTCTTTTAGATTGGACCAAGTTGACACGAACTCCGATAGATTGCACCAAGGGGAGACGAACTCCTTTAGATTGGACGAACATAAGATGAACTCCTTTTGATTGGACAAAGTGGAGACGAACTCCTTTATATTGGACGAAGGAGAGACGAACTCCTATTGATTGATTTTGCCATTTTCGGCCCACCCACGCCTGGTTGTACGGACATACTCTCTCCACGCGGGTTACTGTTCATCGTGGGCAGCAAGGTGGCCGGTAAGGGAAATCGCTGATTGCCGGAGCTCCGGTGGTCCGTTGGGGCTGATTTTCGGAGGGGAGGTGCCTCTCTCACCGATCTACAACCCCTCCGAACGGCGTCAACAAATTCGATCTGAGCTAAAAGTTATGGCTGTTTGAAGATCTGCTCTCCCTGCTGGTGCAGTTTCTGGGTTCCGAAATGGATTTTCTCGATTTTTTGACTTGTGGTTGATATTTGGAGCTGATTTTCGGAGGACAAGTAGCTCTCGACTCGATCTACAACCCCTCCGAACGGCGTCAACAAATTCTAAGTGTGCAGGAAGTTATGGCCTTCTGAAGTCGCTCCTCCTCTGCTGGGCGCGAACTGGAACGCGGTATGGAAATTTCTTGATTTCTTGAGCTGTGATCGTGGGTTGGAGCTGATTTTTGGAGGGGAGACACACCTTGAGCTGATCTACAACCCCTCCAAACAGTTTTAACAAATTCCATCTGTGCTGGGAGTTATGGTTGATTGAATTCGGACATCTCCTGCTGGTCGCGAGGTTGGAGCTTCAAAAGGGGCTACCGGAATTTCTGGGGCTGTTGGTGTTGAAATGGCGTGATTTTTGGAGGAGAAATCCTATTTGACTGGTACAATAACCCTTCCAAAGCAATTTGGCTGGGTGTGTTCCAAGAAGGAGATCTGGCTTTTCAATCTCAGCTGAATGGCGTGGTGTTGCGACCTGAGATCTTCAGCAGGCTGTTCTACTGAGGAACAATACTTCTAATCTTCAATATAAACTCCTGGAAGGATGTTTATGTATGGAACTGGATGGTTTAGCTCAAGAGGTCGAATGGTCTGGAACAAGTAGCTCAAGCCACTAGAGCTGCTCTTAACTTCAGCTAGGTTGCGAGGCTGAGTGTCTGGAAGGAGATCTTTGATTACTCGAGCTGGTTTCGTGGATTGTATTGATTATTGGAGGAGAAATCCTTCCTTTCTTATAGAATATACCCACAAGAGGAATTTGTCTGGGCAGTAGTGGAGATCGCGATCTGGCTGTTCTTCTTATTCCAGATTCATGCTGCAACGAACTGGATAGATCAACTCACCTCTGGGAAGTCGCCTGACTGGAGGAAGATTGATATTTCGTTTTCGGACCTCCACTGTGATTTGAGCTGTCCAATCTTCAACATATCTTTGTTGAAGTGTTATCCTTGTAACCCCTGCGAGTGCTTCAGCTCAAGGGGTCTGTCGGTGGGGTTCCAGCCAAGCTCGCTAGAATCCAAACCTGGTCGGTGGACGAACAAGAATCTGGACTCGATTTGTGGATAGCGTTCGTAGACTGAACCGAGACGTGCTGGGAGAACAAGTTCGTTGTTGTACCTGGACTACCTGTTGGGACACATTCCTCTGACCAGGTTAGTCCAACTCGTAACTTTAATCTATTATGTATCTATTGTTGAGTGACGGTGGAAGTCAGTGAGCAATGGCACAAATGGAGGAAACGGAAGGGGTTGACCGCACTGGGGCCTCTGCTGGTCTACAATTGAGTGGCATTATTCACCAAGAGGGTGATGGGCTGCCTGGAAAGTTGGGCGGTACCATTCCAAAGTCGAATCAAGGACTAAGGGGACGCTCGCTCACGAGGAAAGGGCATAGAAGGGGCGGATTGAGTCTGGTTCCTGAGGAGGTCATACGGCCTTCGCAAGGCACACAAAGTGCCCGATATAAGGTCCGTCCGGCAAGTTAGCCCAGAATTAACCTCCAACTGAGCAGCGAATTTCCCCCTCTCCCTGGCTCCACAATTGAAGAGGCTGGACAGAGTAGGAGCAAGGATAAAGGCAGAGCAGAAAATTCCAGCATAAGGATAGCTCGATCACGGTCAAAGAGCCGATCCTCTCGACCAAACGCAGGGGGTGCTGCTGTTCAGAATGATCATGGTCTCACGCTAGTGGCAAGGACAGATAAACAAAAGGCGCAACATCCCCTAAATCGATCATGGGCTAATGTAGCGCGGCCGGTAGAAAAGGGTTATTCTTTACCTCATTTTCATGCATTGTTAGATGATGATAGTGAAGTGGTGGTATGTGATCCAATGTGGAAAGAGTGCTTGGTTGGATATTTTGTGGGAAAAAGACTTCCGTTTAAGTTAACGGAGGCAATTCTCAAAAAAACATGGGGAGGGCACCTACATGAAACTATGGCCAACGACGGGGGATTCTTTTTCTTTAGAATCCCGGACGAGACCTATAGGAAGCAAATTCTTGATAGGGGACATATTATGCTAGCTAAAGTCCCGATGATACTCCAACAGTGGCACCCATTTTTGAAGCTTGAAAAGGGACAGCTCTTAACAGTGCCTATTTGGGTAAGATTGAAGAACCTCCCTTACGCTTTATGGTCACCATTGAGCATAGGGACCCTTGCTAGCAAGCTGGGCAAGCCCCTCTATGTGGATGGGGCAACGGAATCAAAGAAAATGATATCCTTTACCCGGGTGTGTATTGAAGTCACTGCCAAGAAACCATTGAAATCTTCCATTCCTGTATCTTTGGGAGGGGAGAAAATACTTATTGAAGTGGAATATGAATGGAAGCCTTTGATGTGTAATCTATGTGGAGTCTTCGGCCATGATTGTAAGTTGGGAACGGCGGGGGCACGTCTGGACAAGGGGAGCAGGTCTGCAGTCAGCTCACATGGGGAGGGGCACAATGCGGGGCAACATGCACAGAATGGACCGTCCAAGGGGCCGATACAGCGACCTCCACAGGCTGCAAGGGATCGCCCACAAACAGGGACCCAGCCTCTAGATCCAAAGCCACAACGGGCCCATGACGAGCAAGGCAGCCGGACGCTCTCCCAGCCCGTTCAGGTAGCCGCCAGCCTTGTTCCCCAGCCCAGGTTACTGGCATCACAGGCGGGCCCCAAGGAGCCCATCGTACAACCATCAGCCTCTGACCAAAGCGGGCCGAATCATCTGGCCAAGGATCACGGCCCATCTGTTCAGCAAGTGCAGTTCGAATTGGTGCAGAAAGGCTTCCAACAAGCCCATCCGTCCACTCAGCCACTCCAGCCCACTGACCTAGATCCTTACTCGGTCCATGATAAGCAGCAGGCGGCCCAACCGAAGGTTCATGGAACCAGGCCGCCACAAGTAGACGACGACATGGGACAGGCCCAGCATTTGCGACCCACAGAGATGGACCGGATACCAGACCGGTTTGGTTCGCTGGTTCAGGCCGAACCGTCCATGTACCAAGCACAGGAGAGCAGCGTCTGTGGACCGGTTCTACCTGGGCCTGGTTCGGGTGAACAGCAGGAAGAAGCGGTCCAAGTTCCTTCGAGGGTGACAGCAAATCAACCTGGTTCGCAGGATCAAGAAAGAGCAGTGACTCAGACTGGTCTGCAGTGTGATGGTCCAACCGGCTCTGAGCCGAACTTAGCCGGTTCACCCCAAAGCTCAGCCGTTTCTTCTGTGCAGTCCGGTTCAGCAGTTCCATCCGGCAGTCAGGCCGGGTTGCATCCTATTGTTGCTGGTCTCCCGGCGATTCAACACCCGGTGACACCTAGACCAGGGAGAGCAGCAACCTCTACACCTTTCTTCTTTGATGATCTAGATGAAATGGTTGGTGAGGGTCAAGAAGGAGGTTGGGTGCCTGTTGAATCAAAGAAAAAGAGAGGAAAGAAAGGAAGAAAGAAGAAGGGAAGGAAAGAGAGGAAGCAACAGCTTGTGAAGACAGGTGAGATCTCCTCCCCGGTGGAGTCGACACACACTAGTTCATCCGAGGAGGACCGGAGTGCATCCGATGGGGAAGGGACCCAGCCTACTTCCATGAGGCGCCCGGTGAGCCTTCCCTTAGGTGTCTCCACGAGGTCTGGACTCCAGGCCAAGACCAAGTAAGTGCTCACACCTCTCTTATACATATGTCCATAGGAGTTTGGAATATTAGGGGTGTGGTAGGTTCTTTACGGCAGGCGGAGGTTAGACACCTCATTAGGAGTCATAATCTGTGCTGTTTGGGTATCATAGAGACTAAGGCTACTGAGCCTCTTTTTGCTGGGATTTCTGTACATATTGTTCCTGGATGGTCATGGTTGGCCAATTATAGCTACTCTGATCAGGGGAGGATATGGTTTGGATGGAATCCTTTGTCGGTAGATTTCTGTTTAGTGGAGAGTTCATCTCAGGCCATTCATGGCCGACTTAGATGGTTGTCTTCTGGATCTTCGTGTGCTTTATCTATTATCTATGGCGAGCACACGTTTACTGCGAGGCGGGAGCTTTATCATGATTTGGTTCGATTGGGTAGAGATTATACTGAGGTCCCGTGGTTGGTGGCTGGGGACTTCAATGCGGTCCGATACCCATCGGATAGGCTTGGTGGAGCCTCCACATGGATAGGATCGGAGAATGACCTGCATGGTTACCTGTCCGAGGCTGAGTTGGAGGATCTGAGGTGTGTTGGGTGCCGATACACATGGTCTACTTCTGAGGGCTCGGCCAGGAATTAGAGGAAGATAGACAGGGTGGTGGTCAACCAGCAGTGGAGCTCGGTTTATTCATTCTCTGAAGCTAACTTCCTCCCGCCAGGTATTTCTAATCACTCTCCTATGATTATCAGGGTGGTGCCTGAGGTACATGTTCGTTGGCCGTTCAAGTTCTTTGACTTCTGGATGACCGACCCACGTTTTATGGACATGGTTGCCCAAGTATGGGCCAATCCAGTTAGAGGCTCACTTATGTTTCAGCTTTGCACGAAGCTGAAGCTACTGAAGGCTCGGTTGAAGGAATTCAATCGGGACTCCTACTCAGATATCTCGAACCGTACCAGGGCGGCTCGGGAGCGGCTTAGTATGGTTCAGTTAGCCCTTCAAGAGGACCCATTCAGCATGACCCTTGCCTAGGAGGAAAGGGATGCTACGGTCAAGTTCTCCACACTTAGACTACAGGAGGAGGCTTTCTATCGCCAGAAGTCTCGCGTCCGGTGGTTAAAGGAGGGAGATCAGAACACTAAATTCTTCCACCAGACGGTGAAGAATAGGCAACTCGCCAATAGGATCATCTCGGTGGTGGATGACCAGGGAGATCGGGTGGCGGAGCCGGACCGGATTGGAGATGTCTTCGTCTCGTATTACGGGCGCCTCTTCTCTTCTATGGGACCATGGGATCGGCCTTCTCCCCAGGATATCAGGGCGGTCCTCTCTCGCACACTGGAGGATAGCCAGGTTAGTAGCCTATCATGTCCTTTTACTGAGCTAGAGATACGTACTACCTTATTTTCACTTGCCTCGGGGAAAGCCCCGGGGCCGGATGGGTTTACGGTGGAGTTCTTTAGGCAGTCTTGGGATATAGTGGGGCCACTGGTTACAGCTGCTATTATGGATTTCTTGAGTTCTGGATGCTTGTTGAGGCAGATTAATACCACTATCATAGCTCTAGTGCCCAAGGTTCCTAATGCATCGTCGGTTAGCGACTATAGGCTCATTGCATGTTGTAATACCATTTACAAGTGCATTACTAAGTTGCTAGCCAATCGAGTGGCATCGGTGTTGCCTTCCATCATCAGTCCATCTCAGAATGCCTTTGTCAAAGGCCGGCGGATTAGCGATAATATTATGTTAGCCCAGGAGTTATTTTGTGACTTCCATCATGACCCATACTCCCCGAAGTGTGCTATGAAGGTGGATTTTAGGAAGGCCTATGACATGGTTGATTGGGGTTTCTTGGAGTCCACCTTAGTTGCTTTTGGGTTTCCGGAGTATCTGGTAGCGTTGATTATGACATGTGTTAGAACCCCCAAGTTCTCCATCTCTATTAATGGGGAGCTTAAGGGTTTCTTCTCTAGCTCGAGGGGCCTCAGGCAGGGAGATCCCATCTCTTCTTATCTCTTCACTCTGGTCATGGAGGTCTTCTCGGGCATCATTGCGAGGCAGGCGGCGTTACCAGGGTATCAGTTCTATTGGAGGTGCAGGTCGACTGGGTTGACTCATCTATTCTTCGCCGACGACGTACTACTATTCAGTGGAGCGGACGTGGCTTCGGTGGGACTCATGAAGACGACCTTCACCATGTTCTCCCAGTGGTTGGGATTGGAGCCGAACTTGGAGAAGAGTGAGGTCTATATCTCAGGAGGGTCGGCGGATCTTCGAGAGGCTATAGTGGATCTACTTGGGTTCAGGAGGGGCGCCCTTCCGTTTCGTTACCTGGGGGTACCAGTGATATCCGGTAGACTGGGGATGGCAGACTGTGTCTCCCTGGTCAACAGGATCACCAGGCGGGCGCAGGCGTGGACTCAGAGATTCCTATCCTTCGCGGGACGTCTACAGCTTGTCAGGTCAGTCCTCCATGCTATTCAGGTGTACTGGTCTGGAGTCTTCATGTTACCATGTTCAGTTATAGAGTTGATTGAGCGGGTACTTAGGCAGTTCCTATGGAAAGGCCCTGAGCTGGGATCGGGGGGAGCCAAGGTAGCATGGGTGGACGTCTGTTTACCTAAGGAGGAGGGGGGCTTAGGTATTAGGCGCCTTAGGGAGAGTAATAGGGCGGCTATGCTTAAGCATATATGGACCCTTTTTGTAGATAGGGAGTCGTTGTGGTGTAGGTGGATCCACTCGGTCTTCCTTGGTAGACACAGTTTTTGGGTGGCTAAGCCACCGACTTTTTGTTCCTGGGCCTGGAAGAGGATTATTGAGCTTGGGCAAGAGTTCAGGCATATGTTCCGATGGGGAGTGGGGGATGGGACGACCATCTCTTTATGGTTTGATCACTGGCATGACAGTGGTCCGCTATACATGTTATATACCGACCGGGACATCTACCGCACCGGTCTATCCAGGAAGGCCACGCTGGCCGATCTTTTTGTGGCTCGAGGACGGGATCCTACTATCTTACATGAGTTGGGACCGCTTCCTGTTTTGGCTGACCGTCGTGACTGCTTTCGGTGGTTGGGGGACTCTTCCGGCACTTTCTCCGTGGCATCCGCATGGAGTGTTGTTCGTCCGAGGGGTCCGAGAGTTCCATGGTCTTCTTTCATATGGAACAAGGCGATCATTCCGCGGCATCAGTTCCACCTGTGGATCATGACGAGGAACAGGCTACCCACCCAGGTATTCCTGTTATCTTATGGTAGGATAGAGGAGGGTTCGTGTGCTTTCTGCCGTGCTAGGCCGGATTCCATAGACCATCTCTTCTTCGGATGCCGGGTTACCGCTGGGCTTGCATCATTCTGGGCCCAGAATTGTCAGATTTCTTGGAGATAGGGATCGTGGCAGGAGACGCTCGAGTGGGCTATCGGACATATATCTGGCAATCACTTCCATCAAAGTATTGCCAGATTCTCCCTAGGAGCCCTGTGCCATATCATATGGAAGACACGGAATGACGCCTTATTCCGTAATTGCCGAGTCTTCGTTCCAGCTATGAAGACGAAGCTTATCATGATGATCAGAGACAGAGCCAGATTGTTCCAGCCTGTTATCGACACTCCCCGCAATAGGCGGGTCCAGGTGAGGTGGCAGATTGACCCCTCTATTTTTTGTGATAGCTGATTTCTTTAGTCTTCACTAGTTAGAACTTTATATAGTTTAGCCATTTGGCTTTGTTGGCCACTGTTTAGGCCTTCCATCGATTAGATGATGTATTTAGGTGTCCTCCTTTGGATGTACTTTTGCTTCCTTGGTACCCTTGCACTCACACACCTATTGTAGTGTTGAGTGTGAGTTTTGTGGTACCAAGTCATATGCCTTGTACAGCTTTGCATGGTAAAATCTATATAATACTTACTTTTACCAAAAAAAAAACTCCTATTGATTGGTCCAAGAGGAGACGAATTCCATTAGCGTGGACCCAGAGGAGACGAACTCCTTTAGATTGGTCCAAGAGGAGACGAACTGCATTACATTGGTCCAAGTGGGAACGAATTCCCATAGATTTGACCAAGACGAGACGAACACCTTTAGATTGATCCAAGAGGAAACGAACTCCCTTAGATTGGACCAAGTGGACGAACTCCCTTAGATTGGTCCAAGTGGAGACGAACTCCCTTAGATTGGTCCAAGGGGAGACGAACTTCATTAGATTGGACGAAGAGGACACGAACTCCATTAGATTGGTCCAAGAGGGGACGAACTCCCTTAGATTGGACCAAGAGGAGACGAACTCCCTTAGTTTGGACCAAGTGGACGAACTCCCATAGATTGGACCAAGTGGTGATGAACTCCTTTAGATTGGTCCAAGGGGAGACGAACTTCGTTAGATTGGTTCAAGAGGGGATGAACTCCATTAGATTGGTCCAAGAGGGGACGAACTCCCTTAGATTGGACCAAGAGGTGATGAACTCCCATAGTTTAAATCAAGACGGACGAACTCCCATAGATTTGACCAACATAAGACGAACTCCTTTTGATTGGACCAAGTGGAGACGAACTACTTTAGATTGGATGAAGGGGAGACGAACTCCTTTTCATTGATCGAAGAGGAGACGAACTACATTAGATTGGTCCAAGAGGAAACGTATTCCTTTAGGTTGGACCAAGAGCAGACGAACTCCTTTAGATTGGTCCAAGAGGAGACGAACTCCCTTAGATTGGGCCAAGGAGGCAAACTCCCTTAGATTGGACCAAGTGGAGACAAACTCCCTTAGATTGGTCCAA
The DNA here is from genome assembly GCA_030064385.1 of Melaleuca quinquenervia. Taxonomy (NCBI): domain Eukaryota; kingdom Viridiplantae; phylum Streptophyta; class Magnoliopsida; order Myrtales; family Myrtaceae; genus Melaleuca; species Melaleuca quinquenervia. The sequence continues at coordinate 10,938,724 of CM057724.1, read as the reverse complement.
GGAGGCGAACTCCCTTAGATTGGACCAAGTGGAGACGAACTCCCTTAAATTGGACCAAGTGGACGAACTCCCTTAGATTGGACCAAGTGGAGACGAACTCCTTTAGATTGGTCGAAGGGGGGACGAACTCCCTTACATTGGACCAAAAGGTGACGAACTCCCATAGATTGGATGAAGGAGAGATGTACTCCTTTTCATTGATCGAAGAGGAGACTAACTACATTAGATTGGTCCAAGAGGAGGTGAATTCCCATAGCTTGGACCAAGAGGAGACGAACTCCTTTAGATTGGTCCAAGAGGAGACGAACTCCCTTAGATTGGACCAAGTAGACGAACTCCCTTAGATTGGACCAAGTGGAGAAGAACTCCCTTAAATTGGACCAAGTGGACGAACTCCCTTAGATTGGACCAAGTAGAGACGAACTCCTTTAGATTGGTCCAAGGGAGGACGAACTCCCTTACATTGGATCAAGAGGAGACGAACTCCATTAGATTTGTCCAGGAGGGGACGAACTCCCTTTGATTTGACCAACAGGAGACAAACTCCTTTAGATTGGTCCATGAGGACACGAACTCCATGAGATTGGTCCAAGAGGGGAAGAACTCCCTTAGATTGGATGAACACGGACGAACTCCCTTAGTTTGGATCAAGACGGACGAACTCCCTTAGATTCGACCAACATAAGACGAACTCCCTTAGATTGGACCAAGTGGACGAACTCCCTTAAATTGGACCAAGTGGAGACGAACTCCTTTAGATTGGTTCAAGGCTCCAAGAGGAGACGAACTCCATTACATTGGTCCAAGTGGGGACGAATTCCCCTAGATTTGACCAAGACGAGACGAACTCCTTTAGATTGGTCAAAGAGGAGACGAACTCCATTACAATTGTGCAAGTGGGGAGGAATTCCCTTAGATTTGATGAAGTGGAGACGAACTCCCTTAAATTGGACCAAGTGGACGAACTCCCTTAGATTGGACCAAGTGGAGACGAACTCCTTTAGATTGGTCCAGGGGGGGACGAACTCTCTTAGATTGGACCAAAAGGTGACGAACTCCCTTAGATTGGATGAAGGGGAGACGAACTCCTTTTCGTTGGTCGAAGAGGAGACGAACTACGTTAGATTGGTCCAAGAGGAGAAGAATTCCCTTAGCTTGGACCAAGAGGAGACGAACTCCTTTAGTTTGGTCCAAGAGGAGACGAACTCCCTTAGATTGGACCAAGTAGACGAACTCCCTTAGATTGGACCAAGTGGGGACGAACTCCCTTAAATTGGACAAAGTGGACGAACTCCCCTAGATTGGACCAAGTGGAGACGAACTCCTTTAGATTGGTCCAAGGGGGGCGAACTCTCTTAGATTGGATCAAGAGGAGACGAACTCCATTAGATTTGTCCAAGAGGGGACGAACTACCTTAGATTGGATCAAGACGGACGAACTCCCTTTGATTTGACCAACAGGATACGAACTCCTATAGATTGGACGAAGTTGAGACGAACTCCGATAGATTGCACCAAGGGGAGACGAACTCCTTTAGATTGGTCCAAAAGGAGACGAACTACATTAGATTGGTCCAAGCGGAGACGAATTCCCTTAGCGTGGACCCAGAGGAGACGAACTCCTTTAGATTGGTCCAAGAGGAGGCGCACTCCCTTATGTTGGTCCAAGGGGAGACGAACTGCGTTAGATTTGTCCAGGAGGAGACGAACTCCCTTTGATTCGACCAACATGAGACGAACTCCTTTAGATTGGACCAAGTTGACACGAACTTCGATAGATTGCACCAAGAGGAGACGAACTCCTTTAGATTGGTCCAAGAGGAGACGAACTCCATTACATTGGTCCAAGTGGGGACGAATTGCCCTAGATTTGACCAAGACGAGACGAACTCCTTTAGATTGGTCAAAGATGACATGAACTCCATTACATTGGAGCAAGTGGGGAGGAATTCCCTTAGATTTGACCAAGAGGAGACAAACTCCTTTAGGTTGGTCCAAGAGGAGACGAACTCCCTTAGATTGGACCAAGTGGAGACGAACTCCTTTAGATTGGTCCAAGGGGAGACGAACTTCGTTGAATTGGTCCAAGAGGGGACGAACTCCATTAGATTGGTCCAAGATGGGACAAACTCCCTTAGATTCGACCAAGAGGTGACGAACTATATTAGATTGGTCCAAGAGGAGACGAATTCCCTTAGCTTGGACCAAGAGCAGACGAACTCCTTTAGATTGGTCCAAGAGGAGATGAACTCCCTTAGATTGGACCAAGGAGGCGAACTCCCTTAGATTGGACCAAGTGGAGATGAACTCCTTAGATTGGTCCAAGAGGAGACGAATTCCCTTAGCTTGGACCAATAGGAGACGAACTCCTTTAGTTTGGTCCAAGAGGAGACGAACTCCCTTAGATTGGACCAAGTAGACGAATTCCCTTAGATTGGACCAAGTGGGGACGAACTCCCTTAAATTGGACCAAGTGGACGAACTCCCCTAGATTGGACCAAGTGGAGACGAACTCCTTTAGATTGGTCCAAGGGGGGCGAACTCTCTTAGATTGGATCAAGAGGAGACGAACTCCATTAGATTTGTCCAAGAGGGGACGAACTACCTTAGATTGGATCAAGACGGACGAACTCCCTTTGATTTGACCAACAGGATACGAACTCCTATAGATTGGACGAAGTTGAGACGAACTCCGATAGATTGCACCAAGGGGAGACGAACTCCTTTAGATTGGTCCAAAAGGAGACGAACTACATTAGATTGGTCCAAGAGGAGACGAATTCCCTTAGCGTGGACCCAGAGGAGACGAACTCCTTTAGATTGGTCCAAGAGGAGGCGCACTCCCTTATGTTGGTCCAAGGGGAGACGAACTGCGTTAGATTTGTCCAGGAGGAGACGAACTCCCTTTGATTTGACCAACAGGAGACGAACTCCTTTAGATTGGACCAAGTTGACACGAACTTCGATAGATTGCACCAAGAGGAGACGAACTCCTTTAGATTGGTCCAAGAGGAGACGAACTCCATTACATTGGTCCAAGTGGGGACGAATTGCCCTAGATTTGACCAAGACGAGACGAACTCCTTTAGATTGGTCAAAGATGACATGAACTCCATTACATTGGTGCAAGTGGGGAGGAATTCCCTTAGATTTGACCAAGAGGGGACGAACTCCTTTAGGTTGGTCCAAGAGGAGACGAACTCCCTTAGATTGGACCAAGTGGAGACGAACTACTTTAGATTGGTCCTAGGGGAGACGAACTTCGTTGAATTGGTCCAAGAGGGGACGAACTCCATTAGATTGGTCCAAGAGGGGACAAACTCCCTTAGATTTGACCAAGAGGTGACGAACTATATTAGATTGGTCCAAGTGGAGACGAATTCCCTTAGCTTGGACCAAGAGCAGACGAACTCCTTTAGATTGGTCCAAGAGGAGATGAACTCCCTTAGATTGGACCAAGGAGGCGAACTCCCTTAGATTGGACCAAGTGGAGATGAACTCTTTAGATTGGTCCAAGAGGAGACGAATTCCCTTAGCTTGGACCAAGAGGAGACGAACTCCTTTAGATTTGTCCATGAGGAGACGAACTCCCTTAGATTGGACCAAGTGTAGACGAACTCCCTTAGATTGGACCAAGTGGTGGCGAACTCCGTTAGATTGGACCAAGGGGGGACGAACTCTCTTAGATTGGATAATGAGGAGACGATTTGCATTAGATTGGTCCAAGAGGGGATGAACTCCCTTAGATTTGACAAAGACGAGATGAACTCCCTTACATTGGTCCAAGAGTGGACGAACTCCCTTAGATTGGATGAAGATAAAATGAACTCCTTTAGATTGGACCAAGTGGAGACGAACACCTTTAGATAGGACCAAGTTGCACCAAGGGGAGACGAAGTCCTTTAGATTGGTCCAAGAGGAGACGAACTCCATTACATTGGTCCAAGTGGGGACGAATTCCCTTAGATTTGACAAAGACGAGATGAACTCCCTTACATTGGTCCAAGAGTGGACGAACTCCCTTAAATTGGACGAAGATATGATGAACTCCTTTAGGTTGGACCAAGTGGAGACGAACACCTTTAGACTGGACGAAGGGGAGACGAACTTCTTTTGATTGGTCCAAGAGGAGACGAACTCCCTTAGATTGGACCAAGTGGACGAACTCTCTTAGATTGGACCAAGTGGAGATGAACTCCTTTAGATTGGTCCAAGGGGAGACGAACTTCGTTAGATTGGTCCAAGAGGGGACGAACTCCATTAGATTGGTCCAAGAGGGGATGAACTCCCTTAGATTGGAGCAAGAGGTGACGAACTCCCTTAGTTTGGATCAAGACGGACGAACTCCCTTAGCTTTGACCAACATAAGATGAACTCCTTTAGATTGGACCAAGTGGAGACGAACTCCTTTAGATTGGACGATGGGGAGACGAACTACTTTTGATTGGTCCAAGAGGTGACGAACTCCCTTAGATTGGACCAAGTGGACGAACTCCCTTAGATTGGACCAAGTGGAGACGAACTCCATTAGATTGGTCCAAGAGGGGACGAACTCCCATAGATTGGACCAAGTTGAAACGAACTCCGATAGATTGCCCCAAGGGGAGATGAACTCCTTTAGATTGGTGTAAGAGGAGACGAACTCCAGTACATTGGTCGAAGTGGGGATGAATTCCCCTAGATTTGACCAAGACGAGACGAACTCTTTTAGATTGGTGGAAGACGGGACGAACTCCCTTAGATTGGACCAAGTGGACGAACTCCCATAGATTGGACCAAGTGGAGACGAACTCCCTTTGATTGGACCAAATGGACGAACGCCCTTACATTGGAACAAGTGGAGACGAACTCTTTTAGATTGGATCAAGACGGACGAACTCCCTTTGATTTGACCAACAGGAGACAAACTCCTTTAGATTGGTCCAATAGGACACGAACTCCATGAGATTGGTCCAAGAGGGGAAGAACTCCCTTAGATTGGATGAACACGGACGAACTCCCTTAGTTTGGATCAAGACGGACGAACTCCCTTAGATTCGACCAACATAAGACGAACTCCCTTAGATTGGACCAAGTGGACGAACTCCCTTAAATTGGACCAAGTGGAGACGAACTCCTTTAGATTGGTCCAAGGCTCCAAGAGGAGACGAACTCCATTACATTGGTCCAAGTGGGGACGAATTCCCCTAGATTTGACCAAGACGAGACGAACTCCTTTAGATTGGTCAAAGAGGAGACGAACTCCATTACAATTGTGCAAGTGGGGAGGAATTCCCTTAGATTTGATGAAGTGGAGACGAACTCCCTTAAATTGGACCAAGTGGACGAACTCCCTTAGATTGGACCAAGTGGAGACGAACTCCTTTAGATTGGTCCAGGGGGGGACGAACTCTCTTAGATTGGACCAAAAGGTGACGAACTCCCTTAGATTGGATGAAGGGGAGACGAACTCCTTTTCGTTGGTCGAAGAGGAGACGAACTACGTTAGATTGGTCCAAGAGGAGAAGAATTCCCTTAGCTTGGACCAAGAGGAGACGAACTCCTTTAGTTTGGTCCAAGAGGAGACGAACTCCCTTAGATTGGACCAAGTAGACGAACTCCCTTAGATTGGACCAAGTGGGGACGAACTCCCTTAAATTGGACAAAGTGGACGAACTCCCCTAGATTGGACCAAGTGGAGACGAACTCCTTTAGATTGGTCCAAGGGGGGCGAACTCCCTTAGATTGGATCAAGAGGAGACGAACTCCATTAGATTTGTCCAAGAGGGGACGAACTACCTTAGATTGGATCAAGACGGACGAACTCCCTTTGATTTGACCAACAGGATACGAACTCCTTTAGATTGGACGAAGTTGAGACGAACTCTGATAGATTGCAACAAGGGGAGATGAACTCCTTTAGATTGGTCCAAAAGGAGACGAACTACATTAGATTGGTCCAAGAGGAGACGAATTCCCTTAGCGTGGACCCAGAGGAGACGAACTCCTTTAGATTGGTCCAAGAGGAGGCGCACTCCCTTATATTGGTCCAAGGGGAGACGAACTGCGTTAGATTTGTCCAGGAGGAGACGAACTCCATTAGATTGGTCCCAGAGGGGACGAACTCCCATAGATAGGATCAAGACGGACGAACTCCCTTTGATTTGACCAACCGGAGACGAACTCCTTTAGATTGGACCAAGAGGAGACGAATTACTTTAGATTGGTCCTAGGGGAGATAAACTTCGATATATTGGTCCAAGAGGAGATGAACTCCATTAGATTGGTCCAAGAGTGGACGAACTCCCTTAGATTGGACGAAGTGGAGACGAACTCCATTAAATTGGTCCAAGAGGGGACGAACTCCATTAGATTGGTCCAAGGGGAGACGAACTCCTTTAGATTGGTCCAAGAGGAGACGAACTACATTAGATTGGTCCAAGAGGAGACGAATTCTCTTAGCTTGGACCCAGAGGAGACGAACGCCTTTAGATTGGTGCAAGAGGAGGCGAACTCCCTTAGATTGGTCCAAGGGGAGATGAATTTCGTTAGATTTATCCTGGAGGAGACGAACTCCATTAGATTGGTCCAAGTCGGGACGAACTTCCATAGATAGGATCGAGACGGATGAACTCCCTCTGATTTGACCAACCGGAGACGAACTCCTTTAGATTGGACCAAGTGGAGACGAAATCCTTTAGATTGCACCAAGGGGAGACGAACTCCTTTAGATTGGTCCAAGGGGGGACGAACTCCCTTAGATTGGACCAAAAGGTGACGAACTCCCTTAGATTGGATGAAGGGGAGACGAACTCCTTTTCATTGGTCGAAGAGGAGACGAACTACATTAGATTGGTCCAAGAGGAGAAGAATTCCCTTAGCTTGGACCAAGAGGAGACGAACTCCTTTAGTTTGGTCCAAGAGGAGACGAACTCCCTTAGATTGGACCAAGTAGACGAACTCCCTTAGATTGGACCAAGTGGAGACAAACTCCCTTAAATTGGACCAAGTGGAGGAACTCCCCTAGATTGGACCAAGTGGAGATGAACTCCTTTAGATTAGTCCAAGGCGGGCGAACTCCCTTAGATAAGATCAAGAGTAGACGAACTCCATTAGATTTGTCCAAGAGGGGACGAACTACCTTAGATTGGATCAAGACGGACGAACTCCCATTGATTTGACCAACAGGAGACGAACTCCTTTAGATTGGACCAAGTTGAGAAGAACACCGATAGATTGCACCAAGTGGAGACGAACTCTTTTAGATTGATCCAAGTGGAGACGAACTACATTAGATTGGTCCAAGAGGAGACGAATTCCCTTAGCTTGGACCCAGAGGAGACGAAATCCTTTAGATTTGTCCAAGCGGAGACGAACTCCCTTAGATTGGTCCAAGAGGAGACGAACTTCGTTAGATTTGTCCAGGAGGAGACGAACTCCATTAGATTGGCCCCAGAGGGGACGAACTCCCATAGATAGGATCAAGACGGACGAACTCCCTCTGATTTGACCAACTGGAGACGAACTCCTTTAGATTGGACCAAGAGGAGACGAACTACTTTAGATTGGTCCTAGGGGAGACGAACTTCGATATATTGGTCCAAGAGGAGACGAACTCCATTAGATTGGTCCAAGAGGGGACGAACTCTCTTAGATTGGACCAAGTGGAGACAAACTCCATTAGATTGGTCCAAGGGGGGACGCACTCCATTAGATTGGTCCAAGGGGAGACGAACTCCTTTAGATTGGTCCAAGAGGAGACGAACTCCATTAGATTGGTCCAAGAGGGGACGAACTCCCATAGATAGGATCAAGACGGAGGAACTCCCTCCTCCCTCTGATTTGACCAACCGGAGACGAACTCCTATAGATTGGACCAAGTGGAGACGAAATCCTTTAGATTGCACCAAGGGGAGACGAACTCCTTTAGATTGGTCGAAGAGGAGACGAACTCCATTACATTGGTGCAAGTGGGGAGGAATTCCCTTAGATTTGACCGAGAGGAGACGAACTCCTTTAGGTTGGTCCAAGAGGAGACGAACTCCCTTAGATTGGACCAAGTGGAGACGAACTCCTTTAGATTGGTCCAAGGGGAGACGAACTTCGTTGAATTGGTCCAAGAGGGGACGAACTCCATTAGATTGGTTCAAGGGGGACAAACTCCCTTAGATTCGACCAAGAGGTGACGAACTCCCTTAGATTGGACCAAGTGGAGACGAACTCCTTTAGATTGGTCCAAGGGGGGACGAACTCCCTTACATTGGACCAAAAGGTGACGAACTCCCTTAGATTGGATGAAGGGGAGACGTACTCCTTTTCATTGATCGAAGAGGAGACGAACTACATTAGATTGGTCCAAGAGGAGGTGAATTCCCTTAGCTTGGACCAAGAGGAGACAAACTCCTTTAGATTGGTCCAAGAGGAGACGAACTCCCTTAGATTGGACCAAGTAGACGAACTCCCTTAGATTGGACCAAGTGGAGATGAACTCCCTTAAATTGGACCAAGTGGACGAACTCCCTTAGATTGGACCAAGTGGAGACGAACTCCTTTAGATTGGTCCAAGGGGGGACGAACTCCCTTAGATTGGATCAAGAGGAGACGAACTCCATTAGATTTGTCTAGGTGGGGACGAACTCCGTTAGATTGGATGAAGACGGACGAACTCCCTTTGATTTGACCAACAGGAGACGAACTCCTTTAGATTGGACCAAGTTGACACGAACTCCGATAGATTGCACCAAGGGGAGACGAACTCCTTTAGATTGGACGAACATAAGATGAACTCCTTTTGATTGGATCAAGTGGAGACGAACTCCTTTAGATTGGACGGAGGAGAAATGAACTCCTATTGATTGGTCCAAGAGTAGACGAACAACACTAGATTGGTCCAAGAGGAGACGAATTCCCTTAGCGTGGACCCAGAGGAGACGAACTACTTTAGATTAGTCCAAGAGAAGACGAACTCCATTACATTGGTCCAAGTGGGAACGAATTCCCATAGATTTGACCAAGACGAGACGAACTCCTTTAGATTGATCCAAGAGGAGACGAACTCCCTTAGATTGGACCAAGTGGACGAACTCCCTTAGATTGGTCCAAGTGGAGACGAACTCCCTTAGATTGGTCCAAGGGGAGACGACCTTCGTTAGATTGGACGAAGAGGACACGAACTCCATTAGATTGGTCCAAGAGGGGACGAACTCCCTTAGATTGGACCAAGAGCAGACAAACTCCCTTAGTTTGGACAAAGTGGACGAACTCCCATAGATTGGACCAAGTGGAGACGAACTCCTTGAGATTGGTCCAAGGGGAGACGAACTTCGTTAGATTGGTTCAAGAGGGGACGAACTCCATTAGATTGGTCGAAGAGGGGACGAACTCCCTTAGATTGGACCAAGAGGTGGAGAACTCCCTTAGTTTAAATCAAGACGGACGAACTCCCATAGATTTGACCAACATAAGACGAACTCCTTTTGATTGGACCAAGTGGAAACGAACTCCTTTAGATTGGATGAAGGGGAGACGAACTCCTTTTCATTGGTCGAAGAGGAGACGAACTACATTAGATTGGTCCAAGAGGAGATGAATTCGCTTCGGTTGGACCAAGAGGAGACGAACTCCTTTAGTTTGGTCCAAGAGAAGACGAACTCCCCTAGATTGGACCAAGTAGACGAACTCCCTTAGATTGGACCAAGTGGAGACGAACTCCCTTAAATTGGACCAAGTCGACGAACTCCCCTAGATTGGACCAAGTGGAGAGGAACTCCTTTAGATTGGTCCAAGGGGGGCGAACTCCCTTAGATTGGATCAAGAGGAGACGAACTCCATTAGATTTGTCCAAGAGGGGACGAACTACCTTAGATTGGATCAAGACGGACGAACTCCCTTTGATTTGACCAACAGGAGACGAACTCCTTTAGATTGGACCAAGTTGAGAAGAACTCCGATAGATTGCACCAAGTGGAGACGAACTCTTTTAGATTGATCCAAGTGGAGACGAACTACATTAGATTGGTCCAAGAGGAGACGAACTCCCTTAGCTTGGACCCAGAGGAGACGAACTCCTTTAGATTGGTCCAAGAGGAGACGAACTCCCTTAGATTGGTCCAAGGGGAGACGAACTTCGTTAGATGTGTCCAGGAGGAGACGAACTCCATTAGATTGGTCCAAGAGGGGACGAACTCCCATAGATAGGATCAAGACGGACGAACTCCCTCTGATTTGACCAACCGGAGACGAACTCCTTTAGATTGGACCAAGTGGAGACGAACTCCTTTAGATTGGTCCAAGGGGGGCGAACTCCCTTAGATTAGATCAAGTGGAGACGAACTCCATTAGATTTGTCCAAGAGGGGACAAACTACCTTAGATTGGATCAAGACGGACGAACTCCCTTTGATTTGACCAACAGGATACGAACTCCTTTAGATTGGACGAAGTTGAGACGAACTCCGATAGATTGCACCAAGGGGAGACGAACTCCTTTAGATTGGTCCAAAAGGAGACGAACAACATTAGATTGATCCAAGAGGAGACGAATTCCCTTAGCGTGGACCCAGAGGAGACGAACTCCTTTAGATTGGTCCAAGAGGAGACGAACTCCATTACATTGGTCCAAGTGGGAACGAATTCCCATAGATTTGACCAAGACGAGACGAACTCCTTTAGATTGATCCAAGAGGAGATGAACTCCCTTAGATTGGACCAAGTGGACGAACTCCCTTAGATTGGTCCAAGTGGAGACGAACTCCCTTAGATTGGTCCAAGGGGAGACGAACTTTGTTAGATTTGACGAAGAGGACACGAACTCCATTAGATTGGTCTAGGAGGGGACGAACTCCCTTAGATTGGACCAAGAGGAGACGAACTCCCTTAGTTTGGACCAAGTGGACGAACTCCCATAGATTGGACCAAGTGGAGACGAACTCCTTTAGATTGGTCCAAGGGGAGACGAACTTCGTTAGATTGGTTCAAGAGGGGACGAACTCCATTAGATTGGTCGAAGAGGGGACGAACTCCCTTAGATTGGACCAACAGGTGACAACTCCCTTAGTTTAAATCAAGACGGACGAACTCCCATAGATTTGACCAACATAAGACAAACTCCTTTTGATTGGACCAAGTGGAGACGAACTCCTTTCGATTGGATGAAGGGGAGACGAACTCCTTTTCATTGATCGAAGAGGAGACGAACTACATTAGATTGGTCCAAAAGGAAACGAATTCCTTAGCTTGGACCAAGAACAGACGAACTCCTTTAGATTGGTCCAAGAGGAGACGAACTCCCTTACATTTGACCAAGGGGGCGAACTCCCTTAGATTGGACCAAGTGGAGACGAACTCCCTTAAATTGGACCATGTGGACGAACTCCCTTAGATTGGACCAAGTGGAGACGAACTGCTTTAGATTGGTCCAAGGGGGGACGAACTCCCTTACATTGGACCAAAAGGTGACGAACTCCCTTAGATTGGATGAAGGGGAGACGTACTCCTTTTCATTGATCGAAGAGGAGACGAACTACATTAGATTGGTCCAAGAGAAGGTGAATTCCCTTAGCTTGGACCAAGAGGCGACAAACTCCTTTAGATTGGTCCAAGAGGAGACGAACTCCCTTAGATTGGACCAAGTAGACGAACTCCCTTAGATTGGACCAAGTGGAGATGAACTCCCTTAAATTGGACCAAGTGGAGACGAACTCCTTTAGATTGCTCCAAGGGGGGACGAACTCCCTTAGATTGGATCAAGAGGAGACGAACTCCATTAGATTTGTCCAGGAGGGGACGAACTCCCTTAGATTGGATCAAGACGGACGAACTCCCTTTGGTTTGACCAACAGGAGACGAACTCCTTTAGATTGGACCAAGTTGACACGAACTCCGATAGATTGCACCAAGGGGAGACGAACTCCTTTAGATTGGATGAACATAAGATGAACTCCTTTTGATTGGACCAAGTGGAGACGAACTCCTTTAGATTGGACGAAGGAGAGACGAACTCCTATTGATTGGTCCAAGAGGAGACGAACAACATTAGATTGGTCCAAGAGGAGACGAATTCCCTTAGCGTGGACCCAGAGGAGACAAACTCCTTTAGATTGGTCCAAGAGGAGACGAACTCCATTACATTGGTCAAAGTGGGAACGAATTCCCATAGATTTGACCAAGACGAGACGAACTCCTTTAGATTGATCCAAGAGGAGACGAACTCCCTTAGATTGGACCAAGTGAACGAACTCCCTTAGATTGGTCCAAGTGGAGACGAACTCCCTTAGATTGGTCCAAGGGAAGACAAACTTCGTTAGATTGGACGAAGAGGACACGAACTCCATTAGATTGGTCCAAGAGGGGACGAACTCCCTTAGATTGGACCAAGAGGAGACGAACTCCTTTAGATTGGTCCAAGACGGGACAAACTTCATTTGATTGTTCCAAGATGGACGAACTCTTTAAGATTGGACGAAGATGAGACGTACACCTTCAGATTGGTCCAACAGGGGACGAACTTCCTTAGATTGGTCCAAGATGGACGAACTCCTGAAGATTGGACCAAGAGGGGACGAAATTCCTTAGATTGGACGAAGAGAAGACGAACTACTTTAGATTGGTCCAAGAGTGGACGAACTTCCAGACATTAGACCAAGAGGAGACGAACTCCTTTAGATTGGTCCTTGAGGCGACCAACTCCATTAGATTGTTCCAAGATGGGCGAACACTTTAAGATTGGACGAAGAGGAGACGTACTCCTTTAGATTGGTCCGAGCGGGGTCGAACTCCCTTAGATTGGGCCAAGAGAAGACGAACTCCTTTAGATTGGTCCTAGACGGGACAAACTTCATTTGATTGTTCCAAGATGGACGAACTCTTTAAGATTGGACGAAGACGTACACCTTCAGATTGGTCCGAGCGGGGACGAACTACTTGAGATTGGTCCAAGAGGGGACGAACTTGCATAGATTGGACCAAGTGGAGACGAACTCCTTTAGATTGGTCCTTGAGGCGACGAACTCCATTAGATTGTTCCAAGATGGACGAACTCTTTAAGATTGGACGAAGAGGAGACGAGCACCTTTAGATTCGTCCGTGAGGCGAACTCCCAAAGATTGGACCATGTGGGGACGAACTTGCTTAGATTGGACCAAGATGGACGAACTCTTGAAGATTGGACCAAGAGGAGACGAACTACGTCAGATTGGTCCAAGAGGGGACGAACTTCCATAGATTGGACCAAAAGGAGACAAACTCCTTTAGATTTGTCGTGGAGGCGACGAACTCCATTAGATTGTTCCAAGATGGACGAACTCTTTAACATTGGACGAAGAGGAGACGTACTCCTTTAGATTGGTCCCAGATGAGACGAACTTCATTAGATTAGACAAAGAGGAGTCGAACTCCCGTAAAATGGACCAAGAGGAGACGAACTACTTTAGATTGGTCTGAGAGGGGACGAACTCCTCTAGATTGGTCCTTGAGGCGACGAACTCCATTAGATTGTTCCAAGACGGACGAACTTTTTAAGAATGGACGAAGAGGAGACGTACTCCTTTAGATTGGTCCGAGCGGGTACGAACACCCTTAGATTGGACCAAGAGGAGACGAACTACTTTAGATTGGTCCAAGAGGGGATTAACTTCCTTAGATTGGTATAAGATGGACGAACACCCAAAGATTGGACTATGTGGGGACGAACTTCCTTAGATTGGTCCAAGATGGACGAACTCCCAAAGATTGGACCAAGAGGGGACGAACTTCCTTAGATTGGACGAAGAGAAGACGAACTACTTTAGATTGGACCAAGAGGAGACGAACTCCTTTAGATTGGTCCGAGCGAGGACGAACTCCCTTAGATTGGACCAAGAGGAGACGAACTCCTTTAGATTGGTCCCAGACGGGACGTAGTTCATTAGATTGGACAAAGAGGAGCTGAACTCCCGTAAATTGGACCAAGAGGAGACGAACTACTTTAAATTGGTCCAAGAGGGGACGTACTTTCTTAGATTCGTATAAGATCACCTCTTGGTCCAATCTAAGGGAGTTCGTCCCCTCTTGGACTAATCTAATGGAGTTCGTCCCCTCTTGAACCAATCTAACGAAGTTCGTCTCCCCTTGGACCAATCTAAAGGAGTTCGTCTCCACTTGGTCCAATCTATGGGAGTTCGTCCACTTGGTCTAAACTAAGGGAGTTCGTCTCCTCTTGGTCCAATCTAAGGGAGTTCGTCCCCTCTTGGACCAATCTAATGGAGTTCGTGTCCTCTTCATCCAATCTAACGAAGTTCGTCTCCCCTTGGACCAATCTAAGGGAGTTCGTCTCCATATGGACCAATCTAAGGGAGTTCGTCCACTTGGTCCAATCTAAGGGAGTTCGTCTCCTCTTGGATCAATCTAAAGGAGTTCGTCTCGTCTTGGTCAAATCTATGGGAATTCGTTCCCACATGGACCACTGTAATGGAATTCGTCTCCTCTTGGACCAATCTAAAGGAGTTCGTCTCCTCTGGGTCCACGCTAAGGGAATTTGTCTCCTCTTGGACCAATCTAATGTTGTTCGTCTCCTCTTGGACCAATCAATAGGAGTTCGTCTCTCTTTCGTCCAATCTAAAGGAGTTCGTCTCCACATGGTCCAATCAAAAGGAGTTCATCTTATGTTCGTCCAATCTAAAGGAGTTCGTCTCCCCTTGGTGCAATCTATCGGAGTTCGTCTCAACTTGGTCCAATCTAAACGAGTTCGACTCCTGTTGGTCAAATAAAAGGGAGTTCATCCGTCTTGATCCAATCTAAGGGAGTTCGTCCCCTCTTGGACCAATCTAACGAAGTTCGTCTTCCCTTGGACCAATCTAAAGGAGTTCGTCTCCACTTCGTCCATTCTATGGGAGTTCGTCCACTTGGTCCAATCTAAGGGAGTTCGTCCCCACTTGGTCCAATCTAAGGGAGTTCGTCCACTTGGTCCAATCTAAGGGAGTTCATCTACTTGGTCCAATCTAAGGGAGTTCGTCTCCTCTTGGACCAATCTAAAGGAGTTCGTCTCCTCTTGGTCCAAGCTAAGGGAATTCACCTCCTCTTTGACCAATCTAAAGGAGTTCGTCTCCACTTGGTCCAATCTAAAGGAGTTCGTCTCCGGTTGGTCAAATCAGAGGGAGTTCATCCGTCTTGATCCTATCTAAGGGAGTTCGTCCCCTCTTGGACCTATCTAATGGAGTTCGTCTCCTTCTGGACAAATGTAACGAAGTGCGTCTCCCCTTGAACCAATCTAAAGGAGTTCGTCTCCTCTTCGTCCAATCTAAGGGAGTTCGTCCACTTGGTCCAATCTAGGGGAGTTCGTCTCCACTTGGTCCATTATAAGGGAGTTCGTCCACTTGATCTAATCTAAGGGAGTTCGTCCCCTCTTGGACCAATCTAATGGAGTTCGTCTCCTCTTGATCCAATCTAAGGGAGTACATCCCCCCTTGGACCAATCTAAAGGAGTTCGTCCACTTGGTCCAATTTAAGGGAGTTCGTCTCCACTTGGTCCAATCTAAGGGAGTTTGTCTACTTGTTTCAATCTAAGGGAGTTCGTCTCCACTTGGACCAATTTAAAGGAGTTCGTCTCCTCATGGTCCAAGCTAAGGCAATTCTCTCCTCTTGAACCAATCTAATGTAGTTCGTCTCCTCTTCGACCCATGAAAAGGAGTTCGTCTCCCCTTCGTCCAATCTAAAGGAGTTCGTCCACTTGGTCCAAACTAAGGGAGTTCGTTCTTCTTGGTCCAATCTAAAGGAGTTCGTCCCCTCTTGGACCAATCTAATGGAGTTCGTGTCCTCTTCGTAAAATCTAACGAAGTTCGTCTCCCCTTGGACCAATCTAAGGGAGTTCGTCTCCACATGGACCAATCTAAGGGAGTTCGTCCACTTGGTCCAATCTAAGGGAGTTCGTCTCCTCTTGGATCAATCTAAAGGAGTTCGTCTCGTCTTGGTCAAATCTATGGGAATTCGTTCCCACTTGGACCAATGTAATGGAGTTCGTCTCCTCTTGGACCAATCTAAAGGAGTTCGTCTCCTTTTGGTCTACGCTAAGGGAATTCGTCTCCTCTTGGACCAATCTAATGTTGTTCGTCTCCTCTTGGACCAATCAATAGGAGTTCGTCTCTCCTTCGTCCAATCTAAAGGAGTTCGTCTCCACTTGGTCCAATCAAAAGGAGTTCATCTTATGTTCGTCCAATCTAAAGGAGTTCGTCTCCCCTTGGTGCAATCTATCGGAGTTCATCTCAACTTGGTCCAATCTAAACGAGTTCGACTCCTGTTGGTCAAATAAAAGGGAGTTCATCCGTCTTGATCCAATCTAAGGGAGTTCGTCCCCTCTTGGACCAATCTAACGAAGTTCGTCTTCCCTTGGACCGGTCTAAAGGATTTCGTCTCCACTTGGTCCAATCCATGGGAGTTCGTCCACTTGGTCCAATCTAAGGGAGTTCGTCCCCACTTGGTCCAATCTAAGGGAGTTCGTCCACTTGGTCCAATCTAAGGGAGTTCGTCTCCTCTTGGACAAATCTAAAGGAGTACGTCTCCACTTGGTCCAAGCTAAGGGAATTCGTCTCCTCTTAGCCCAATCTAATGTAGTTCGTCTCCTCTTGGACCAATCAGAAGGAGTTCGTCTCCCCATCGTCCAATTTAAAGGAGTTCATCTCCACTTGGTCCAATATAAGGGAGTTCGTCCCCTCTTGGACCAATCTAATGGAGTTCGTGTCCTCTTGGACCAATCTAACGAAGATCGTCTCCCCTTGGACCAATCTCAAGGAGTTCGTCTCCACTTGGTCCAATCCAAGGGAGTTCATCCCCTCTTGGACCAATCTAATGTAGTTTGTCTCCTCTTGGACCAATCAAAAGGAGTTCGTCTCCCCATCGTCCAATCCAAAGGAGTTCGTCTCCACTTGGTCCAATCTAAATGAGTTCGTCTTATGTTGGACAAATCTAAGGGAGTTTGTCCATCTTGATCCAAACTAAGGGTGTTCGTCATCACTTGGTCCAATCTAAGGGAGTTCGTCCCCTCTTCGACCAATCTAATGCAGTTCGTGTCCTCTTGGACCAACCTAACGAAGTTTGTCTCCCCTTGGACCAATTTAAAGGAGTTCGTCTCCACTTGGTCCAATCTAAGGGGGAGTTCGTCCACTTGGTCCAATCTAAGGGAGTTCGTCTCCTCTTGGACCAATCTAAAGGAGTTCGTCTCGTCTTGGTCAAATCTAAGGGAATTCGACCCCACTAGGACCATTGTAATGGAGTTTGTCTCCACTTGGACCAATCTAAATGAGTTCGTCTCCTTTTGGTGCAATCTATAGGAGTTCGTCTCCACTTGGTCCAATCAAAAGGAGTTCGTCTTATGTTGGTCAAATCTGAGGGAGTTCGTCCGTCTTGATTCAAACTAAGGGATTTCGTCTCCCCTTTGTCCAACCTAAAGGAGTTCGACTTATGTTGGTCAAATCTAAGGGAGTTCGTCCGTCTTGATCCAAACTAAGGGGGTTCGTCACCTCATGGTCCAATCTAAGGGAGTTCGTCCACTTGGTCCAATCTAAGGGAGTTCGTCTTATGTTGGTCAAATCTAAGGGAGTTCGTCCGTCTTGATCCAAACTAAGGGAGTTCGTCACCTCTTGGTCCAATCTAAGGGCGTTCGTTCCCTCTTGGACCAATCTAATGGAGTTCGTCTCCTCTTGGACAAATCTAACGAAGTTCGTCTCCCCTTGGACCATTCTGAAGGAGTTCGTCTCCTCTTGGTCCAATCTAAGGGAGTTCGTCCACTTGGTCCAATCTAAGGGAGTTCGTCTCCTCTTGGACCAATCTAAAGGAGTTCGTCTCCTCTGGGTCCAAGCTAAGGGAATTCGTCTCCTCTTGGACCAATCAAATGTAGTTCGTCTTCTCTTGGACCATTCCAATGGAGTTTGTCTCCCCTTCATCCAATCTAATGGAGTTCGTCTCCACTTGGTCCAATCTAAAGGAGTTCATCTTATGTTCGTGCTATCTAAGGGACTTCGTCACCTCTTGGTCCAATCCAAGGGAGTTCGTCCCCTCTTGGACCAATGTAAAGCAGTTCGTCTCATCTTAGTCAAATCTAGGGGAATTCGTCCCCACTTGGACCAATGTAATGGAGTTCGTCTCCTCTTTGACCAATTTAAAGGAGTTCGTCTCCCCTTGGTGCAACCTATCGGAGTTCATCTCAACTTGGTCCAATCTAAGGGAGTTCGTCCCCTCTTGGACCAATCCAAAGGAGTTCGTCTCCACTTGGTCCAATCTAAGGGAGTTTGTCCACTTGGTCCAATTAAAGGGTGTTCGTCTCTACTTGGTCCAATCTAAGGGAGTTCGTCTACTTGGTCCAATCTAAGGGAGTTCGTCTCCACTTGGACCAATTTAAAGGAGTTCGTCTCCTCTTGGTCAAAGCTAAGCGAATTCGTCTCCTTCTTGGACCAATCTAACGAAGTTCGTCTCCCCTTGGACCAATCTAAAGGAGTTCGTCTCCACTTGGTCCAATCTATGGAAGTTCGTTCACTTGGTCCAATCTATGGAAGTTCGTCCACTTGGTCCATACCAAGGGAGTTCGTCTCCTCTTGGACCAACCAAAAGGACTTCGTCTCGTCTTGGTCAAATCTAAGGGAATTCGTCCCCACTTGCACCAATGTATTGGAGTTCGTCTCCTCTTCGACCAATCTAAAGGAGTTCGTCTCCCCTTGGTGCAATCTAAAGGATTTCTTCTCCACTTGGTCCAATCTAAAGGAGTTCGTCTCCAGTTGGTCAAATCAGAGGGAGTTCGTCCGTCTTGATCCTATCTAAGGGAGTTCGTCCCCTCTTGGACCTATCTAATGGAGTTCGTCTCCTTCTGGACAATTGTAACGAAGTTCGTCTCCCCTTGAACCAATCTAAAGGAGTTCGTCTCCTCTTCGTTCAATCTAAGGGAGTTCGTCCACTTGGTCCAATATAGGGGAGTTCGTCTCCACTTGGTCCATTCTAAGGGAGTTCGTCCACTTGATCCAATCTAAGGGAGTTTGTCCCCTCTTGGACCAATCTAATGGAGTTCGTCTCCTCTTGATCCAATCTAAGGGAGTACATCCCCCCTTGGACCAATCTAAAGGAGTTCGTCCACTTGGTCCAATTTAAGGGAGTTCGTCTCCACTTGGTCCAATCTAAGGGAGTTTGTCTACTTGTTCCAATCTAAGGGAGTTCGTCTCCACTTGGACCAATTTAAAGGAGTTCGTCTCCTCATGGTCCAAGCTAAGGGAATTCTCTCCTCTTGAACCAATCTAATGTAGTTCGTCTCCTCTTCGACCCATGAAAAGGAGTTCGTCTCCCCTTCGTCCAATCTAAAGGAGTTCGTCTCCACTTGGTCAAATCAAAAGGAGTTCGTCATATGTTGGTCAAATCTAATGAAGTTCGTCCTATGTTGGTCCAATCTAAGGGAGTTCGTACCCCCTTGGACCAATCTAAAGGAGTTCGTCTCCACTTGGTCCAATCTAAGGGAATTCGTTCACTTGGTCCAATTTAACGGAGTAAGTCTCCACTTGGGCCAATCTATGGAAGTTCGTCTACTTGGTCCAATGTAAGGTAGTTCGTCTCCTCTTGGACCAATGTAAAGGAGTTCGTCTCCTCTTGGTCCAAGCTAAAGGAATTCGTTTCCTCTTGGACCAATCTAATGTAGTTCGTCTTCTCTTCGATCTATGAAAAGGAGTTCGTCTCCCCTTCATCCAATCTAAAGGAGTTCGTCTCCACTTGGTCCAATCAAAAGGAGTTCGTCTTATGTTGGTCAAATCTATGGCAGTTCGTCCGTCTTGATTTAAACTAAGGGAGTTCGCCACCTCTTGGTCCAATCTAAGGGAGTTCGTCCCCTCTTGGACCAATCTAATGGAGTTCGTCCCCTCTTGAACCAATCTAACGAAGTTCGTCTCCCCTTGGACCAATTTAAAGGAGTTCGTCTCCACTTGGTCCAATCTATGGGAGTTCGTCCACTTGGTCCAAACTAAGGGAGTTCGTCTCCTCTTGGTCCAATCTAAGGGAGTTCGTCCCCTCTTGGACCAATCTAATGAGTTCGTGTCCTCTTCGTCCAATCTAACGAAGTTCGTCTCCCCTTGGACCAATCTAAGGGACTTCGTCTCCACTTGGACCAATCTAAGGGAGTTCGTCCACTTGGTCCAATCTAAGGGAGTTCGTCTCCTCTTGGATCAATCTAAAGGAGTTCGTCTCGTGTTGGTCAAATCTATGGGAATTCGTTCCCACTTGGACCAATGTAATGGAGTTCGTCTCCTCTTGGACCATTCTAAAGGAGTTCGTCTCCTCTGGGTCCAAGCTATGGGAATTCGTCTCCTCTTGGACCAATCTAATGTTGTTCGTCTCCTCTTGGACCAATCAATAGGAGTTCGTCTCTCCTTCGTCCAATCTAAAGGAGTTCGTCTCCACTTGGTCCAATCAAAAGGAGTTCATCTTATGTTCGTCCAATCTAAAGGAGTTCGTGTCAACTTGGTCCAATCTAAAGGAGTTCGTCTCCTGTTGGTCAAATCAAAGGGAGTTCGTCCGTCTTGATCCAATCTAAGGGAGTTCGTCCCCTCCTGGACAAATCTAATGGAGTTCGTCTCCTCTTAATCCAATCTAAGGGAGTTCGTCCCCCCTTGGAGCAATCTAAAGGAGTTCGTCTCCACTTGGTCCAATCTAAGGGAGTCCGTCCACTTGATCCAATTAATGGGAGTTCATCTCCACTTGGTCCAATCTAAGGGAGTTCGTCTACTTGGTCCTATCTAAGGGAGTTCGTCTCCTCTTGGACCAATCTAAAGGAGTTCGTCTCCGCTTGGTCCAAGCTAAGGGAATTCACCTCCTCTTGGACCAATCTAATGTAGTTTGTCTCCTCTTCGATAAATGAAAAGGAGTACGTCTCCCCTTCATCCAATCTAAGGGAGTTCGTCACCTTTTGGTCCAATGTCAGGGAGTTCGTCCCCCCTTGGACCAATCTAAAGGAGTTCATCTCCACTTGGTCCAATGTAAGGGAGTTCGTCCTCTTGGTCCAATTTAAGGGAGTTTGTCTCCACTTGGTCCAATCTAAGGGAGTTCGCCTCCTTGGTCCAATCTAAGGGAGTTCGTCTCCTCTTGGACCAATCTAAAGGAGTTCGTCTGCTCTTGGTTTAAGCTAAAGGAATTCGTTTCCTCTTGGACCAATCTAATGTAGTTCGTCTGCTCTTCGATCAATGAAAAGGAGTTCGTCTCCCCTTCATCCAATCGAAAGGAGTTCGTCTCCACTTGGTCCAATCAAAAGGAGTTCGTCTTATGTTGGTCAAATCTATGGGAGTTCGTCCGTCTTGATTTAAACTAAGGGAGTTCGTTACCTCTTGGTCCAATCTAAGGGAGTTCGTCCCCTCTTGGACCAATCTAATGGAGTTCGTCCCCTCTTGAACCAATCTAACGAAGTTCGTCTCCCCTTGGACCAATCTAAAGGAGTTCGTCTCCACTTGGTCCAATCTATGGGAGTTCGTCCACTTGGTCCAAACTAAGGGAGTTCGTCTCCTCTTGGTCCAATCTAAGGGAGTTCGTCCCCTCTTGGACCAATCTAATGGAGTTCGTGTCCTCTTCATCCAATCTAACAAAGTTCGTCTCCCCTTGGACCAATCTAAGGGAGTTCGTCTCCACTTGGACCAATCTAAGGGAATTCGTCTCCTCTTGGATCTATCTAAAGGAGTTCGTCTCGTCTTGGTCAAATCTATGGGAATTCGTTCCCACTTGGACCAATGTAATGGAGTTCGTCTCCTCTTGGACCAATCTAAAGGAGTTCGTCTCCTCTGGGTCCACGCTAAGGGAATTCGTCTCCTCTTGGACCAATCTAATGTTGTTCATCTCCTCTTGGACCAATCAATAGGAGTTCGTCTCTCCTTCGTCCAATCTAAAGGAGTTCGTCTCCACTTGGTCCAATCAAAAGGAGTTCATCTTATGTTCGTCCAATCTAAAGGAGTTCGTCTCCCCTTGGTGTAATCTATCGGAGTTCGTCTCAACTTGGTCCAATCTAAACGAGTTCGACTGCTGTTGGTCAAATCAAAGGGAGTTCATCCGTCTTGATCCAATCTAAGGGAGTTCGTCCCCTCTTGGACCAATCTAACGAAGTTCGTCTTCCCTTGGACCAATCTAAAGGAGTTCGTCTCCACTTGGTGCAATCTATGGGAGTTCGTCCACTTGGTCCAATCTAAGGGAGTTCGTCCCCACTTGGTCCAATCTAAGGGAGTTCGCCCACTTGGTCCAATCTAAGGGAGTTCGTCTCCTCTTGGACAAATCTAAAGGAGTTCGTCTCCACTTGGTCCAAGCTAAGGGAATTCGTCTCCTCTTGGCCCAATCTAATGTAGTTCGGCTCCTCTTGGACCAATCAGAAGGAGTTCGTCTCCCCATCGTCCAATCTAAAGGAGTTCGTCTCCACTTGGTCCAATATAAGGGAGTTCGTCCCCTCTTGGACCAATCTAATGGAGTTCGTGTCCTCTTGGACCAATCTAACGAAGTTCATCTCCCCTTGGACCAATCTCAAGGAGTTCGTCTCCACTTGGTCCAATCTAAGGGAGTTCGTCTCCTCTTGGTCCAAGCTAAGGGAATTCACCTCCTCTTGGACCAATATAATGTAGTTCGTCTCCTCTTCGACCAATGAAAAGGAGTATGTCTCCCCTTCATCCAATATAAGGGAGTTCGTCACCTTTTGGTCCAATGTAAGGGAGTTCGTCCCCCCTTGGACCAATCTAAAGGAGTTCGTCTCCACTTGGTCCAATCTAAGGGAGTTCGTCCACTTGGTCCAATTTAAGGGAATTCGTCTCCACTTGGTCCAATCTAAGGGAGTTCGCCTCCTTGGTCCAATCTAAGGGAGTTCATCTCCTCTTGGACCAATCTAAAGGAGTTTGTCTGCTCTTGGTCCAAGCTAAGGGAATTCGTCTCCTCTTGGACCAATCTAATATAGTTCGTCACCTCTTGGTCGAATCTAAGGGAGTTTGTCCCCTCTTGGACCAATCTAATGGAGTTCGTCCCCTCTTGGACCAATTCAACGAAGTTCGTGTCCTCTTGGACCAATCTAAAGGAGTTCGTCTCCACTTGGTCCAATCTAAGGGAGTTCGTCTCCTCTTGGACCAACCTAAAGGAGTTCGTCTCCTCTTGGTCAAATCTAAGGGAATTCCTCCCCACTTGCACCAATGTAATGGAGTTCATCTCCTCTTTGACCAATCTAAAGGAGTTCGTCTCGTCTTGGTCAAATCTAGGGCAATTCGTCTCCACTTGGACCAATGTAATGGAGTTCGTCTTCTCTTGGACCAATCTAAAGGAGTTCGTCTCCCCTTGGTTCAATCTATCGGAGTTCGTGTCAACTTGGTCCAATCGAAAGGAGTTCATCTCCTGTTGGTCGAATCAATGGGAGTTCGTCCCCTCCTGGACAAATCTAATGGAGTTCGTCTCCTCTTGATCCAATCTAAGGGAGTTCGTCCCCCCTTGGACCAATCTAAAGGAGTTCGTCTCCACTTGGTCCAATCTAAGGGAGTTCGTCCACTTGGTCCAATTTAAGGGAGTTCGTCCACTTGGTCCAATTTAAGGGAGTTCATCTCCACTTGGTCCAATCTAAGGGAGTTCGTCTACTTGGTCCAATCTAAGGGAGTTCGTCTCCTCTTGGACCAATCTAAAGGAGTTCGTCTCCTCTTGGTCCAAGCTAAGGGAATTCACCTCCTCTTGGACCAATCTAATGTAGTTCGTCTCCTTTTCGATCAATGAAAAGGAGTACGTCTCCCCTTCATCCAATCTAAGGGAGTTCGTCACCTTTTGGTCCAATGTAAGGGAGTTCGTCCCCCCTTGGACCAATCTAAAGGAGTTCGTCTCCACTTGGTCCAATCTAAGGGAGTTCGTCCACTTCGTCCAATTTAAGGGAGTTCGTCTCCACTTGGTCCAATCTAAGGGAGTTCGCCTCCTTGGTCCAATCTAAGGGAGTTCGTCTCCTCTTGGACCAATCTAAAGGAGTTCGTCTGCTCTTGGTCCAAGCTAAAGGAATTCGTTTCCTCTTGGACTAATCTAATGTAGTTCGTCTCCTCTTCGATCAATGAAAAGGAGTTCGTCTCCCCTTCATCCAATCTAAAGGAGTTCGTCTCCACTTGGTCCAATCAAAAGGAGTTCGTCTTATGTTGGTCAAATCTATGGGAGTTCGTCTGTCTTGATTTAAAGTAAGGGAGTTCGTCACCTCTTGGTCCAATCTAAGGGAGTTCGTCCCCTCTTGGACCAATCTAATGGAGTTCGTCCCCTCTTGAACCAATCTAATGAAGTTCGTCTCCCCTTGGACCAATCTAAAGGAGTTCGTCTCCTCTCCTCTTGGTCCAATCTAAGGGAGTTCTTCCCCGCTCGGACCAATCTAAAGGAGTTCCTCTCCTCTTGGTCCAATCTCAAGTAGTTCGTCTTCTCTTCGTCTAATCTAAAGGAGTTCGTCCCATCTTGGTCCTTTCTAAGGGAGTTCGTCCCCGCTCAGATCAATCTAAAGGACTACGTCTCCTCTTCGTCCAATCTTAAAGAGTTCGTCCATCTGGGAACAATCTAATGGAGTTTATTTCCTCAAGGACCAATCTAAAGGTGTTCGTCTCCTCTTAGTCGAATCTATGGAAGTTCCTCCTCTCTTGGACCATTCTAAAGTAGTTCGTCTTCTCTTCATCCAATCTAAGGAAGTTCGTCCCCTCTGGGTCCAATCTTTGGGAGTTCGTCCATCTTGGACATATCTAAGGAAGTTCGTCCCCTCTTGGACCAATCTAAACTAGTTCGTCTCTTCTTGGTCTAACTTAAAGAGTTCGTCCATCTTGGAACAATCTAATTGAGTTCGTCGCCTCGACGACCAATCTAAAGGAGTTCGTCTCCTTTCGGTCCAATCTATGGAAGTTCGTCCCCTCTTGGACCAATCTAACGTAGTTCGTCTCCTCTTGGTCCAATCTTAAAGAGTTCGTCCATCTTGGTCCAATCTTAAAGAGTTCATCCATCTTGGTCCAATCTAAGGAAGTTCGTCCCCACATGGTCCAATCTTTGGGAGTTCGTCCATCTTGGATCAATCTAAGCAAGTTCGTCCCCTCTTGGACCAATCTAAAGTAGTTCGTCTCCTCTTGGTCCAATCTATGGGAGTTCGGCTCTTCTTTGTCCAATCTAATGATGTTCGTCTCGTCTTGGACCAATATAAAGGAGTTCATCCCCGCTCGGACCAAACTAAAGGAGTTCGTCTCCTCTTGGTTCAATCTAAAGTAGTTCGTCTTCTCTTCGTCCAATCTAAGGAAGTTCATCCCCTCTTTGTCCAATCTTTGGGAGTTCGTCCATCTTAGACCAATCTAAGGAAGTTCGTCTCCTCTCGGACCAATCTAAAGTACTTCATCTCCTCCTGGTCCAATCAAAAAGAGTTCATCCATCT
Organism: Melaleuca quinquenervia; assembly: GCA_030064385.1. Classification (NCBI taxonomy): domain Eukaryota; kingdom Viridiplantae; phylum Streptophyta; class Magnoliopsida; order Myrtales; family Myrtaceae; genus Melaleuca; species Melaleuca quinquenervia. Next base: position 10,913,371 of record CM057724.1, on the reverse strand, counting down.
TGGTCAAAGCTAATAAAGTTCGTCGCCTCAAGGATCAATGTAAAGGAGTTCGTCCATCTTGGAACACTCTAATGGAGTTCGTTGCCTCAAGGACCAATCTAAAGGTGTTCGTCTCCTCTTAGTCGAATCTATGGAAGTTCCTCCCCTCTTGGACCAATCTAAAGTAGTTCTTCTTCTCTTCGTCCAGTCTAAGGAAGTTCGTCCCCTCTGGGTCTAATCTTTGGGAGTTCGTCCATCTTGGTCCAAGAGGGGACGAACTCCCTTGGATTGGACCAAGAGGTGACGAAGTCCCTTAGATAGGACGAACATAAGATGAACTCCTTTAGATTGGACCAAGTGGAGACGAACTCCTTTAGATTGGATAAAGGGGAGACGAACTCCATTGGAATGGTCCAAGAGAAGACGAACTACATTAGATTGGTCCAAGAGGAGAGGAATTCCCTTAGCTTGGACCCAGAGGAGACGAACTCCTTTAGATTGGTCCAAGAGGAGACGAACTCCCTTAGATTGGACCAAGTGGACGAACTCCCTTAGATTGGACCAAGAGGAGACGAACTCCTTCAGAATGGTCCAAGGGGAGACGAACTTCGTTAGATTGGTCCAAGAGGAGACGAACTCCATTAGATTGGTCCAAGAGGGAACGAACGCCCTCAGATTGGACCAGGAGGTGACGAACTCCCTTAGTTTGGATCAAGACGGACGAACTCCCTTAGATTTGACCAACATAAGACGAACTCCCTTAGATTGGACCAAGTGGACGAACTCCCTTAGATTGGACCATGAGGTGACAAACTCCCTTAGTTTGGATCAAGACGGACGAACTCCCTTAGATTTGACCAACATAAGTCGAACTCCTTTAGGTTGGACAAAGGGGAGACGAAATGCCTTAGTTTGAATCAAGACGGACGAACTCCCTCAGATTTGACCAACATAAGACGAACTCCTTTTGATTGGACCAAGTGGAGACGAACTCCTATAGATTGCACCAAAGGGAGACGAACTCATTTAGATTGGTCCAAGTGGAGACAAACTCCATTACATTGGTCCTAGTGGGGACGAATTCCCTTAGATTTGACCAAGACGAGACGAACTCCTTTAGATTGGTCCAAGAGGAGACAAACTCCCTTAGATTGGACCAAGTGGACGAACATCCTCTTAGATTGGACGAAGTGGAGACGAACTCCTTTAGATTGGTCCAAGGGGAGACGAACTTCGTTAAGTTGGTCCAAGAGGACACGAACTGCATTAGATTGGTCGAAGAGGGGACGAACTCCCTTAGATTGGACCAAGTGGTGACGAACTCCCTTAGTTTGGATCAAGACGGACGAACTCCCTTAGATTTGTTCAACATAAGACGAACTCATTTAGATTGGACCAAGTGGAGACGAACTCCTTTAGATTGGACGATGGGGAGACGAACTCCTTTTGATTGGTCCAAGAGGAGACGAACTACATTAGATTGGTCCAAGAGGACACGAATTTCCTTAGCTTGGACCAAGAGGAGACAAACTCCATTAGATTTGTCCAGGAGGAGACGAACTCCCTTAGATTGGACAAAGTGGAGACGAACTCCCTTAGATTGGACCAAGTGGGCGAACTCCCTTAGATTGGACCAAGTGGAGACGAACTCCTTTAGATTGGATGAAGGGGAGACGAACTCCATTAGAATGGTCCAAGAGAAGACGAACTACATTAGATTGGTCCAAGAGGAGAGGAATTCCCTTAGGTTGGACCCAGAGGAGACGAACTCCTTTAGATTGGTCCAAGAGGAGACGAACTCCCTTAGATTGGACCAAGTGGACGAACTCCCTTAGATTGGACCAAGAGGAGACGAACTCCTTCAGAATGGTCCAAGGGGAGACGAACTTCGTTAGATTGGTCCAAGAGGAGACGAACTCCATTAGATTGGTCCAAGAGGGAACGAACGCCCTTAGATTGGACTAGGAGGTGACGAACTCCCTTAGTTTGGATCAAAACGGACGAACTCCCTTAGATTTGACCAACATAAGACGAACTCCCTTAGATTGGACCAAGTGGACGAACTCCCTTAGATTGGACCAAGTGGACGAACTCCCTTAGTTTGGATCAAGACGGACGAACTCCCTTAGATTTGACCAACATAAGTCGAACTCCTTTAGGTTGGACAAAGGGGAGACGAAATGCCTTAGTTTGAATCAAGACGGACGAACTCCCTCAGATTTGACCAACATACGACGAACTCCTTTTGATTGGACCAAGTGGAGACGAACTCCTATAGATTCCACCAAAGGGAGACGAACTCATTTAGATTGGTCCAAGTGGAGACAAAATCCATTACATTGGTCCTAGTGGGGACGAATTCCCTTAGATTTGACCAAGACGAGACGAACTCCTTTAGATTGGTCCAAGAGGAGACAAACTCCCTTAGATTGGACCAAGTGGACGAACTTCCTCTTAGATTGGACGAAGTGGAGACGAACTCCTTTAGATTGGTCCAAGGGGAGACGAACTTCGTTAAGTTGGTCCAAGAGGACACGAACTGCATTAGATTGGTCGAAGAGGGGACGAACTCCCTTAGATTGGACCAAGTGGTGACGAACTCCCTTAGTTTGGATCAAGACGGACGAACTCCCTTAGATTTGTTCAACATAAGACGAACTCATTTAGATTGGACCAAGTGGAGACGAACTCCTTTAGATTGGACGATGGGGAGACGAACTCCTTTTGATTGGTCCAAGAGGAGACGAACTAGATTAGATTGGTTCAAGAGGACACGAATTTCCTTAGCTTGGACCAAGAGGAGACAAACTCCATTAGATTTGTCCAGGAGGAGACGAACTCCCTTAGATTGGACAAAGTGGAGACGAACTCCCTTAGATTGGACCAAGTGGGCGAACTCCCTTAGATTGGACCAAGTGGGCGAACTCCCTTAGATTGGTCCAAGAGGAGACGTATTCCCTTAGCTTGGACCAAGAGGAGACGAACTCCTTTAGATTTGTCCATGAGGAGACGAACTCCCTTAGATTGGACCAAGTGCAGACGAACTCCCTTAGATTGGACCAAGTGGTGACGAACTCCTTTAGATTGGACCAAGGGGGGACGAACTCTCTTAGATTGGATAATGAGGAGACGAACTGCATTAGATTGGTCCAAGAGGGGATGAACACCCTGAGATTGGATCAAGACGGACGAACTCCCGTTGATTTGACCAACAGGAGACGAACTCCTTTAGATAGGACTAAGTTGCACCAAGGGGAGACGAAGTCCTTTAGATTGGTCCAAGAGGAGACGAACTCCATTACATTGGTCCAAGTGGGGACGAATTCCCTTAGATTTGACAAAGACGAGATGAACTCACTTACGTTGGTCCAAGAGTGGACGAACTCCCTTAGATTGGACGAAGATAAGCTGAACTCCTTTAGATTGGACCAAGTGGAGACGAACACCTTTAGACTGGACGAAGGGGAGACGAACTTCCTTTGATTGGTCCAAGAGGAGACGAACTCCCTTAGATTGGACCAAGTGCACGAACTCTCTTAGATTGGACCAAGTGGAGACGAACTCCTTCAGATTGGTCCAAGGGGAGACGAACTTCGTTAGATTGGTCCAAGAAGGGACGAACTCCATTAGATTGGTCCAAGAGGGGATGAACTCCCTTAGATTGGACCAAGAGGTGACGAACTCCCTTAGTTTGGATCAAGACGGACGAACTCCCTTAGCTTTGACCAACATAAGATGAACTCCTTTAGATTGGACCAAGTGGAGACGAACTCCTTTAGATTGGACGATGGGGAGACGAACTCCTTTTGATTGGTCCAAGAGGAGACGAACTCCCTTAGATTGGACCAAGTGGACGAACTCCCTTAGATTGGACCAAGTGGAGACGAACTCCCTTAGATTGGACGATGGGGAGATGAACTCCTTTTGATTGGTCCTAGACGAGACGAACTCCCTTAGATTGGACCAAGTGTACGAACTCCCTTAGATTGGACCAAGTGGAGACGAACTCCATTAGATTGGTCCAAGAGGGGACGAACTCCCTTAGATTGGACCAAGTTGAGACGAACTCCGATAGATTGCCCTAAGGAGAGATGAACTCCTTTAGATTGGTCTAAGAGGAGACGAACTCCAGTACATTGGTCGAAGCGGGGTTGAATTCCCCTAGATTTGACCAAGACGACACGAACTCCTTTAGATTGGTCGAAGACGGGACGAACTCCCTTAGATTGGACCAAGAGGTGACGAACTCCCTTAGTTTGGATCAAGACGGACGAACTCCCTTAGCTTTGACCAATATAAGATGAACTCCTTTAGATTGGACCAAGTGGAGATGAACTCCTTTAGATTGGACGATGGGGAGACGAACTCCTTTTGATTGGTCCAAGAGGAGACGAACTCCCTTAAATTGGACCAAGTGGACGAACTCCCTTAGATTGGACCAAGTGGAGACGAACTCCTTTAGATTGGACGATGGGGAGACGAACTCCTTTTGATTGGTCCAAGAGGAGACGAACTCCCTTAGATTGGACCAAGTGGACGAACTCCCTTAGATTGGACCAAGTGGAGACGAACTCCCTTAGATTGGACGATGGGGAGACGAACTCCTTTTGATTGGTCCTAGACGAGACGAACTCCCTTAGATTGGACCAAGTGTACGAACTCCCTTAGATTGGACCAAGTGGAGACGAACTCTATTAGATTGGTCCAAGAGGGGACGAACTCCCTTAGATTGGACGAAGTTGAGACGAACTCCGATAGATTGCCCCAAGGAGAGATGAACTCCTTTAGATTGGTCTAAGAGGAGACGAACTCCAGTACATTGGTCGAAGCGGGGATGAATTCCCCTAGATTTGACCAAGACGACACAAACTCCTTTAGATTGGTCGAAGACGGGACGAACTCCCTTAGATTGGACCAAGAGGTGACGAAGTCCCTTAGATTGGACGAACAAAAGATGAACTCCTTTAGATTGGACCAAGTGGACGAACTCCCTTAGATTGGACCAAGAGGAGACGAACTCCTTCAGAATGGTCCAAGGGGAGACGAACTTCGTTAGATTAGTCGAAGAGGAGACGAACTCCTTTAGATTGGTCCAAGAGGGAATGAACTCCCTTAGATTGGACCAAGAGGTGACGAACTACATTTGATTGGTCTAAGAGGAGACGAATTCCCTTAGCTTGGACCCAGAGGAGACGAACTCCTTTAGATTGGTCCAAGAGGAGACGAACTCCTTTAGATTGGACAATGGGGAGACGAACTACATTAGATTGGTCCAAGAGGACACGAATTTCCTTAGCTTGGACCAAGAAGAGACAAACTCCATTAGATTTTTCCAAGAGGAGACGAACTCCCTCAGATTGGACCAAGTGGAGACGAACTCCCTTAGATTGGACCAAGTGGAGACGAACTCCCTTAGATTGGTCCCAGTGGAGACGAATTTCCTTAGCTTGGACCAAGAGGAGACGAACTCCCTTAGATTGGACCAAGTGGGCGAACTCCCTTAGATTGGACCAAGTAGAGACGAACTCCTTTAGATTGGTCCAAGGGGGGAAGAACTCTCACAGATTGAATCATGAGGAGACGAACTCCATTAGATTGGTCCAAGAGGGGACGGACTCCCTTAGATTGGATCAAGACGGACGAACTCCCTTTGATTTAACCAACAGGAGACAAACTCCTTTAGATTGGACCAAGTTGCACCAAGGGGAGATGAAGTCCTTTAGATTGGTCCAAGAGGAGACGAACTCCATTACATTGGTCCAAGTGGGGACGAATTCCCGTAGATTTGACCAAGACGAGATGAACTCCTTTGGATTTGTCCAAGAGGGGACGAACTACCTTAGATTGGACCAAGAGGTGACAAACTCCCTTAGATTGGATGAAGATAAGATGAACTCTTTAGATTGGACCAAGTGGGGACGAACTCCTTTAGATTGGACGAAGGGGAGACGAACTTGTTTTGATTGGTCCAAGAGGATACGAAATCCCTTAGATTGGACTAAGTGGACGAACACCCTTAGATTGGAGCAAGAGGAGACGAACTCGTTTAGATTGGTCCAAGGGAAGATGAACTTCGTTAGAATGGTCCAAGAGGACACGAACTCCATTAGATTGGACCAAGTGGACGAACTCCCTTAGATTGGACCAGAGGAGACGAACTCGTTTAGATTGGTCCAAGGGGAGATGAACTTCGTTAGAATGATCCAAGAGGAGGCGAACTCCCTTAGATTGGACCAAGTGGACAAACTCCCTTAGATTGGACCAAGAGGAAACGAACTCCTTCAGAATGGTCCAAGGGGAGACGAACTTCGTTAGATTGGTCAAAGAGGACACGAACTCCATTAGATTGGTACAAGAGGTGACGAACTCCCTTAGTTTGGATCAAGACGGACGAACTCCCTTAGATTTGACCAACATAAGACGAACTCCCTTAGATTGGACCAAGTGGACGAACTCCGTTAGATTGGACCAAAAGGTGACGAACTCCCTTAGTTTGGATCAAGACGGACGAACTCCCTTTGATTTGACCAACATAAGTCGAACTCCTTTAGATTGGACGAAGGGGAGACGAACTCCCTTAGTTTGGATCAACACCGACGAACTCCCTTAGATTTGACCAACATAAGACGAACTGCTTTTGATTGGACCAAGTGGTGACGAACTCCTTTAGATTGGACGAAGGGGAGACGAAGTTGTTTTCATTGGCCCAAGAGGAGACGAACTCCAATAGATTGGTCCAAGAGGGGACGAACTCCCTTAGATTGGACCATGAGGGGCCGAACTCCCTTAGTTTGGATCAAGACGGACGAACCCCCTTAGATTTGACCGACATAAGTCAAACTCCTTTAGATTGGACCAAGTGAAGACGAACTCCGTTACATTGGTCCAAGTGGGGACGAAATCCCTTAGATTTGACCAAGACGTGACGAACTCCTTTAGATTGGTCCAAGCGGAGACGAACAACCTCAGATTGGACCAAGTGGACGAACTCCCTTTGATTTGACCAAGTGAAGACGAACTCCTTTAGATTGGTCCAAGGGGAGACGAACTTCGTTAGATTGGTCCAGGAGGACATGAACTCCATTAGATTGGTCCAAGAGGGGACGAACTCCCTTAGATTGGACCAAGTTGAGACGAACTCCGACAGATTGCCCCACGGAGAGATGAACTCCTTCACATTGGTCTAAGAGGAGACGAACTCCAGTACATTGGTCGAAGTGGGGATGAATTCCCCTAGATTTGACCAAGATGAGACGAACTCCTTTAGATTGGTCCAAGACGGGAGGAACTCCCTTAGATTGGACCAAGAGGTGACGAAGTCCCTTAGATTGGACGAACAAAAGATGAACTCCTTTAGATTGGACCAAGAGGAGACGAACTCCTTCAGAATGGTCCAAGGGGAGACGAACTTCGTTAGATTGGTCGAAGAGGAGACGAACTCCTTTAGATTGGTCCAAGAGGGAACGAACTCCCTTAGATTGGACCAAGAGGTGACGAACTACATTTGATTGGTCTAAGAGGAGACGAATTCCCATAGCTTGGACCTAGAGGAGACGAACTCCTTTAGATTGGTCCAAGAGGTGACGAACTCCCTTAGTTTGGATCAAGATGGACGAACTCCCTTAGATTTGACCAACATAAGACGAACTCCCTTAGATTGGACCAAGTGGACGAACTCCCTTAGATTGGACCAACAGGTGACGAACTCCCTTAGTTTGGATCAAGACGGACGAACTCCCTTTGATTTGACCAACATAAGTCGAACTCCTTTAGATTGGACGAAGGGGAGACGAACTCCCTTAGTTTGGATCAACACCGACGAACTCCCTTAGATTTGACCAACATAAGACGAACTGCTTTTGATTGGACCAAGTGGTGACGAACTCCTTTAGATTGGACGAAGGGGAGACGAAGTTCTTTTCATTGGCCCAAGAGGAGACGAACTCCAATAGATTGGTCCAAGAAGGGACGAACTCCCTTAGATTGGACCATGAGGGGCCGAACTCCCTTAGTTTGGATCAGGACGGACGAACTCCCTTAGATTTGACCGACATAAGTCAAACTCCTTTAGATTGGACCAAGTGGAGACGAACTCCTTTACATTGGTCCAAGTGGGGACGAAATCCCTTAGATTTGACCAAGACGTGACGAACTCCTTTAGATTGGTCCAAGCGGAGACGAACAACCTCAGATTGGACCAAGTGGACGAACTCCCTTTGATTTGACCAAGTGAAGACGAACTCCTTTAGATTGGTCCAAGGGGAGACGAACTTCGTTAGATTGGTCCAGGAGGACACGAACTCCATTAGATTGGTCCAAGAGGGGACGAACTCCCTTATAATGGACCAAGTTGAGACGAACTCCGACAGATTGCCCCAAGGAGAGATGAACTCCTTTAGATTGGTCTAAGAGGAGACGAACTCCAGTACATTAGTCGAAGTGGGGATGAATTCCCCTAGATTTGACCAAGACGAGACGAACTCCTTTAGATTGGTCCAAGACGGGACGAACTCCCTTAGATTGGACCAAGAGGTGACGAAGTCCCTTAGATTGGACGAACAAAAGATGAACTCCTTTAGATTGGACCAAGAGGAGACGAACTCCTTCAGAATGGTCCAAGGGGAGACGAACTTCGTTAGATTGGTCGAAGAGGAGACGAACTCCTTTAGATTGGTCCAAGAGGGAACGAACTCCCTTAGATTGGACCAAGAGGTGACGAACTACATTTGATTGGTCTAAGAGGAGACGAATTCCCTTAGCTTGGACCTAGAGGAGACGAACTCCTTTAGATTGGTCCAAGAGGAGACGAACTCCCATAGATTGGACAAAGTGGACAAACTCCCTTAGATTGGACCAAGAGGAGACGAACTCCTTCAGAATCGTCCATGGGGAGACGAACTTCGTTAGATTGGTCGAAGAGGAGACAAACTCCATTAGATCGGTCCAAGAGGGAACGAACTCCCTTAGTTTGGACCAAGAGGTGACGTACTCCCTTAGTTTGGATCAAGACGGACGAACTCCCTTAGATTTGACCAACATAAGACGAACTCCCTTAGATTGGACCAAGTGGACGAACTCCCTTAGTTTGGATCAAGAAGAACGAACACCCTTTGATTTGACCAACATAAGTCGAACTCCTTTAGATTGGACGAAGGGGAGACAAACTCCCTTAGTTCGGATCAACACGGACGAACTCGCTTAGATTTGACCAACATAAGACGAACTCCTTTTGATCGGACCAAGTGGAGACGAACTCCTTTAGATTGGACGAACGGGAGACGAACTTCTTTTGATTGGTCCAAGAGGAGACGAACTCCAATAGACTAGTCCAAGAGGGGACGAACTCCCTTAGATTGGACCATGAGGGATCGAACTCCCTTAGTTTGGATCAAGACGGTCGAACTCCCTTAGATTTGACCAACATAAGTCGAACTCCTTTAGATTGGACCAAGTGGAGACGAACTCCTTTACATAGGTCCAAGTGGGGATGAAATCCCTTAGATTTGACCAAGACGCGACGAACTCCTTTAGATTGGTCCAAGAGGAGACGAACAACCTTAGATTGGACCAACTAGATGAACTCCCTTTGATTGGACCATGTGGAGACTAACTCCTTTAGATTGGTCCAAGGGGAGACGAACTTCGTTAGATTGGTCCAGGAAGACACGAACTCCATTAGATTGGTCCAAGAGGGGACGAACTCCCTTAGATTGGACCAAGAGGTGACGAACTCCCTTAGTTTGGATCAAGACGGACGAACTCCCTTAGATTTGACCAACATAAGACGAACTCCTTCAGATTGGATCAAGTAGAGACGAACTCCTTTAGATTGGACGATGGGGAGACGAACTACATTAGATTGGTCCAAGAGGAGACGAATTCCCTTATCTTGGACCAGGAGCAGACGAACTCCTTTAGATTTGTCCCAGAGGAGACGAACTACATTAGATTGTTCCATGAGGACACGAATTTCCTTAGCTTGGACCAAGATGAGACAAACTCCATTAGATTTGTCCAAGAGGAAACGAACTCCCTTAGATTGGACCAAGTGGAGACGAACTCCCTTTGATTGGACCAAGTGGGCGAACTCCCTTAGATTGGACCAAGTAGGCGAACTCCCTTAGATTGGTCCCAGAGGAGACGAATTCCCTTAGCTTGGACCAAGAGGAAACGAACTCCCTTAGATTGGACCAAGTGGGCGAACTCCCTTAGATTGGACCAAGTAGAAATGAACTCCTTTAGATTGGTACAACGGGGGACGAACTCTCTTAGATTGAATCATGAGGAGACGAACTCCATTAGATTGGTCCAAGAGGGGACGAACTCCCTTAGATTGGATCAAGACGGACGAACTCCCTTTGATTTGACCAACAGGAGACAAACTCCTTTAGATTGGACCAAGTTGCACCAAGGGGAGACGAAGTCCTTTAGATTGGTCCAAGAGGAGACGAACTCCATTACATTGGTCCAAGTGGGGACGAATTCCCATAGATTTGACTAAGAAGAGATGAACTCCTTTAGATTTGTCCAAGAGGAGACGAACTCCCTTAGATTGGACCAAGAGGTGACAAACTCCCTTAGATTGGACGAAGATAAGAGGAACTCCTTTAGATTGTACCAAGTGGGGACGAACTCATTTAGATTGGATGAAGGGGAGATGAACTTTTTTTGATTGGTCCAAGATGAGACGAAATCCCTTAGATTGGACTAAGTGGACGAACTCCCTTTGATTGGACCAAGAGGAGACGAACTCGTTTAGATTGGTTCAAGGGGAGATGAACTTCGTTAGAATGGTCCAAGAGGAGACAAACTCCATTAGATTGGTCCAAGAGGGGACGAACTCGCTTAGATTGGACCAAGTGGACGAACTCCCTTAGATTAGCCCAAGTGGAGACGAACTCCCTTAGATTGGTACAAGAGGGGACGAACTCCCTTAGATTGGACCAAGTGGAGACGAACTCCTTTAGATTGGTCCAAGGGGTGACGAACTCCCATAGATTGGATCAAGAGGAGATGAACTCCATTAGATTGGTCCAAGAGGAGACGAATTCCCTTAGATTGGACCAAGTGGACGAACTCGCTTAGATTGGACCAAGTGGAGACGAACTCCCTTAGATTGGACTAAGTGGACAAACTCCCTTAGATTGGCCCAAGTGGAGACGAACTCCCTTAGATTGGTCAAAGAGGGGACGAACTCCCTTAGATTGGACGAAGATAAGATGAACTCCTTTAGATTGGACCAAGTGGAGACGAACTCCTTTAGACTGGACGAAGGGGAGACGAACTTCGTTTGATTGGTCCAAGAGGAGACGAACTCCCTTAGATTGGACCAAGTGGACGAACTCCCTTAGATTGAACAAAGTGGAGACGAACTGCTTTAGATTGGTCCAAGGGGAGACGAACTTCGTTAAATTGGTCCAAGAGGGGAGGAACTCCATTAGATTGGTCCAAGAGGGGACGGACTCCCTTAGATTGGACCAAGAGGTGACGAACTCCCTTAGTTTGGATCAAGACGGACGAACTCCCTTAGATTTGACCAACATAAGACGAACTCCTTTAGATTGGACCAAGTGGAGACGAAATCCTTTAGATTGGACGATGGGGAGACAAACTCCTTTTGATTGGTCCAAGAGGTGACGAACTCCCTTAGATTGCACCAAGTGGACGAACTCCCTTAGATTGGACCAAGTGGAGACGAACTCCATTAGATTGGTCCAACAGGGGACGAACTCCCTTAGATTGGACCAAGTTGCGACGAACTCCGATAGATTGCCCCAAGGGGAGATGAACTCCTTTAGATTGGTCTAAGAGGAGACGAACTCCATTACATAGGTCCAATGGGGATGAATTACCCTAGATTTGACCAAGACGAGACGAACTCCTTTAGAATGGTACAAGACGGGACGAACTCCCTTAGATTGGGCCAAGAGGTGACGAAGTCCCTTAGATTGGACGAACAAATGATGAACACCTTTAGATTGGACCAAGTGGATAAGAACTCGTTTAGATTGGAAGAAGGGGAGACGAACTACATTAGAGTGGTCTAAGAGGAGACGAATTCCCTTAGCTTGGACCTAGAGGAGACGAACTCCTTTAGATTGGTCCAAGAGGAGACGAACTCCCTTAGATTGGACCAAGTGGACGAACTCGCTTAGATTGGACCAAGAGGAGACGAACTCCTTCAGAATGGTCCAAGGGGAGACGAACTTCGTTAGATTGTTCCAAGAGGAGACGAAGTCCATTAGATTAGTACAAGAGGGAACGAACTCCCTTAGATTGGACCAAGAGGTGACGAACTCCCTTAGTTTGGATCAAGACGGACGAACTCCCATAGATTTGACCAACATAAGACGAAATCCCTTAGATTAGACCAAGTGGATGAACTCCCTTAGATTGGGCCAAAAGGTGACGAACTCCCTTAGTTTGGATCAAGACGGACGAACCCCCTTAGATTTGACCAACATAAGTCGAACTCCTTTGGATTGGACGAAGGGGAGACGAACTCCCTTAGTTTGGATCAAGACGGATGAACTTCCTTAGATTTGACCAGCAAAAGACGAACTCCTTTTGATTGGACCAAGTGGAGACGAACTCCTATACATTGCACCAAAGGGAGACTAACTTCTTTAGATTTGTCCAAGCGGAGACGAACTCCATTACATTGGTCCAAGTGGGGACGAAATCCCTTAGATTTGACCAAGACGCGACGAACTCCTTTAGATTGGTCCAAGAGGAGACGAACAACCTTAGATTGGACCAAGTAGACGAACTCCCTTTGATTGGACCAAGTGGAGACGAACTCCCTTAAATTGGACCAAGTGGACGAACTCCCTTTGATTGGACCAAGTGGAGACGAACTCCTTTAGATTGGTCCAAGGGGGGACGAACTTCCTTAGATTGCACCAAGGGGAGACGAACCCCTTTAGATTGGTCCAAGAGGAGACGAACTCCATTACGTTGGTCCATGTGGGGACGAATTGCCCTAGATTTGACCAAGATGAGACGAACTCCTTTAGATTGGTCAAAGAGGAGATGAACTCCATTACATTGGTGCAAGTGGGGAGGAATTCCCTTAGATTTGACCAAGACGAGACGAACTCCTTTAGATTGGTCAAAGAGGAGATGAACTCCATTACATTGGTGGAAGTGGGGGGGAATTCCCTTAGATTTGACCAAGAGGAGACGACCTCCTTTAGGTTGGTCCAAGAGGAGACGAACTCCCTTAGATTGGACCAAGTGGAGACGAACTCCTTTAGATTGGTCCAAGGGGAGACGAACTTCGTTGAATTGGTCCAAGAGGGGACGAACTCCATTAGATTGGTCCAAGAGGGGACAAACTCCCTTAGATTCGACCAAGAGGTGACGAACTATATTAGATTGGTCCAAGAGGAGACGAATTCCCTTAGCTTGGACCAAGAGCAGACGAACTCCTTTAGATTGGTCCAAGAGGAGATGAACTCCCTTAGATTAGACCAAGGAGGCGAACTCCCTCAGATTGGACCAAGTGGAGACGAACTCCCTTAGGTTGGACCAAGTGGAGAAGAACTCCTTGAGATTGGTCCAAGGGGAGACGAACTTCGTTAGATTGGTCCAAGAGGACACGAACTCCATTAGATTGGACCAAGAGGGGACGAACTCCCTTATATTGGACCAAGAGGTGACGAACTCCCTTAGTTTGTATCTAGTTGGACGAACTCCCTTAGATTTAACCAATATAAGACGAACTCCTTTAGATTGGACCATGTGGAGACGAACTCCTTTAGATTGGACGATGGGGAGACGAACTCCTTCTGATTGGTCCAAGAGGAGACGAACTACATTAGATTGGGCTAAGAGGAGACGAATTCCCTTAGCTTGGACCAAGTGGAGACGAACTCCTTTAGATTTGTCCAAGAGGAGACGAACTCCCTTAGATTGGACCAAGTGGACGAACTCCCTTAGATTAGACCAAGTGGGGACGAACTCACTTAGATTGGACCAAGTGGACGAACTCCCATTGATTGGACCAAGTGGAGACGAACTCCTTTCGATTGGTCCAAGGGAAGACAAACTTCTTAGATTGGTCCAAGAGGGGACGAACTCCCTTAGATTGGATCAAGAGGTGATGAACTCCCTTAGTTTAAATCAAGACGGACGAACTCCCATAGATTTGACCAACATAAGACGAACTCCTTTTGATTAGACCAAGTGGAGACGAACTCCTTTAGATTGGATGAAGGGGAGACGAACTCCTTTTCATTGATCGAAGAGGAGGCCAACTACATTAGATTGGTCCAAGAGGAAACAAATTCCTTTAGCTTGGACCAAGAGGAGACGAACTCCTTTAGATTGGTCCAAGAGGAGACGAACTACCTTATATTGGACCAAGTAGACGAACTTCCATAGATTGGCCCAAGTTGAGACGCACTCCCTTAAATTGGACCAAGTGAACGAACTCCCTTAGATTGGACCAAGTGGAGACGAACTCCTTTAGATTGGTCCATGCGGGTACGAACTCCCTTAGATTGGACCAACATAGGACGAACTTCCTTAGATTTGTCCAACATAGGACGAACTCCTTTAGATTAGACCAAGTGGAGACGAACTCCTTTAGATTGGACCAAGGGGAGACGAACTCCTTTTCATGGGTCGAAGAGGAGACGAACTACATTAGATTGGTTCAAGAGGAGAGAATTCCCTTAGCTTGGACCATGAGGAGACGAACTCCTTTAAATTGGTCCAAGTGGAGACGAACTACCTTAGATTGGAACAAGTAGATAAACTCCCTTAGATTGGACCAAGTGGAGACGAACTCCCTTAAATTGGACCAAGTGGACGAACTCCTTTAGATTGGTCCAAGGGGGGATGTACTCCCTTAGATTGGATCAAGAGGACACGAACTCCATTAGATTGGTCCAAGAGGGGACGAACTACAATAGATTCATCATAGACGAGATGAATTCCCTTAGCTTGGACCCAGAGGAGACGAACTCCTTTAGATTGGTCCAAGAGGAGACAAACTCCCTTTAGATTGGACCAAGTGGACGAACTCCCTTAGATTGGACCAAGTGGAGACGAACTCGTTTAGATTCGTTCAAGGGGAGATGAACTTCGTTAGAATGGTCCAAGAGGGGAAAAACTCCATTAGATTGGTCCAAGAGGGGACGAACTCGCTTAGATTGGACCAAGTGGACGAACTCCCATAGATTGGCCCAAGTGGAGACGAACTCCCTTAGATTGGTCCAAGAGGGTACGAACTCCCTTAGATTGCACCAAGTGGAGACGAACTCCTTTAGATTGGTCCAAGGGGTGACGAACTCCCTTAGATTGGATCAAGAGGAGACGAACTCCATTAGATTGGTCCAAGAGGAGACGAACTCCCTTAGATTGGACCAAGTGGACGAACTCGCTTAGATTGGACCAAGTGGAGACGAACTCCCTTAGATTGGACTAAGTGGACGAACTCCCTTAGAAAGGCCCAAGTGGAGACGAACTCCCTTAGATTGGTCCAAGAGGGGACAAACTCCCTTAGATTGGACGAAGATAAGATGAACTCCTTTAGATTGGACCAAGTGGAGACGAACTCCTTTAGACTGGACGAAGGGGAGATGAACTTCGTTTGATTGGTCCAAGAGGAGACGAACTCCCTTAGATTGGACCAAGTGGACGAACTCCCTTAGATTGAACAAAGTGGAGACGAACTCCTTTAGATTGGTCGAAGGGGAGACGAACTTCGTTAAATTGGTCCAAGAGGGGACGAACTCCCTTAGTTTGGATCAAGACGGACGAACTCCCTTAGATTTGACCAACATAAGACGAACTCCTTTAGATTGGACCAAGTGGAGACGAAATCCTTTAGATTAGACGATGGGGAGACGAACTCCTTTTGATTGGTCCAAGAGGGGACGAATTCCCTTAGATTGGACCAAGTGGACGAACTCCCTTAGATTGGACCAAGTGGAGACGAACTCCATTAGATTGGTCCAACAGGGGACGAACTCCCTTAGATTGGACCAAGTTGCGACGAACTCCGATAGATTGCCCCAAGGGGAGATGAACTCCTTTAGATTGGTCTAAGAGGAGACGAACTCCATTACATTGGTCCAAGTGGGGATGAATTCCCCTAGATTTGACCAAGACGAGACGAACTCCTTTAGAATGGTACAAGACGGGACGAACTCCCTTAGATTGGACCAAGAGGTGACGAAGTCCCTTAGATTGGACGAACAAATGATAATCACCGTTAGATTGGACCAAGTGGATAAGAACTCGTTTAGATTGGACGAAGGGGAGACGAACTACATTAGAGTGGTCTAAGAGGAGACGAATTCCCTTAGCTTGGACCCACAGGAGACGAACTCCTTTAGATTGGTCCAATAGGAGACGAACTCCCTTAGATTGGACCAAGTGGACGAACTCCCATAGATTGGACCAAGATGAGACGAACTCCTTCAGAATGGTCCAAGGGGAGACGAACTTCGTTAGATTGTTCCAAGAGGAGACGAAGTCCATTAGATTAGTACAAGAGGGAACGAACTCCCTTAGATTGGACCAAGAGGTGACGAACTCCCTTAGTTTGGATCAAGACGGACGAACTCCCTTAGATTTGACCAACATAAGACGAACTCCCTTAGATTGGACCTAGTGGACGAACTCCCTTAGATTGGACCAAAAGGTGACGAACTCCCTTAGTTTGGATCAAGACGGACGAACTCCCTTAGATTTGACCAACATAAGTTGAACTCCTTTGGATTGGACGAAGGGGAGACGAACTCCCTTAGTTTGGATCAAGACGGATGAACTTCCTTAGATTTGACCAGCATAAGACGAACTCCTTTTGATTGGACCAAGTGGAGACGAACTCCTATAGATTGCACCAAACGGCGACCAACTTCTTTAGATTGGTCCAAGCGGAGACAAACTCCATTACATTGGTCCAAGTGGGGACGAAATCCCTTAGATTTGACCAAGACACGACGAACTCCTTTAGATTGGTCCAAGAGGAGACGAACAACCTTAGATTGGACCAAGTAGACGAACTCCCTTTGATTGGACCAAGTGGAGACGAACTCCCTTAAATTGGACCAAGTGGACGAACTCCCTTTGATTGCACCAAGTGGAGACGAACTCCTTTAGATTGGTCCAAGGGGGGACGAACTTCCTTAGATTGCACCAAGGGGAGACGAACCCCTTTAGATTGGTCCAAGAGGAGACGAACTCCATTACGTTGGTCCATGTGGGGACGAATTGCCCTAGATTTGACCAAGACGAGACGAACTCCTTTAGATTGGTCAAAGAGGAGATGAACTCCATTACATTGGTGCAAGTGGGGAGGAATTCCCTTAGATTTGACCAAGAGGAGAGGACCTCCTTTAGGTTGGTCCAAGAGGAGACGAACTCCCTTAGATTGGACCAAGTGGAGACGAACTCCTTTAGATTGTCCAAGGGGAGACGAACTTCGTTGAATTGGTCCAAGAGGGGACGAACTCCCTTAGATTGGTCCAAGAGGGGACAAACTCCCTTAGATTCGACCAAGAGGTGACGAACTATATTAGATTGGTCCAAGAGGAGACGAATTCCCTTAGCTTGGACCAAGTGGAGACGAACTCCTTTAGATTTGTCCAAGAGGAGACGAACTCCCTTAGATTGGACCAAGTGGGCGAACTCCCTTAGATTGGACCAAGTGGGGACGAACTCCCTTAGATTGGACCAAGTGGACGAACTCTCATTGATTGGACCAAGTGGAGACGAACTCCTTTAGATTAGTCCAAGGGAAGACGAACTTCTTAGATTGGTCCAAGAGGGGACGAACTCCCTTAGATTGGATCAAGAGGTGACGAACTCCCTTAGTTTAAATCAAGACGAACGAACTCCCATAGATTTGACCAACATAAGACGAACTCCTTTTGATTGGACCATGTGGAGACGAACTCCTTTAGATTGGATGAAGGGGAGACGATCTCCTTTTCATTGATCGAAGAGGAGGCCAACTACATTAGATTGGTCCAAGAGGAAACGAATTCCTTTAGCTTGGACCAAGAGGAGACGAACTCCTTTAGATTGGTCCAAGAGGAGACGAACTACCTTACATTGGACCGAGTAGACGAACTTCCATAGATTGGCCCAAGAGGAGACGCACTCCCTTAAATTGGACCAAGTGAACGAACTCCCTTAGATTGGACCAAGTGGAGACGAACTCCTTTAGATTGGTCCATGGGGGTACGAACTCCCTTAGATTGGACCAACATAGGACGAACTTCCTTAGATTTGTCCAACATAGGACGAACTCCTTTAGATTGGACCAAGTGGAGACGAACTCCTTTAGATTGGACGAAGGGGAGACGAACTCCTTTTCATGGGTCGAAGAGGAGACGAACTACATTAGATTGGTTCAAGAGGAGAGAATTCCCTTAGCTTGGACCATGAGGAGACGAACTCCTTTAAATTGGTCCAAGTGGAGACGAACTACCTTAGATTGGAACAAGTAGATAAACTCCCTTAGATTGGACCAAGTGGAGACGAACTCCCTTAAATTGGACCAAGTGGACGAACTCCTTTAGATTGGTCCAAGGGGGGATGTACTCCCTTAGATTGGATCAAGAGGACACGAACTCCATTAGATTGGTCCAAGAGGGGACGAAGTCCCTTTGATTGGATTAAGACGGACGAAGTCCCTTTGATTGGATTAAGACGGACGAAGTCCCTTTGATTTGACTAACAAGAGATGAACTCCTTTAGATTGGACCAAGTTGAAACGAACTCCGATAGATTACACCAATGGGAGACGAACACCTTTAGACTGGTCCAAGAGGAGACGAACTCCTTTAGAATGGACAAAGGGGAGGCGAACTCCTTTTGATCGGTCCAAGAGGAGACGAACTACAATAGATTCATCATAGACGAGACGAATTCCCTTAGCTTGGACCCAGAGGAGACGAACACCTTTAGATTGGTCCAAGAGGAGACGAACTCCCTTAGATTGGACCAAGTGGACGAACTCCCTTAGATTGGATCAAGTGGAGACGAACTCGTTTAGATTCGTTCAAGGGGAGATGAACTTCGTTAGAAAGGTCCAAGAGGAGACAAACTCCATTAGATTGGTCCAAGAGGGGACGAACTCGCTTAGATTGGACCAAGTGGACGAACTCCCATAGATTGGCCCAAGTGGAGACGAACTCCCTTAGATTGGTCCAAGAGGGGACGAACTCCCTTAGATTGGACCAAGTGGAGACGAACTCCTTTAGATTGGTCCAAGGGGTGACGAACTCCCTTAGATTGGATCAAGAGGAGACGAACTCCATTAGATTGGTCCAAGAGGAGACGAACTCCCTTAGATTGGACCAAGTGGACGAATTCGCTTAGATTGGACCAAGTGGAGACGAACTCCCTTAGATTGGACGAAGTGGACGAACTCCCTTAGATTGGCCCAAGTGGAGACGAACTCCCTTAGATTGGTCCAAGAGGGGACGAACTCCCTTAGATTGGACGAAGATAAGATGAACTCCTTTAGATTGGACCAAGTGGAGACGAACTCCTTTAGACTGGACGAAGGGGAGATGAACTTCGTTTGATTGGTCCAAGAGGAGACGAACTCCCTTAGATTGGACCAAGTGGACGAACTCCCTTAGATTGAACAAAGTGGAGACGAACTCCTTTAGATTGGTCCAAGGGGAGACGAACTTCGTTAAATTGGTCCAAGAGGGGACGAACTCCATTAGATTGGTCCAAGAGGGGACGGACTCCCTTAGATTGGACCAAGAGGTGACGAACTCCCTTAGTTTGGATCAAGACGGATGAACTCCCTTAGATTTGACCAACATAAGACGAACTCCTTTAGATTGGACCAAGTGGAGACGAAATCCTTTAGATTGGACGATGGGGAGACGAACTCCTTTTGATTGGTCCAAGAGGAGACGAATTCCCTTAGATTGGACCAAGTGGACGAACTCCCTTAGATTGGACCAAGTGGAGACGAACTCCATTAGATTGGTCCAACAGGGGACGAACTCCCTTAGATTGGACCAAGTTGCGACGAACTCCGATAGATTGCCCCAAGGGGAGATGAACTCCTTTAGATTGGTCTAAGAGGAGATGAACTCCATTACATTGGTCCAAGTGGGGATGAATTCCCCTAGATTTGACCAAGACGAGACGAACTCCTTTAGAATGGTACAAGACGGGACGAACTCCCTTAGATTGGACCAAGAGGTGACGAAGTCCCTTAGATTGGACGAACAAATGATGAACACCTTTAGATTGGACCAAGTGGATAAGAACTCGTTTAGATTGGACGAAGGGGAGACGAACTACATTAGAGTGGTCTAAGAGGAGACGAATTCACTTAGCTTGGACCCAGAGGAGACGAACTCCTTTAGATTGGTCCAAGAGGAGACGAACTCCCTTAGATTGGACCAAGTGGACAAACTCCCTTAGATTGGATCAAGTGGAGACGAACTTGTTTAGATTGGTTCAAGGGGGATGAACTTCGTTAGAAAGGTCCAAGAGGAGACAAACTCCATTAGATTGGTCCAAGAAGGGACGAACTCGCTTAGATTGGACCTAGTGGACGAACTCCCATAGATTGGCCCAAGTGGAGACGAACTCCCTTAGATTGGTCCAAGAGGGGACGAACTCCCTTAGATTGGACCAAGTGGAGACGAACTCCTTTAGATTGGTCCAAGGGGTGACGAACTCCCTTAGATTGGATCAAGAGGAGACGAACTCCATTAGATTGGTTCAAGAGGAGACGAACTCCCTTAGATTCGACCAAGTGGACGAACTCGCTTAGATTGGACCAAGTGGAGACGAACTCCCTTAGATTGGACTAAGTGGACGAACTCCCTTAGATTGGCCCAAGTGGAGACGAACTCCCTTAGATTGGTCCAAGAGGGGACGAACTCCCTTAGATTGGACGAAGATAAGATGAACTCCTTTAGATTGGACCAAGTGGAGACGAACTCCTTTAGACTGGACCAAGTGGACGAACTCCCATAGATTGGACCAAGATGAGACGAACTCCTTCAGAATGGTCCAAGGGGAGACGAACTTCGTTTGATTGTTCCAAGAGGAGACGAACTCCATTAGATTAGTACAAGAGGGAACGAACTCCCTTAGATTTGACCAAGAGGTGACGAACTCCCTTAGTTTGGATCAAGACGGACGAACTCCCTTAGATTTGACCAACATAAGACGAACTCCCTTAGATTGGACCAAGTGGACGAACTCCCTTAGATTGGACCAAAAGGTGACGAACTCCCTTAGTTTGGATCAAGACGGACGAACTCCCTTAGATTTGACCAACATAAGTTGAACTCCTTTGGATTGGACGAAGGGGAGACGAACTCCCTTAGTTTGGATCAAGACGGATGAACTTCCTTAGATTTGACCAGCATAAGACGAACTCCTTTTGATTGGACCAAGTGGAGACGAACTCCTATAGATTGCACCAAACGGCGACCAACTTCTTTAGATTGGTCCAAGCGGAGACAAACTCCATTACATTGGTCCAAGTGGGGACGAAATCCCTTAGATTTGACCAAGACACGACGAACTCCTTTAGATTGGTCCAAGAGGAGACGAACAACCTTAGATTGGACCAAGTAGACGAACTCCCTTTGATTGGACCAAGTGGAGACGAACTCCCTTAAATTGGACCAAGTGGACGAACTCCCTTTGATTGGACCAAGTGGAGACGAACTCCTTTAGATTGGTCCAAGGGGGGACGAACTTCCTTAGATTGCACCAAGGGGAGACGAACCCCTTTAGATTGGTCCAAGAGGAGACGAACTCCATTACGTTGGTCCATGTGGGGACGAATTGCCCTAGATTTGACCAAGACGAGACGAACTCCTTTAGATTGGTCAAAGAGGAGATGAACTCCATTACATTGGTGCAAGTGGGGAGGAATTCCCTTAGATTTGACCAAGAGGAGAGGACCTCCTTTAGGTTGGTCCAAGAGGAGACGAACTCCCCTAGATTTGACCAAGACGAGACGAACTCCTTTAGAATGGTACAAGACGGGACGAACTCCCTTAGATTGGACCAAGAGGTGACGAAGTCCCTTAGATTGGACGAACAAATGATGAACACCTTTAGATTGGACCAAGTGGATAAGAACTCGTTTAGATTGGACGAAGGGGAGACGAACTACATTAGAGTGGTCTAAGAGGAGACGAATTCACTTAGCTTGGACCTAGAGGAGACGAACTCCTTTAGATTGGTCCAAGAGGAGACGAACTCCCTTAGATTGGACCAAGTGGACGAACTCCCTTAGATTGGATCAAGTGGAGACGAACTTGTTTAGATTGGTTCAAGGGGATATGAACTTCGTTAGAAAGGTCCAAGAGGAGACAAACTCCATTAGATTGGTCCAAGAAGGGACGAACTCGCTTAGATTGGACCTAGTGGACGAACTCCCATAGATTGGCCCAAGTGGAGACGAACTCCCTTAGATTGGTCCAAGAGGGGACGAACTCCCTTAGATTGGACCAAGTGGAGACGAACTCCTTTAGATTGGTCCAAGGGGTGACGAACTCCCTTAGATTGGATCAAGAGGAGACGAACTCCATTAGATTGGTCCAAGAGGAGACGAACTCCCTTAGATTCGACCAAGTGGACGAACTCGCTTAGATTGGACCAAGTGGAGACGAACTCCCTTAGATTGGACTAAGTGGACGAACTCCCTTAGATTGGCCCAAGTGAAGACGAACTCCCTTAGATTGGTCCAAGAGGGGACGAACTCCCTTAGATTGGACGAAGATAAGATGAACTCCTTTAGATTGGACCAAGTGGAGACGAACTCCTTTAGACTGGACCAAGTGGACGAACTCCCATAGATTGGACCAAGATGAGACGAACTCCTTCAGAATGGTCCAAGGGGAGACGAACTTCGTTAGATTGTTCCAAGAGGAGACGAACTCCATTAGATTAGTACAAGAGGGAACGAACTCCCTTAGATTTGACCAAGAGGTGACGAACTCCCTTAGTTTGGATCAAGACGGACGAACTCCCTTAGATTTGACCAACATAAGACGAACTCCCTTAGATTGGACCAAGT
This sequence comes from Melaleuca quinquenervia, assembly GCA_030064385.1. Lineage (NCBI taxonomy): Eukaryota > Viridiplantae > Streptophyta > Magnoliopsida > Myrtales > Myrtaceae > Melaleuca > Melaleuca quinquenervia. The sequence continues at coordinate 10,890,357 of CM057724.1, read as the reverse complement.
GGACGAACTCCCTTAGATTGGACCAAAAGGTGACGAACTCCCTTAGTTTGGATCAAGACGGACGAACTCCCTTAGATTTGACCAACATAAGTTGAACTCCTTTGGATTGGACGAAGGGGAGACGAACTCCCTTAGTTTGGATCAAGACGGATGAACTTCCTTAGATTTGACCAGCATAAGACGAACTCCTTTTGATTGGACCAAGATGAGACGAACTCCTATAGATTGCACCAAACGGCGACCAACTTCTTTAGATTGGTCCAAGCGGAGACAAACTCCATTACATTGGTCCAAGTGGGGACGAAATCCCTTAGATTTGACCAAGACACGACGAACTCCTTTAGATTGGTCCAAGAGGAGACGAACAACCTTAGACTGGTCCAAGAGGAGACGAACTCCTTTAGAATGGACAAAGGGGAGGCGAACTCCTTTTGATCGGTCCAAGAGGAGACGAACTACAATAGATTCATCATAGACGAGACGAATTCCCTTAGCTTGGACCCAGAGGAGACGAACACCTTTAGATTGGTCCAAGAGGAGACGAACTCCATTAGATTGGACCAAGTGGACGAACTCCCTTAGATTGGATCAAGTGGAGACGAACTCGTTTAGATTCGTTCAAGGGGAGATGAACTTCGTTAGAAAGGTCCAAGAGGAGACAAACTCCATTAGATTGGTCCAAGAGGGGACGAACTCGCTTAGATTGGACCAAGTGGACGAACTCCCATAGATTGGCCCAAGTGGAGACGAACTCCCATAGATTGGCCCAAGTGGAGACGAACTCCCTTAGATTGGTCCAAGAGGGGACGAACTCCCTTAGATTGGACCAAGTGGAGACGAACTCCTTTAGATTGGTCCAAGGGGTGACGAACTCCCTTAGATTGGATCAAGAGGAGACGAACTCCATTAGATTGGTCCAAGAGGAGACGAACTCCCTTAGATTGGACCAAGTGGACGAACTCGCTTAGATTGGACCAAGTGGAGACGAACTCCCTTAGATTGGACTAAGTGGACGAACTCCCTTAGATTGGCCCAAGTGGAGACGAACTCCCTTAGATTGGTCCAAGAGGGGACGAACTCCCTTAGATTGGACGAAGATAAGATGAACTCCTTTAGATTGGACCAAGTGGAGACGAACTCCTTTAGACTGGACGAAGGGGAGATGAACTTCGTTTGATTGGTCCAAGAGGAGACGAACTCCCTTAGATTGGACCAAGTGGACGAACTCCCTTAGATTGAACAAAGTGGAGACGAACTCCTTTAGATTGGTCCAAGGGGAGACGAACTTTGTTAAATTGGTCCAAGAGGGGACGAACTCCATTAGATTGGTCCAAGAGGGGACGGACTCCCTTAGATTGGACCAAGAGGTGACGAACTCCCTTAGTTTGGATCAAGACGGACGAACTCCCTTAGATTTGACCAACATAAGACGAACTCCTTTAGATTGGACCAAGTGGAGACGAAATCCTTTAGATTGGACGATGGGGAGACGAACTCCTTTTGATTGGTCCAAGAGGAGACGAATTCCCTTAGATTGGACCAAGTGGACGAACTCCCTTAGATTGGACCAAGTGGAGACGAACTCCATTAGATTGGTCCAACAGGGGACGAACTCCCTTAGATTGGACCAAGTTGCGACGAACTCCGATAGATTGCCCCAAGGGGAGATGAACTCCTTTAGATTGGTCTAAGAGGAGATGAACTCCATTACATTGGCCCAAGTGGGGATGAATTCCCCTAGATTTGACCAAGACGAGACGAACTCCTTTAGAATGGTACAAGACCGGACGAACTCCCTTAGATTGGACCAAGAGGTGACGAAGTCCCTTAGATTGGACGAATAAAAGATGAACACCTTTAGATTGGACCAAGTGGATAAGAACTCGTTTAGATTGGACGAAGGGGAGACGAACTACATTAGAGTGGTCTAAGAGGAGACGAATTCACTTAGCTTGGACCCAGAGGAGACGAACTCCTTTAGATTGGTCCAAGAGGAGACGAACTCCCTTAGATTGGACCAAGTGGACGAACTCCCTTAGATTGGATCAAGTGGAGACGAACTTGTTTAGATTGGTTCAAGGGGAGATGAACTTCGTTAGAAAGGTCCAAGAGGAGACAAACTCCATTAGATTGGTCCAAGAAGGGACGAACTCGCTTAGATTGGACCTAGTGGACGAACTCCCATAGATTGGCCCAAGTGGAGACGAACTCCCTTAGATTGGTCCAAGAGGGGACGAACTCCCTTAGATTGGACCAAGTGGAGACGAACTCCTTTAGATTGGTCCAAGGGGTGACGAACTCCCTTAGATTGGATCAAGAGGAGACGAACTCCATTAGATTGGTCCAAGAGGAGACGAACTCCCTTAGATTGGACCAAGTGGACGAACTCGCTTAGATTGGACCAAGTGGAGACGAACTCCCTTAGATTGGACTAAGTGGACGAACTCCCTTAGATTGGCCCAAGTGGAGACGAACTCCCTTAGATTGGTCCAAGAGGGGACGAACTCCCTTAGATTGGACGAAGATAAGATGAACTCCTTTAGATTGGACCAAGTGGAGACGAACTCCTTTAGACTGGACGAAGGGGAGATGAACTTCGTTTGATTGGTCCAAGAGGAGACGAACTCCCTTAGATTGGACCAAGTGGACGAAATCCCTTAGATTGAACAAAGTGGAGACGAACTCCTTTAGATTGGTCCAAGGGGAGACGAACTTCGTTAAATTGGTCCAAGAGGGGACGAACTCCATTAGATTGGTCCAAGAGGGGACGGACTCCCTTAGATTGGACCAAGAGGTGACGAACTCCCTTAGTTTGGATCAAGACGGACGAACTCCCTTAGATTTGACCAACATAAGACGAACTCCTTTAGATTGGACCAAGTGGAGACGAAATCCTTTAGATTGGACGATGGGGAGACGAACTCCTTTTGATTGGTCCAAGTGGAGACGAATTCCCTTAGATTGGACCAAGTGGACGAACTCCCTTAGATTGGACCAAGTGGAGACGAACTCCATTAGATTGGTCCAACAGGGGACGAACTCCCTTAGATTGGACCAAGTTGCAACTAACTCCGATAGATTGCCCCAAGGGGAGATGAACTCCTTTAGATTGGTCTAAGAGGAGATGAACTCCATTACATTGGTCCAAGTGGGGATGAATTCCCCTAGATTTGACCAAGACGAGACGAACTCCTTTAGAATGGTACAAGACGGGACGAACTCCCTTAGATTGGACCAAGAGGTGACGAAGTCCCTTAGATTGGACGAACAAATGATGAACACCTTTAGATTGGACCAAGTGGATAAGAACTCGTTTAGATTGGACGAAGGGGAGACGAACTACATTAGAGTGGTCTAAGAGGAGACGAATTCCCTTAGCTTGGACCCAGAGGAGACGAACTCCTTTAGATTGGTCCAAGAGGAGACGAACTCCCTTAGATTGGACCAAGTGGACGAACTCCCTTAGATTGGACCAAGATGAGACGAACTCCTTCAGAATGGTCCAAGGGGAGATGAACTTCGTTAGATTGTTCCAAGAGGAGACGAACTCCATTAGATTAGTACAAGAGGGAACGAACTCCCTTAGATTGGACCAAGAGGTGACGAACTCCCTTAGTTTGGATCAAGACGGACGAACTCCCTTAGATTTGACCAACATAAGACGAACTCCCTTAGATTGGACCAAGTGGACGAACTCCCTTAGATTGGACCAAAAGGTGACGAACTCCCTTAGTTTGGATCAGGACGGACGAACTCCCTTAGATTTGACCAACATAAGTCGAACTCCTTTGGATTGGACGAAGAGGAGACGAACTCCCTTAGTTTGGATCAAGACGGATGAACTTCCTTAGATTTGACCAGCATAAGACGAACTCCTTTTGATTGGACCAAGTGGAGACGAACTCCTATAGATTGCACCAAAGGGAGACCAACTTCTTTAGATTGGTCCAAGCAGAGACGAACTCCATTACATTGGTCCAAGTGGGGACGAAATCCCTTAGATTTGACCAAGACGCGACAAACTCCTTTAGATTGGTCCAAGAGGAGACGAACAACCTTAGATTGGACCAAGTAGACGAACTCCCTTTGATTGGACCAAGTGGAGACGAACTCCCTTAAATTGGACCAAGTGGACGAACTCCCTTAGATTGGACCAAGTGGAGACGAACTCCTTTAGATTGGTCCAAGGGGGGACGAACTTCCTTAGATTGCACCAAGGGGAGACGAACTCCTTTGGATTGGTCCAAGAGGAGACGAACTCCATTACATTGGTCCAAGTGGGGACGAATTGCCCTAGATTTGACCAAGACGAGACGAACTCCATTAGATTGGTCAAAGAGGAGATGAACTCCAGTACATTGGTGCAAGTGGGGAGGAATTCCCTTAGATTTGACCAAGAGGAGACGACCTCCTTTAGGTTGGTCCAAGAGGAGATGAACTCCCTTAGATTGACGAACTCCTTTAGATTGGTCCAAGGGGAGACGAACTTCGTTGAATTGGTCCAAGAGGGGACAAACTCCCTTAGATTCGACCAAGAGGTGACGAACTATATTAGATTGGTCCAAGAGGAGATGAACTCCCTTAGATTGGACCAAGGAGGCGAACTCCCAAAGATTGGACCAAGTGGAGACGAACTCCCTTAGGTTGGACCAAGTGGAGACGAACTCCCTGAGATTGGTCCAAGGGGAGACGAACTCCTTGAGATTGGTCCAAGGGGAGACGAACTTCGTTAGATTGGTCCAAGAGGACACGAACTCCATTAGATTGGTCCAAGAGGGGACGAACTCCCTTATATTGGACCAAGAGGTGACGAACTCCCTTAGTTTGGATCTAGTTGGACGAACTCCCTTAGATTTAACCAATATAAGACGAACTCCTTTAGATTGGACCAAGAGGAGACGAACTCCTTTAGATTGGACGATGGGGAGACGAACTCCTTCTGATTGGTCCAAGAGGAGACGAACTACATTAGATTGTGCTAAGAGGAGACGAACTCCTTTAGATTTGTCCAAGAGGAGAGGAACTCCCTTAGATTGGACCAAGTGGACGAACTCCCTTAGATTGGACCTAGTGGGGACGAACTCCCTTAGATTGGACCAGGTGGACGAACTCCCATTGATTGGACGAAGAGGAGATGAACTCCTTTATATTGGTCCAAGGGAAGACGAACTTCTTAGATTGGTCCAAGAGGGGACAAACTCCCTTAGATTGGATCAAGACGGATGAACTCCCTGTGATTTGACCAACAGGAGACGAACTCGTTTAGATTGGACCAAGTTTAGACGAACTCCTTTAGATTGGACGAACATAAGATGAACTCCCTTCGATTGGACCAACTGGAGACGAACTCCTTTAGATTGGACGAAGGAGAGACGAACTCGTATTGATTGGTCCAAGAGGAGACGAACAACATTAGATTGGTGCAAGAGGAGACGAATTCCCTTAGCGTGGACCCAGAGGAGACGAACTCCTTTAGATTGGTCCAAGAGGAGACGAACTCCATTACATTGGTCCAAGTGGGAACGAATTCCCATAGATTTGACCAAGACGAGACGAACACCTTTAGATTGGTCAAAGAGGAGATGAACTCCATTACATTGGTGCAAGTGGGGAGGAATTCCCTTAGATTTGACCAAGAGGAGACGACCTCCTTTAGGTTGGTCCAAGAGGAGATGAACTCCCTTAGATTGGACCAAGTGGAGACGAACTCCTTTAGATTGGTCCAAGGGGAGACGAACTTCGTTGAATTGGTCCAAGAGGGGACGAACTCCCTTAGATTGGTCCAAGAGGGGACAAACTCCCTTAGATTCGACTAAGAGGTGACGAACTATATTAGATTGGTCCCAGAGGAGACGAATTCCCTTAGCTTGGACCAAGAGCAGACGAACTCCTTTAGATTGGTCCAAGAGGAGATGAACTCCCTTAGATTGGACCAAGGAGGCGAACTCCCTTAAATTGGACCAAGTGGAGACGAACTCCCTTAGGTTGGACCAAGTGGAGACGAACTCCTTGAGATTGGTCCAAGGGGAGACGAACTTCGTTAGATTGGTCCAAGAGGGGACGAACTCCCTTATATTGGACCAAGAGGTGACGAACTCCCTTAGTTTGGATCTAGTTGGACGAACTCCCTTAGATTTAACCAATATAAGACGAACTCCTTTAGATTGGACCAAGTGGAGACGAACACCTTTAGATTGGACGATGGGGAGACGAACTCCTTCTGATTGGTCCAAGAGGAGACGAACTACATTAGATTGGGCTAAGAGGAGACGAACTCCTTTAGATTTGTCCAAGAGGAGAGGAACTCCCTTAGATTGGACCAAGTGGACGAACTCCCTTAGATTGGACCTAGTTGGGACGAACTCCCTTAGATTGGACCAGGTGGACAAACTCCCATTGATTGGACGAAGTGGAGACGAACTCCTTTAGATTGGTCCAAGGGAAGATGAACATCTTAGATTGGTCCAAGAGGGGACGAACTCCCTTAGATTGGATCAAGACGGATGAACTCCCTTTGATTTGACCAACTGGAGACGAACTCGTTTAGATTGGACCAAGTTGAGACGAACTCCTTTAGATTGGACGAACATAAGATGAACTCCTTTCGATTGGACCAAGTGGAGACGAACTCCTTTAGATTGGACGAAGGAGAGACGAACTCGTATTGATTGGTCCAAGAGGAGACGAACAACATTAGATTGGTGCAAGAGGAGACGAATTCCCTTAGCGTGGACCCAGAGGAGACGAACTCCTTTAGATTGGTCCAGGAGGAGACGAACTCCATTACATTGGTCCAAGTGGGAACGAATTCCCATAGATTTGACCAAGACGAGACGAACTCCTTTAGATTGATCCAAGAGGAGACGAACTCCCTTAGATTGGACCAAGTGGACGAACTCCCTTAGATTGGTCCGAGTGGAGATGAACTCCCTTAGATTGGTCCAAGGGGAGACGAACTTTGTTAGATTAGACGAAGAGGACACGAACTCCATTAAATTGGTCCAAGAGGGGACGAACTCTCTTAGATTGGACCAAGAGGAGACGAACTCCCTTAGTTTGGAGCAAGTGGATGAACTCCCTTAGATTGGACCAAGTGAAGATGAACTCCTTTAGATTGGTCCAAGAGGGGGAACTCCCACAGATTGGACCAAGTAGAGACGAACTCCCTAAAATTGGACCAAGTGGACGAACTCCCTTAGATTGGTCCAAGAGGGGATGAACTCCCTTAGGTTGGACCAAGTTGAGATGAACTCCGATAGGTTGCACCAAGGGGAGACGAACTCCTTCAAATTGGTTAAAAAGGAGACGAACTCCATTACATTGGTCCAAGTGGGGACGAATTCCCCTAGATTTGACTAAGACGAGACGAACTGCTTTAGATTGGTCCAAGAGGGGACGAACTCCCTTGGATTGGACCAAGAGGTGACGAAGTCCCTTAGATAGGATGCACATAAGATGAACTCCTTTAGATTGGACCAAGTGGAGACGAACTCCTTTAGATTGGATGAAGGGGAGACGAACTCAAATGGAATGGTCCAAGAGAAGACGAACTACATTAGATTGGTCCAAGAGGAGACGAATTCAAGAGGAGACGAATTCCCTTAGCTTGGACCCAGAGGAGACGAACTCCTTTAGATTGGTCCAAGAGGAGACGAACTCCCTTAGATTGGACCAAGTGGACGAACTCCCTTAGATTGGACCAAGAGGAGACGAACTCCTTCAGAATGGTCCAAGGGGAGACGAACTTCGTTAGATTGGTCCAAGAGGAGACGAACTCCATTAGATTGGTCCAAGAGGGAACGAACGCCCTTAGATTGGACCAAGAGGTGACGAACTCCCTTAGTTTGGATCAAGACGGACGAACTCCCTTAGATTTGACCAACATATGACGAACTCCCTTAGATTGGACCAAGTGGACGAACTCCCTTAGATAGGACCATGAGGTGACGAACTCCCTTAGTTTGGATCAAGACGGACGAACTCCCTTAAATTTGACCAACATAAGTCGAACTCCTTTAGGTTGGACAAAGGGGAGACGAACTCCCTTAGTTTGAATCAAGACGGACGAACTCCCTCAGATTTGACCAACATAACACGAACTCCTTTTTATTGGACCAAGTGGGGACGAACTCCTATAGATTGCACCAAAGGGAGACGAACTACATTAGATTGGTCCAAATGGAGACAAACTGCATTACATTGGTCCTAGTGGGGACGAATTCCCTTAGATTTGACCAAGACGAGACGAACTCCTTTAGATTGGTCCAAGAGGAGACGAACTTCATTAGATTGGACCAAGTGGACGAACTCCCTTAGATTGGACCAAGTGGAGACGAACTCCCCTAGATTGGACCAAGTGGACGAACTCCCTTAGATTGGACGAAGAGGAGACGAACTCCTTTAGATTGGTCCAAGGGGAGACGAACTTCGTTACATTTGTCCAGAAGGAGACGAACTCCATTAGATAGGTCCAAGAGGGGACGAACTCCCTTAGATTGGACCAAGTGGTGACGAACTCCCATAGTTTGGATCAAGACGGACGAACTCCCTTAGAGTTGTCCAACATAAGACGAACTCATTTAGATTGGACCAATTGGAGACGAACTCCTCTAGATTGGACGATGGGGAGACGAACTCCTTTTGATTGGTCCAAGAGGAGACGAACTACATTAGATTGGTCCAACAGGACACGAATTTCCTTAGCTTGGACCAAGAGGAGATGAACTCCTTTAGATTTGTCCATGAGGAGACGAACACACTTAGATTGGACCAAGTGCGGACGAACTCCCTTAGATTGGACCAAGTGGACACGAACTCCTTTAGATTTGACCAAGGGGGTACGAACACTGTTAGATAGGATAATGAGGAGACGAACTGCATTAGATTGGTCCAAGAGGGGATGAACTCCCTTAGATTGGATCAAGATGGACGAACTCCCGTTGATTCGACCAACAGGAGACGAACTCCTTTAGATAGGACCAAGTTGCACCAAGGGGAGACGAAGTCCTTTAGATTGGTCCAAGAGGAGACGAACTCCATTACATTGGTCCAAGTGGGGATGAATTCCGTTAGATTTGACAAAGATGAGATGAACTCCCTTACATTGGTCCAAGAGTGGACGAACTCCCTTAGATTGGACGAAGATAAGATGAACTCCTTTAGATTGGACCAAGTAGAGACGAACACCTTTAGACTGGACGAATGGGAGACGAACTTCTTTTGATTGGTCCAAGAGGAGACGAACTCCCTTAGATTGGACCAAGTGGACGAACTCTCTTAGATTGGACCAAGTGGAGACGAACTCCATTAGATTGGTCCAAGAGGGGATGAACTCCCTTAGATTGGACCAAGAAGGTGACGAACTCCCTTAGTTTGGATCAAGACGGACGAACTCCCTTAGATTTGACCAACATAAGACGAACTCCTTTAGATTGGACCAAGTGGAGACGAACTCCTTTAGATTGGACGATGGGGAGACGAACTCCTTCTGATTGGTCCAAGAGGAGACGAACTCCCTTAGATTGGACCAAGTGGACGAACTCCCTTAGATTGGATCAAGAGGAGACGAACTCCATTAGATTGGTCCAAGAGGGGACGAACTCCCTTAGATTGGACCAAGTTGAGACGAACTCCGATAGATTTCCCCAAGGGGAGATGAACTCCTTTAGATTGGTCTAAGAGGAGACGAACTCCATTACATTGGTCCAAGTAGGGATGAATTCCCCTAGATTTGACCAAGACAAGACGAACTCCTTTAGATTGGTCCAAGACGGGACGAACTCCCTTAGATTGGACCAAGAGGTGACGAAGTCCCTTAGATTGGACGAACAAAAGATGAACTCCTTTAGATTAGTCCAAGTGGACGAACTCCCTTAGATTGGACCAAGAGGAGACGAACTCCTTCAGAATGGTCCAAGGGGAGACGAACTTCGTTAGATTGGTCGAAGAGGAGACGAACTCCATTAGATCTGTCCAAGAGGGAACGAACTCCCTTAGATTGGACCAAGGGGTGACGAAATCCCTTAGTTTGGATCAAGACGGACGAACTCCCTTAGATTTGACCAACATAAGACGAACTCCCTTAGATTGGACCAAGTGGACGAACTCGCTTAGATTGGACCAAAAGATGACGAACTCCCTTAGTTTGGATCAAGACAGACGAACACCCTTTGATTTGACAACATAAGTCGAACTCTTTTAGATTAGACGAAGGGGAGACGAACTCCCTTAGTTTGGATCAACACGGATGAACTCCCTTTGATTTGACCAACATAGGACGAACTCCTTTTGATCGGACCAAGTGGAGACAAACTCCTTTAGATTGGTCCAAGAGGAGACGAACTCCAATAGATTGGTCCAAGAGGGGACGAACTCCCTTTGATTGGACCATGAGGGGACAAACTCCCTTAGTTTGGATCAAGACGGACGAACTCTCTTAGATTTGGCCAACATAAGTCGAACTCCTTTAGATTCGACCAAGTGGAGACGAACTCCTTTACATTGGTCCAAGTGGGGACGAAATCCCTTAGATTTGACCAAGATGCGACGAACTCCTTTAGATTGGTCCAAGAGGAGATGAACAACCTTAGATTGGACCAAGTGGCCGAACTCCCTTTGATTGGACCCAGTGGAGGCGAACTTCTTTAGATTGGTCCAAGGGGAGACGAACTTCGTTAGATTGGTCCAGGAGGACACGAACTCCATTATATTGGTCCAAGAGGGGACGAACTCCCTTAGTTTGGATCAAGACGGACGAACTCCCTTAGATTTGACCAACATAAGACGAACTCCTTTAGATTAGACCAAGTGGAGACGAACTCGTTTATATTGGACAATGGGGAGACGAACTACATTAGATTGGTCCAAGAGGAGACGAATTCCCTTATCTCGGACCAGGAGGAGACGAACACCTTTAGATTTGTCCAAGAGGAGACAAACTACATTAGATTGGTCCAAGAGGACACGAATTTCCATAGCTTGGACCAAGAGGAGACAAACTCCATTAGATTTGTCCAATAGGAGACGAACTCCCTTAGATTGCACCAAGTGGAGACGAACTTCCTTAGATTGGACGAAGTGGGCGAACACCCTTAGATTAGACCAAGTGGGCGAACTCCCTTAGATTGGTCTCAGAGGAGATGAATTCCCTTAGCTTGGACCAAGAGGAGACGAACTCCCTTAGATTGGCCCAAGTGGGCGAACTCCCTTAGATTGGACCAAGTAGAGACGAACTCCTTTAGATTGGTCCAAGGGGGGACGAACTCTCTTAGATTGAATCATGAGGACACGAACTCCACTAGGTTGGTCCAAGAGGGGACAAACTCCCTTAGATTGGATCAAGATGGACGAACTCCCATTGATTTGACCAACATGAGACGAACTCCTTTAGATTGGACCAAGTTGCACTAAGGGGAGACGAAGTCCTTTAGATTGGTCCAAGAGGAGACGAACTCCATTACATTCGTCCAAGTGGGGACGAATTCCCGTAGATTTGACCAAGACGAGATGAACTCCTTTAGATTTGTCCAAGAGGGTACGAACTTCCTTAGATTGGACCAAGGGGTGACAAACTCCCTTAGATTGGACGAAGATAAGATGAACTCCTTTAGATTGGACCAAGTGGGGACGAAATCCTTTAGATTGGACGAAGGGGAGACGAACTTCTTTTGATTGGTCCAAGGGAAGACGAAATCCCTTAGATTGGACTAAGTGGACGAACACCCTTAGAATGGACCAAGAGGTGACGAACTCGTTTAGATTGGTCCAAGGGAAGATGAACTTCGTTAGAATGGTCCCGGAGGAGACGAACTCCATTAGATTGGACCAAGTGGACGAACTCCCTTAGATTGGACAAAGAGGAGACGAACTCGTTTAGATTGGTCCAAGGGGAGATGAACTTCGTTAGAATGGTCCAAGAGGAGACGAACTCCCTTAGATTGGACCAAGTGGACGAACTCCCTTAGATTGGACCAAGAGGAGACGAACTCCTTCAGAATGGTCCAAGGGGAGACGAACTTCGTTAGATTGGTCAAAGAGGAGACGAACTCCATTAGATTGGTCCAAGAGGGAACGAACTCCCTTAGATTTGACCAAGAGGTGACGAACTCCCTTAGTTTGGATCAAGACGGACGAACTCCCTTAGATTTCACCAACATAAGACGAACTCCCTCAGATTGGACCAAGTGGACGAACTCCCTTTGATTTGACCAACATAAGTCGAACTCCTTTAGATTGGACGAAGAGGAGACGAACTCCCTTAGTTTGGATCAACACCGACGAACTCCCTTAGATTTGACCAACATAAGACGAACTCCTTTTGATTGGACCAAGTGGAGACGAACTCCTTTAGTTTGGATCAACACCGACGAACTCCCTTAGATTTGACCAACATAAGACGAACTCCTTTTGATTGGACCAAGTGGAGACGAACTCCTTTAGATTGGACGAAGGGGAGACGAACTTCTTTTGATTGGCCCAAGAGGAGACGAACTCCAATAGATTGGTCCAAGGAGGGACGAACTCCCTTAGATTGGACCATGAGGGGACGAACTCCCTTAGTTTGGATCAAGACGGACGAACTGCCTTAGATTTGATCGACATAAGTCGAACTCCTTTAGATTGAACCAAGTGGAGACGAACTCCTTTACATTGGTCCAAGTGGGGACGAAATCCCTTAGATTTGACCAAGTGGACGAACTCCTTTAGATTGGTCCAAGAAAAGACGAACAACCTTTGATTGGACCAAGTGGACGAACACCCTTAGATTGGACCAAGTAGAGGCGAACTCCTTTAGATTGGTCCAAGGGGGACGAACTGTCTTGGATTGAATCATGAGGACACGAACTCCATTAGATTGGTCCAAGAGGGGACGAACTCCCTTAGATTGGATCAAGACGGACGAACTCCCTTTGATTTGACCAACAGGAGACGAACTCCTTTAGATTGGACCAAGTTGCACCAAGGGGAGACGAAGTCCTTTAGATTGGTCCAAGAGGAGACGAACTCCATTACATTGGTCCAAGTGGGGACGAATTCCCGTAGATTTCACCAAGACGAGATGAATTCCTTTAGATTTGTCCAAGAGGGGACGAACTCCCTTAGATTGGACCAAGAGGTGACAAACTCCCTTAGATTGGACGAAGATAAGATGAACTCCTTTACATTGGACCAAGTGGGGACGAACTCCTTTAGATTGGATGAAGGGGAGACGAACTTCTTTTGATTGGTCCCAGAGGAGACGAAATCCCTTAGATTGGACTAAGTGGACGAACACCCTTAGATTGGACCAAGAGGAGAGGAACTCGTTTAGATTGGTCCAAGGGAAGATGAACTTCGTTAGAATGGTCCAAGAGGAGACGAACTCCATTAGATTGGACGAAGTGGACGAACTCCCTTAGATTGGACCAAGAGGAGACGAACTCGTTTAGATTGGTCCAAGGGGAGATTAACTTCGTTAGAATGGTGCAAGAGGAGACAAACTCCCTTTGATTGGACCAAGTGGACGAACTCCCTTAGATTGGACCAAGAGGAGACGAACTCCTTCAGAATGGTCCAAGGGGAGACGAACTTCGTTAGATTGGTCAAAGAGGAGACGAACTCCATTAGATTGGTCCAAGAGGGAACGAACTCCCTTAGATTGGACCAAGAGGTGACGAACTCCCTTAGTTTGGATCAAGACGGACGAACTCCCTTAGATTTGACCAACATAAGACGAACTCCCTTAGATTGGACCAAGAGGTGACGAACTCCCTTAGTTTGGATCAAGACGGACGAACTCCCTTTGATTTGACCAACAGGAGACGAACTCCTTTAGATTGGACCAAGTTGCACCAAGGGGAGACGAAGTCCTTTAGATTGGTCCAAGAGGAGACGAACTCCATTACATTGGTCCAAGCGGGGACGAATTCCCGTAGATTTGACAAAGACGAGATGAACTCCTTTAGATTTGTCCAAGAGGGGACGAACTCCCTTAGATTGGACAAAGAGGTGACAAACTCCCTTAGATTGGACGAAGATAAGATGAACTCCTTTAGATTGGACCAAGTGGGGACGAACTCCTTTAGATTGGACGAAGGGGAGACGACCTTCTTTTGATTGGTCCAAGAGGAGACAAAATCCCTTAGATTTGACTAAGTGGACGAACACCCTTAGATTGGACCAAGAGGAGACGAACTCATTTAGATTGGTCCAAGGGAAGATGAACTTCGTTAGAATGGTCCAAGAGGAGACGAACTCCATTAGATTGGATCAAGTGGACGAACTCCCTTAGATTGGACCAAGAGCAGACGAACTCGTTTAGATTGGTCCAAGGGGAGATGAAATTTGTTAGAATGGTCCAAGAGGAGACGAACTCCCTTAGATTGGACCAAGTGGACGAACTCCCTTAGATTGGACCAAGAGGAGACGAACACCTTCAGAATGGTCCAAGGGGAGCCGAACTTCGTTAGATTGGTCAAAGAGGAGACGAACTCCATTAGATTGGTCCAAGAGGGAATGAACTCCCTTAGAATGGACCAAGAGGTGACGAACTCCCTTAGTTTGGATCAAGACGGACGAACTCCCTTAGATTTGACCAACATAAGACGAACTCCCTTACATTGGACCAAGTGGACGAACTCCCTTAGATTGGACCAAAAGGTGACGAACTCCCTTAGTTTGGATCAAGACGGACGAACTCCCTTGGATTTCACCAAGATAAGTCGAACTCCTTTAGATTGGACGAAGGGGAGACGAACTCCCTTAGTTTGGATCAACACCGACGAACTCCCTTAGATTTGACCAACATAATACGAACTCCTTTTGATTGGACGAAGTGGAGACGAACTCCTTTAGATTGGACGAAGGGAGACGAACTTCTTTTGATTGGTCCAAGAGGAGACGAACTCCAAAAGATTGGTCCAAGAGGGGACGAACTCCCTTAGATTGGACCATGAGGGGCCGAAATCCCTTAGTTTGGATCAAGACGGACGAACTCCCTTAGATTTGACCGACATAAGTCGAACTCCTTTAGATTGGAACAAGTGGAGACGAACTCCTTTACATTGCTCCAAGTTTGGACGAAATCCCTTAGATTTGACCAAGACGCGACGAACTCCTTTAGATTGGTCCAAGCGGAGACGAACAACCTTAGATTGGACCAAGTGGACGAACTCCCTTTGATTGGACCAAGTGGAGACGAACTCCTTTAGATTGGTCCAAGGGGAGACGAACTTTGTTAGATTGGTCCAGGAGGACACGAACTCCATTAGATTGGTCCAAGAGGGGACGAACTCCCTTAGATTGGACTAAGAGGTGACGAACTCCCTTAGTTTGGATCAAGACGGACGAACTCCCTTAGATTTGACCAACATAAGACGAACTCCTTTTGATTGGACCAAGTGGAGACGAACTCCTTTAGATTGGACGAAGGGGAGACGAACTTCTTTTCATTGGTCCAAGAGGAGACGAACTCCAATAGATTGGTCCAAGAGGGGACGAACTCCCTTAGATTGGACCATGAGGGGACGAAATACCTTAGTTTGGATCAAGACGGACGAACTCCCTTAGATTTGACCGACATAAGTCGAACTCCTTTAGATTGGACCAAGTGGAGACGAACTCCTTTACATTGGTCCAAGTGAGGACGAAATCCCTTAGATTTGACAAAGACGCGACGAACTCCTTTAGATTGGTCCAAGCGGAGACGAACAACATTAGATTGGACCAAGTGGATGAACTCCCTTTGATTGGACCAAGTGGAAACGAACTCCTTTAGATTGGTCCAAGGGGAGACGAACTTTGTTAGATTGGTCCAGGAGGACACGAACTCCATTAGATTGGTCCAAGAGGGGACGAACTCCCTTAGATTGGACCAAGAGGTGACGAACTCCCTTAGTTTGGATCAAGACGGACGAACTCCCTTAGATTTGACCAACCTAAGACGAACTCCTTTAGATTGGATCAAGTGGAGACAAACTCCTTTAGATTGGACGTTGGGGAGACGAACTACATTCGATTGGTCCAAGAGGAGACGAATTCCCTTATCTTGGACCAGGAGGAGACGAACTCCTTTAGATTTGTCCCAGAGGAGAGGAACTACATTAGATTGGTCCAAGAGGACACGAATTTTCTTAGCTTGGACCAAGAGGAGACAAACTCCATTAGATTTGTCCAAGAGGAAACGAACTCCGTTAGATTGGACCAAGTGTAGACGAACTCCATTAGATTGGTCCAAGAGGGGACGAACTCCCTTAGATTGGACCAAGTTGAGACGAACTCCGATAGATTTCCCCAAGGGGAGATGAACTCCTTTAGATTGGTCTATGAGGAGACGAACTCCATTACATTGGTCCAAGTAGGGATGAATTCCCCTAGATTTGACCAAGACAAGACGAACTCCTTTAGATTGGTCCAAGACGGGACGAACTCCCTTAGATTGGACCAAGAGGTGATGAAGTCCCTTAGATTGGACGAACAAAAGATGAACTCCTTTAGATTAGTCCAAGTGGACGAACTCCCTTAGATTGGACCAAGAGGACACGAACTCCTTCAGAATGGTCCAAGGGGAGACGAACTTCGTTAGATTGGTCGAAGAGGAGACGAACTCCATTAGATCTGTCCAAGAGGGAACGAACTCCCTTAGATTGGACCAAGGGGTGACGAAATCCCTTAGTTTGGATCAAGACGGACGAACTCCCTTAGATTTGACCAACATAAGACGAACTCCCTTAGATTGGACCAAGTGGATGAACTCGCTTAGATTGGACCAAAAGATGACGAACTCCCTTAGTTTGGATCAAGACGGACGAACACCCTTTGATTTGACCAACATAAGTCGAACTCTTTTAGATTAGACGAAGGGGAGACGAACTCCCTTAGTTTGGATCAACACGGATGAACTCCCTTTGATTTGACCAACATAGGACGAACTCCTTTTGATCGGACCAAGTGGAGACGAACTCCTTTAGATTGGTCCAAGAGGAGACGAACTCCAATAGATTGGTCCAAGAGGGGACGAACTCCCTTAGATTGGACCATGAGGGGACAAACTCCCTTAGTTTAGATCAAGACGGACAAACTCTCTTAGATTTGGCCAACATAAGTCGAACTCCTTTAGATTCGACCAAGTGGAGACGAACTCCTTTACATTGGTCCAAGTGGGGACGAAATCCCTTAGATTTGACCAAGATGCGACGAACTCCTTTAGATTGGTCCAAGAGGAGATGAACAACCTTAGATTGGACCAAGTGGCCGAACTCCCTTTGATTGGACCAAGTGGAGGCGAACTCCTTTAGATTGGTCCAAGGGGAGACGAACTTTGTTAGATTGGTCCAGGAGGACATGAACTCCATTATATTGGTCCAAGAGGGGACGAACTCCCTTAGTTTGGATCAAGACGGACGAACTCCCTTAGATTTGACCAACATAAGACGAACTCCTTTAGATTGGACCAAGTGGAGACGAACTCGTTTATATTGGACAATGGGGAGACGAACTACATTAGATTGGTCCAAGAGGAGACGAATTCCCTTATCTCGGACCAGGAGGAGACGAACTCCTTTAGATTTGTCCAAGAGGAGACAAACTACATTAGATTGGTCCAAGAGGACACGAATTTCCATAGCTTGGACCAAGAGGAGACAAACTCCATTAGATTTGTCCAATAGGAGACGAACTCCCTTAGATTGGACCAAGTGGAGACGAACTTCCTTAGATTGGACGAAGTGGGCGAACTCCCTTAGATTGGACCAAGTGGGCGAACTCCCTTAGATTGGTCTCAGAGGAGACGAATTCCCTTAGCTTGGACCAAGAGGAGACGAACTCCCCTAAATTGGCCCAAGTGGGCGAACTCCCTTAGATTGGACCAAGTAGAGACGAACTCCTTTAGATTGGTCCAAGGGGGGACGAACTCTCTTAGATTGAATCATGAGGACACGAACTCCACTAGGTTGGTCCAAGAGGGGCGAACTCCCTTAGATTGGATCAAGATGGACGAACTCCCATTGATTTGACCAACATGAGACGAACTCCTTTAGATTGGACCAAGTTGTACTAAGGGGAGACGAAGTCCTTTAGATTGGTCCAAGAGGAGACGAACTCCATTACATTGGTCCAAGTGGGGACGAATTCCCGTAGATTTGACCAAGACGAGATGAACTCCTTTAGATTTGTCCAAGAGGGTACGAACTCCCTTAGATTGGACCAAGGGCTGACAAACTCCCTTAGATTGGACGAAGATAAGATGAACTCCTTTAGATTGGACCAAGTGGGGACGAAATCCTTTAGATTGGACGAAGGGGAGATGAACTTCTTTTGATTGGTCCAAGGGGAGACGAAATCCCTTAGATTGGACTAAGTGGACGAACACCCTTAGAATGGACCAAGAGGTGACGAACTCGTTTAGATTGGTCCAAGGGAAGATGAACTTCATTAGAATGGTCCCGGAGGAGACGAACTCCATTAGATTGGACCAAGTGGACGAACTCCCTTAGATTGGACCAAGAGGAGACGAACTCGTTTAGATTGGTCCAAGGGGAGATGAACTTCGTTAGAATGGTCCAAGAGGAGACTAACTCCCTTAGATTGGACCAAGTGGACGAACTCCCTTAGATTGGACCAAGAGGAGACGAACTCCTTCAGAATGGTCCAAGGGGAGACGAACTTCGTTAGATTGGTCAAAGAGGAGACGAACTCCATTAGATTGGTCCAAGAGGGAACGAACTCCCTTAGATTTGACCAAGAGGTGACGAACTCCCTTAGTTTGGATCAAGACGGACGAACTCCCTTAGATTTCACCAACATAAGACGAACTCCCTCAGATTGGACCAAGTGGACGAACTCCCTTTGATTTGACCAACATAAGTCGAACTCCTTTAGATTGGACGAAGAGGAGACGAACTCCCTTAGTTTGGATCAACACCGACGAACTCCCTTAGATTTGACCAACATAAGACGAACTCCTTTTGATTGGACCAAGTGGAGACGAACTCCTTTAGATTGGACGAAGGGGAGACGAACTTCTTTTGATTGGCCCAAGAGGAGACGAACTCCAATAGATTGGTCCAAGGAGGGACGAACTCCCTTAGATTGGACCATGAGGGGTCGAACTCCTTAGTTTGGAACAAGACAGACGAACTGCCTTAGATTTGATCGACATAAGTCGAACTCCTTTAGATTGAACCAAGTGGAGATGAACTCCTTTACATTGGTCCAAGTGGGGACGAAATCCCTTAGATTTGACCAAGTGGACGAACTCCTTTAGATTGGTCCAAGAAAAGACGAACAACCTTTGATTGGACCAAGTGGACGTACTCCCTTAGATTGGACCAAGTAGAGGCGAACTCCTTTAGATTGGTCCAAGGGGGACGAACTCTCTTGGATTGAATCATGAGGACACGAACTCCATTAGATTGGTCCAAGAGGGGACGAACTCCCTTAGATTGGATCAAGACGGACGAACTCCCTTTGATTTGACCAACAGGAGACGAACTCCTTTAGATTGGACCAAGTTGCACCAAGGGGAGACGAAGTCCTTTAGATTGGTCCAAGAGGAGACGAACTCCATTACATTGGTCCAAGTGGGGACGAATTCCCGTAGATTTCACCAAGACGAGATGAATTCCTTTAGATTTGTCCAAGAGGGGACGAACTCCCTTAGATTGGACCAAGAGGTGACAAACTCCCTTAGATTGGACGAAGATAAGATGAACTCCTTTACATTGGACCAAGTGGGGACGAACTCCTTTAGATTGGACGAAGGGGAGACGGACTTCTTTTGATTGGTCCAAGAGGAGACGAAATCCCTTAGATTGGACTAAGTGGACGAACACCCTTAGATTGGACCAAGAGGAGAGGAACTCGTTTAGATTGGTCCAAGGGAAGATGAACTTCGTTAGAATGGTCCAAGAGGAGACGAACTCCATTAGATTGGACGAAGTGGACGAACTCCCTTAGATTGGACCAAGAGGAGACGAACTCGTTTAGATTGGTCCAAGGGGAGATTAACTTCGTTAGAATGGTCCAAGAGGAGACAAACTCCCTTTGATTGGACCAAGTGGACGAACTCCCTTAGATTGGACCAAGAGGAGACGAACTCATTCAGAATGGTCCAAGGGGAGACGAACTTCGTTAGATTGGTCAAAGAGGAGACGAACTCCATTAGATTGGTCCAAGAGGGAAGGAACTCCCTTAGATTAGACCAAGAGGTGACGAAATCCCTTAGTTTGGATCAAGACGGACGAACTCCCTTAGATTTGACCAACATAAGACGAACTCCCTTAGATTGGACCAAGAGGTGACGAACTGCCTTAGTTTGGATCAAGACGGACGAACTCCCTTTGATTTGACCAACAGGAGACGAACTCCTTTAGATTGCACCAAGTTGCACCAAGGGGAGACGAAGTCCTTTAGATTGGTCCAAGAGGAGACGAACTCCATTACATTGGTCCAAGTGGGGATGAATTCCCGTAGATTTGACCAAGACGAGATGAACTCCTTTGGATTTGTCCAAGAGGGTACGAACTCCCTTAGATTGGACCAAGAGGTGACAAACTCCCTTAGATTGGACGAAGATAAGATGAACTCCTTTAGATTGGACCAAGTGGGGACGAAATCCTTTAGATTGGACGAAAGGGACACGAACTTCTTTTGATTGGTCCAAGAGGAGACGAAATCCCTTAGATTGGACTAAGTGGACGAACACCCTTAGAATGGATCAAGAGGTGACGAACTCGTTTAGATTGGTCCAAGGGAAGATGAACTTCGTTAGAATGGTCCCAGAGGAGACGAACTCCATTAGATTGGACCAAGTGGACGAACTCCCTTAGATTGGACCAAGAGGAGACGAACTCGTTGAGATTGGTCCAAGGGGAGATGAACTTCGTTAGAATGGTCCAAGAGGAGACGAACTCCCTTAGATTGGACCAAGTGGAGGAACTCCCTTAGATTGGACCAAGAGGAGACGAACTCCTTCAGAATGGTCCAAGGGGAGACGAACTTCGTTAGGTTGGTCAAAGAGGAGACGAACTCCATTAGATTGGTCCAAGAGGGAACGAACTCCCTTAGATTGGACCAAGAGGTGACGAACTCCCTTAGTTTGGATCAAGACGGACGAACTCCCTTATATTTCACCAACATAAGACGAACTCCCTCAGATTGGACCAAGTGGACGAACTCCTTTTGATTTGACCAGCATAAGTCGAACTCCTTTAGATTGGACGAAGGGGAGACGAACTCCCTTAGTTTGGATCAACACCGACGAACTCCCTTAGATTTGACCAACATAAGACGAACTCCTTTTGATTGGACCAAGTGGAGACGAACTCCTTTAGATTGGACGAAGGGGAGACGAACTTCTTTTGATTGGCCCAAGAGGAGACGAACTCCAATAGATTGGTCCAAGGAGGGACGAACTCCCTTAGATTGGACCATGAGGGGACGAACTCCCTTAGTTTGGATCAAGACGGACGAACTGCCTTAGATTTGATCGACATAAGTCGAACTCCTTTAGATTGAACCAAGTGGAGACGAACTCCTTTACATTGGTCCAAGTGGGGACGAAATCCCTTAGATTTGACCAAGTGGACGAACTCCTTTAGATTGGTCCAAGAAAAGACGAACAACCTTTGATTGGACCAAGTGGACGAACTCCCTTAGATTGGACCAAGTAGAGGCGAACTCCTTTAGATTGGTCCAAGGGGGACGAACTCTCTTGGATTGAATCATGAGGACACGAACTCCATTAGATTGGTCCAAGAGGGGACGAACTCCCTTAGATTGGATCAAGACGGACGAACTCCCTTTGATTTGACCAACAGGAGACGAACTCCTTTAGATTGGACCAAGTTGCACCAAGGGGAGACGAAGTCCTTTAGATTGGTCCAAGAGGAGACGAACTCCATTACATTGGTCCAAGTGGGGACGAATTCCGGTAGATTTCACCAAGACGAGATGAATTCCTTTAGATTTGTCCAAGAGGGGACGAACTCCCTTAGATTGGACCAAGAGGTGACAAACTCCCTTAGATTGGACGAAGATAAGATGAACTCCTTTACATTGGACCAGGTGGGGACGAACTCCTTTAGATTGGACGAAGGGGAGACGGACTTCTTTTGAATGGTCCCAAAGGAGACGAAATCCCTTAGATTGGACTAAGTGGACGAACACCCTTAGATTGGACCAAGAGGAGAGGAACTCGTTTAGATTGGTCCAAGGGAAGATGAACTTCGTTAGAATGGTCCAAGAGGAGACGAACTCCATTAGATTGGACGAAGTGGACGAACTCCCTTAGATTGGACCAAGAGGAGACGAACTCGTTTAGATTGGTCCAAGGGGAGATTAACTTCGTTAGAATGGTCCAAGAGGAGACAAACTCCCTTTGATTGGACCAAGTGGACGAACTCCCTTAGATTGGACCAAGAGGAGACGAACTCCTTCAGAATGGTCCAAGGGGAGACGAACTTCGTTAGATTGGTCAAAGAGGAGACGAACTCCATTAGATTGGTCCAAGAGGGAACGAACTCCCTTAGATTGGACCAAGAGGTGACGAACTCCCTTAGTTTGGATCAAGACGGACGAACTCCCTTAGATTTGACCAACATAAGACGAACTCCCTTAGATTGGACCAAGAGGTGACGAACTCCCTTAGTTTGGATCAAGACGGACGAACTCCCTTTGATTTGACCAACAGGAGACGAACTCCTTTAGATTGGACCAAGTTGCACCAAGGGGAGACGAAGTCCTTTAGATTGGTCCAAGAGGAGACGAACTCCATTACATTGGTCCAAGTGGGGACGAATTCCCGTAGATTTGACAAAGACGAGATGAACTCCTTTAGATTTGTCCAAGAGGGGACGAACTCCCTTAGATTGGACAAAGAGGTGACAAACTCCCTTAGATTGGACGAAGATAAGATGAACTCCTTTAGATTGGACCAAGTGGGGACGAACTCCTTTAGATTGGACGAAGGGGAGACGACCTTCTTTTGATTGGTCCAAGAGGAGACAAAATCCCATAGATTTGACTAAGTGGACGAACACCCTTAGATTGGACCAAGAGGAGACGAACTCGTTTAGATTGGTCCAAGGGAAGATGAACTTCGTTAGAATGGTCCAAGAGGAGACGAACTCCATTAGATTGGACCAAGTGGACGAACTCCCTTAGATTGGACCAAGAGGAGACGAACTCGTTTAGATTGGTCCAAGGGGAGATGAAATTTGTTAGAATGGTCCAAGAGGAGACGAACTCCCTTAGATTGGACCAAGTGGACGAACACCCTTAGATTGGACCAAGAGGAGACGAACACCTTCAGAATGGTCCAAGGGGAGACGAACTTCGTTAGATTGGTCAAAGAGGAGACGAACTCCATTAGATTGGTCCAAGAGGGAACGAACTCCCTTAGAATGGACCAAGAGGTGACGAACTCCCTTAGTTTGGATGAAGACGGACGACCTCCCTTAGATTTGACCAACATAAGACGAACTCCCTTACATTGGACCAAGTGGACGAACTCTCTTAGAGTGGACCAAAAGGTGACGAACTCCCTTAGTTTGGATCAAGACGGACGAACTCCCTTTGATTTGACCAAGATAAGTCGAACTCCTTTAGATTGGACGAAGGGGAGACGAACTCCCTTAGTTTGGATCAACACCGACGAACTCCCTTAGATTTGACCAACATAATACGAACTCCTTTTGATTGGACGAAGTGGTGACGAACTCCTTTAGATTGGACGAAGGGAGACGAACTTCTTTTGATTGGTCCAAGAGGAGACGAACTCCAATAGATTGGTCCAAGAGGGGACGAACTCCCTTAGATTGGACCATGAGGGGACGAAATCCCTTAGTTTGGATCAAGACGGACGAACTCCCTTAGATTTGACCGACATAAGTCGAACTCCTTTAGATTGGAACAAGTACAGACAAACTCCTTTACATTGGTCCAAGTGAGGACGAAATCCCTTAGATTTGACCAAGACGCGACGAACTCCTTTAGATTGGTCCAAGCAGAGACGAACAACCTTAGATTGGACCAAGTGGACGAACTCCCTTTGATTGGACCAAGTGGAGACGAACTCCTTTAGATTGGTCCAAGGGGAGACGAACTTTGTTAGATTGGTCCAGGAGGACACGAACTCCATTAGATTGGTCCAAGAGGGGACGAACTCCCTTAGATTGGACTAAGAGGTGACGAACTCCCTTAGTTTGGATTAAGACGGACGAACTCCCTTAGATTTGACCAACATAAGACGAACTCCTTTTGATTGGACCAAGTGGAGACGAACTCCTTTAGATTGGACGAAGGGGAGACGAACTTCTTTTGATTGGTCCAAGAGGAGACGAACTCCAATAGATTGGTCCAAGAGGGGACGAACTCCCTTAGATTGGACCATGAGGGGACGAAATACCTTAGTTTGGATCAAGACGGACGAACTCCCTTAGATTTGACCGACATAAGTCGAACTCCTTTAGATTGGACCAAGTGGAGACGAACTCCTTTACATTGGTCCAAGTTTGGACGAAATCCCTTAGATTTGATAAAGACGCGACGAACTCCTTTAGATTGGTCCAAGCGGAGACGAACAACATTAGATTGGACCAAGTGGACGAACTCCCTTTGATTGGACCAAGTGGAAACGAACTCCTTTAGATTGGTCCAAGGGGAGACGAACTTTGTTAGATTGGTCCAGGAGAACACGAACTCCATTAGATTGGTCCAAGAGGGGATGAACTCCCTTAGATTGGACCAAGAGGTGACGAACTCCCTTAGTTTGGATCAAGACGGACGAACTCCCTTAGATTTGACCAACCTAAGACGAACTCCTTTAGATTGGATCAAGTGGAGACGAACTCCTTTAGATTGGACGTTGGGGAGACGAACTACATTAGATTGGTCCAAGAGGAGACGAATTCCCTTATCTTGGACCAGGAGGAGACGAACTCCTTTAGATTTGTCCCAGAGGAGAGGAACTACATTAGATTGGTCCAAGAGGACACGAATTTTCTTAGCTTGGACCAAGAGGAGACAAACTCCATTAGATTTGTCCAACAGGAAACGAACTCCGTTAGATTGGACCAAGTGAAGACTAACTCCCTTAGATTGGACCAAGTGGGCGAACTCCCTTAGATTGGACCAAGTAGGCGAACGCCCTTAGATTGGTCCCAGAGGAGACGAATTCCCTTAGCTTGGACCAAGAGGAGACGAACTCCCTTAGATTGGACCAAGTGGGTGAACTCCCTTAGATTGGAAGTAGAGACGAATTCCTTTAGATTGGTGCAAGGTGGGACGAACTCTCTTAGATTGAATCATGAGGTGACGAACTCCATTAGATTGGTCCAAGAGGGAACGAACTCCCTTAGACTGGATCAAGACGGACGAACACCCTTTGATTTGACCAGCAGGAGACGAACTCCTTTAGATTGGACCAATTTGCACCAAGGGGAGACGAAGTCCTTTAGATTGGTCCAAGAGGAGACGAACTCCATTACATTGGTCCAAGTGGGGACGAATTCCCGTAGATTTGACCAAGACGAGATGAACTCCTTTAGATTTGTCCAAGAGGGGACGAACTCCCTTAGATTGGACCTAGAGGTGACAAACTCCCTTAGATTGGACGAAGATAAGATGAACTCCTTTAGATTGGACCAAGTGGGGACGAACTCCTTTAGATTGGACGAAGGGGAGACGAACTTCTTTTGATTGGTCCAAGAGGAGACGAAATCCCTCAGATTGGACTAAGTGGACGAACTCCCTTTGATTGGACCAAGAGGAGACGAACTCGTTTAGATTGGTCCAAGGGGAGATGAACTTCGTTAGAATGGTCCAAGAGGAGACGAACTCCATTAGATTGGTCCAAGAGGGGACGAACTCGCTTAGATTGGACCAAGTGGACGAACTCCCTTAGATTGGACCATGAGGTGACGAACTCCCTTAGTTTGGATCAAGATGTACGAACTTCCTTAGATTTCACCAACATAAGACGAACTCCCTTAGATTGGATGAACGGGAGACGAACTCGTTTTCATCGGACCAAGAGAAGACGAACAACATTAGATTGGACCAAGAGGAGACGAATTCCCTTAGCTTGGACCAAGAGGAGATGAACACCTTTAGATTGGTCCAAGAGGAGACGAACTCCCTTAGATTGGACCAAGTGGACGAACTCCCTTAGATTGGACCAAGTGGAGACAAACACCCTTAGATTGGACTAAGTGGACGAACTCCCCTACATTGTCCAAGTGGGGACGAATTCCCTTAGATTTGACGAAGACGAGACGAACTCCTTTAGATTGGTCCAAGAGGGGACGAACTCCCTTAGATTGGACCAAGAGGTGACGAACTCCCTTAGATTAGATCAGGAGGGGACGAACTCCCCTAGTTTGGATCAAGATGGATGAACTCCCTTAGATTTGACCAACATAAGACGAACTCCCTTAGTTTGGATCAAGACGGACGAACTCCCTTAGATTTGACCAACATAAGACGAACTCCCTTAGATTGGACCAAGTGGACGAACTCCCCTAGATTGGACCAAAATGTGACGAACTCCTTTAGTTTGGATCAAGACGGACGAACACCCATAGATTTGACCAACATAAGTCGAACTCCTTTAGATTGGATGAAGGGGAGAGGAACTCCCTTAGTTTGGATCAAGACGAATGAACTCCCTTAGATTTGACCAACATAAGACGAACTCCTTTTGATTGGACCAAGTGGAGACGAACTCCTATAGATTGCACCAAAGGGAGACGAACTTCTTTACATTGGTCCAAGCGGAGACGAACTCCATTACATTGGTCCAAGTGGGGACGAAATCCCGTAGATTTGACCAAGACGCGACGAACTCCTTTAGATTGGTCCAAGAGGAGACGAACAACCTTAGATTGGACCAAGTGGACGAACTCCCTTTGATTGGACCAAGTGGAGACGAACTCCTTTAGATTGGTCCAAGGGGTGACGAACTTCGTTACATTGGTCCAGGAGGACACGAACTCCATTAGATTGGTCCAAGAGGGGACGAACTCCCTTAGATTGGTCCAAGAGAAGACGAACTACATTAGATTGGTCCAAGAGGAGATGATTTCCCTTAGCTTGGACCAAGAGGAGACGAACTCCATTAGATTGGACCAAGTGGAGACGAACTCTTTTAGATTACACCAAGGGGAGACGAGCTCCTTTAGATTGGTCGAAAAGGAGACGAACTCCATTCCATTGGTCACAGTGGGGACGAATTCCCTTAAATTTCACCAAGACGAGACGAACTCCATTAGATTGGTCCAAGAGGGGACGAACTCCCTTAGAATTGACCAAGACGAGACGAACTCCTTTAGATTGGTCCAAGAGGAGACGAACTCCCTTTTATTGGACCAAGTGGACGAACTCCCTTACATTGGACCAAGTGGAGACGAACTCCTTTAGATTGGTCCAAGACGAACTTCGTTAGATTGGTCCAAGAGGGGACGAACTCCCTTAGATTGGACCAAGAGGTGACGAACTCCCTTAGATTAGATCAGGAGGGGACGAACTCCCCTAGTTTGGATCAAGATGGATGAACTCCCTTAGATTTGACCAACATAAGACGAACTCCCTTAGTTTGGATCAAGACGGACGAACTCCCTTAGATTTGACCAACATAAGACGAACTCCCTTAGATTGGACCAAGTGGACGAACTCCCCTAGATTGGACCAAAAGGTGACGAACTCCTTTAGTTTGGATCAAGACGGACGAACTCCCATAGATTTGACCAACATAAGTCGAACTCATTTAGATTGGATGAAGGGGAGAGGAACTCCCTTAGTTTGGATCAAGACGAATGAACTCCCTTAGATTTGACCAACATAAGACGAACTCCTTTTGATTGGACCAAGTGGAGACGAACTCCTATAGATTGCACCAAAGGGAGACGAACTTCTTTACATTGGTCTAAGCGGAGACGAACTCCATTACATTGGTCCAAGTGGGGACGAAATCCCGTAGATTTGACCAAGACGCGACGAACTCCTTTAGATTGGTCCAAGAGGAGACGAACAACCTTAGATTGGACCAAGTGGACGAACTCCCTTTGATTGGACCAAGTGGAGACGAACTCCTTTAGATTGGTCCAAGGGGAGACGAACTTCGTTACATTGGTCCAGGAGGACACGAACTCCATTAGATTGGTCCAAGAGGGGACGAACTCCCTTAGATTGGTCCAAGAGAAGACGAACTACATTAGATTGGTCCAAGAGGAGATGAATTCCCTTAGCTTGGACCAAGAGGAGACGAACTCCATTAGATTGGACCAAGTGGAGACGAACTCTTTTAGATTGCACCAAGGGGAGACGAGCTCCTTTAGATTGTTCGAAAAGGAGACGAACTCCATTCCATTGGTCACAGTGGGGACGAATTCCCTTAAATTTCACCAAGACGAGACGAACTCCATTAGATTGGTCCAAGAGGGGACGAACTCCCTTAGAATTGACCAAGACGAGACGAACTCCTTTAGATTGGTCCAAGAGGAGACGAACTCCCTTTTATTGGACCAAGTGGACGAACTCCCTTACATTGGACCAAGTGGAGACGAACCCCTTTAGATTGGTCCAAGACGAACTTCGTTAGATTGGTCCAAGAGGAGACGAAGTCCATTAGATTGCTCCAAGAGAGTACGAACTCCCTTAGATTGGACCAAGAGGTGACGAACTCCCTTAGTTTGGGTTAAGACGGACGAACTCCCTTAGATTTGACCAGCATAAGACGAACTCCCTTAGATTGGACCGAGTGGACGAACTCCCTTAGATTGGACCAAGTGGAGACGAACTCCTTTAGATTGGTCCTAGGGGAGACGAACTTCGTTAGATTGGCCCAAGAGGAGACGAACTCCGTTAGATTGGTCCAAGAGGGGACGAACTCCCTTAGATTAGACTAGGAGGTGACGAACTCCCTTCGCTTGGATCAAGACGGACGAACTCCTTTAGATTGGACCAACTGGAGACGAACTCCTTTAGATTGGACGAAGGGGAGACGAGCTCCTTTTGATTGGTCGAAGAGGAGACGAACAACATTAGATTGGTCCAATAGGAGACGAAGTCTCTTAGCTTGGACCAAGAGAAGACAAACTCCTTTAGATTGGTCGAAGAGGAGACAAACTCCCTTAGATTGGACCAAGTGGACGAACACCCCTTTGATTGGACCAAGAGGAGACAAAGTCCTTCAGATTGGACCAAGGGGAGACGAACTTCGTTAGATTGGTCCAAGAGGAGACGAACTCCATTAGATTGGTCAAAGAGGGGACGAACTCCTTTAGATTGGACCAGGAGGTGATGAACTCCCTTAGTTTGGATCAAGATGGACAAACTCCGTTAGATATGACCGACATAAGACGAACTCCCTTAGATTGGACCAAGTGGTCGGACTCCTTTAGATTGGACCAAGTGGAGACGAACTTCTTTAGATTGGTCCAAGGGGGGACGAACTCCCTTAGATTGGATCAAGAGGAGACGAAGTCCATTAGATTGGTCAAAGAGGGGACGAACTCCCTTAGATTGGATCAAGACGGACGAACTCCCTTTGATTTGACCAACAGGAGACGAACTCCTTTAGATTGGACCAAGTGGACGAACTCCCTTAGATTGGACCAAAAGGTGACGAACTCCTTTAGTTTGGATCAAGACGGACGAACTCCCATAGATTTGTCCAACATAAGTCGAACTCCTTTAGATTGGACGAAGGGGAGAGGAACTCCCTTAGTTTGGATCAAGACGAATGAACTCCCTTAGATTTGACCAACATAAGACGAACTCCTTTTGATTGGACCAAGTGGAGACGAACTCCTATAGATTGCACCAAAGGGAGACGAACTTCTTTACATTGGTCCAAGCGGAGACGAACTCCATTACATTGGTCCAAGTGGGGACGAAATCCCGTAGATTTGACCAAGACGCGACGAACTCCTTTAGATTGGTCCAAGAGGAGACGAACAACCTTAGATTGGACCAAGTGGACGAACTCCCTTTGATTGGACCAAGTGGAGACGAACTCCTTTAGATTGGTCCAAGGGGAGACGAACTTCGTTACATTGGTCCATGAGGACACGAACTCCATTAGATTGGTCCAAGAGGGGACGAACTACCTTAGATTGGTCCAAGAGAAGACCTACTACATTAGATTGGTCCAAGAGGAGATGAATTCCCTTAGCTTGGACCAAGAGGAGACGAACTCCATTAGATTGGACCAAGTGGAGACGAACTCTTTTAGATTGCACCAAGGGGAGACGAGCTCCTTCAGATTGGCCGAAGAGGAGACGAACTCCATTCCATTGGTCACAGTGGGGACGAATTCCCTTAAATTTCACCAAGAGGAGACGAACTCGATTAGATGGGTCCAAGAGGGGACGAACTCCCTTAGAATTGACCAAGACGAGACGAACTCCTTTAGATTGGTCCAAGAGGAGACGAACTCCCTTTTATTGGACCAAGTGGACGAACTCCCTTACATTGGACCAAGTGGAGACGAACTCCTTTAGATTGGTCCAAGACGAACTTCGTTAGATTGGTCCAAGAGGAGACGAAGTCCATTAGATTGCTCCAAGAGAGTACGAACTCCCTTAGATTGGACCAAGAGGTGACGAACTCCCTTAGTTTGGGTCAAGACGGACGAACTCCCTTAGATTTGACCAGCATAAGACGAACTCCCTTAGATTGGACCGAGTGGACGAACTCCCTTAGATTGGACCAAGTGGAGACGAACTCCTTTAGATTGGTCCTAGGGGAGACGAACTTCGTTAGATTGGCCCAAGAGGAGACGAACTCCGTTAGATTGGTCCAAGAGGGGACGAACTCCCTTAGATTAGACTAGGAGGTGACGAACTCCCTTCGCTTGGATCAAGACGGACGAACTCCTTTAGATTGGACCAACTGGAGACGAACTCCTTTAGATTGGACGAAGGGGAGACGAGCTCCTTTTGATTGGTCGAAGAGGAGACGAAAAACATTAGATTGGTCCAATAGGAGACGAAGTCTCTTAGCTTGGACCAAGAGAAGACAAACTCCTTTAGATTGGTTGAAGAGGAGACAAACTCCCTTAGATTGGACCAAGTGGACGAACACCCCTTTGATTGGAGCAAGAGGAGACAAAGTCCTTCAGATTGGACCAAGGGGAGACGAACTTCGTTAGATTGGTCCAAGAGGAGACGAACTTCATTAGATTGGTCAAAGAGGGGACGAACTCCTTTAGATTGGACCAGGAGGTGATGAACTCCCATAGTTTGGATCAAGATGGACAAACTCCGTTAGATATGACCGACATAAGACGAACTCCCTTAGATTGGACCAAGTGGTCGGACTCCTTTAGATTGGACCAAGTGGTCGGACTCCTTTAGATTGGACCAAGTGGAGACGAACTTCTTTAGATTGGTCCAAGGGGGGACAAACTCCCTTAGATTGGATCAAGAGGAGACGAAGTCCATTAGATTGGTCAAAGAGGGGACGAACTCCCTTAGATTGGATCAAGACGGACGAACTCCCTTTGATTTGACCAACAGGAGACGAACTCCTTTAGATTGGACCAAGTGGACGAACTCCCTTAGATTGGACCAAAAGGTGACGAACTCCTTTAGTTTGGATCAAGACGGACGAACTCCCATAGATTTGTCCAACATAAGTCGAACTCCTTTAGATTGGACGAAGGGGAGAGGAACTCCCTTAGTTTGGATCAAGACGAATGAACTCCCTTAGATTTGACCAACATAAGACGAACTCCTTTTGATTGGACCAAGTGGAGACGAACTCCTATAGATTGCACCAAAGGGAGACGAACTTCTTTACATTGGTCCAAGCGGAGACGAACTCCATTACATTGGTCCAAGTGGGGACGAAATCCCGTAGATTTGACCAAGACGCGACGAACTCCTTTAGATTGGTCCAAGAGGAGACGAACAACCTTAGATTGGACCAAGTGGACGAACTCCCTTTGATTGGACCAAGTGGAGACGAACTCCTTTAGATTGGTCCAAGGGGAGACGAACTTCGTTACATTGGTCCATGAGGACACGAACTCCATTAGATTGGTCCAAGAGGGGACGAACTCCCTTAGATTGGTCCAAGAGAAGACGAACTACATTAGATTGGTCCAAGAGGAGATGAATTCCCTTAGCTTGGACCAAGAGGAGACGAACTCCATTAGATTGGATCAAGTGGAGACGAACTCTTTTAGATTGCACCAAGGGGAGACGAGCTCCTTCAGATTGGTCGAAGAGGAGACGAACTCCATTCCATTGGTCACAGTGGGGACGAATTCCCTTAAATTTCACCAAGAGGAGACGAACTCCATTAGATTGGTCCAAGAGGGGACGAACTCCCTTAGAATTGACCAAGACGAGACGAACTCCTTTAGATTGGTCCAAGAGGAGATGAACTCCCTTTTATTGGACCAAGTGGACGAACTCCCTTACATTGGACCAAGTGGAGACGAACTCCTTTAGATTGGTCCAAGACGAACTTCGTTAGATTGGTCCAAGAGGAGACGAAGTCCATTAGATTGCTCCAAGAGAGTACGAACTCCCTTAGATTGGACCAAGAGGTGACGAACTCCCTTAGTTTGGGTCAAGACGGACGAACTCCCTTAGATTTGACCAGCATAAGACGAACTCCCTTAGATTGGACCGAGTGGACGAACTCCCTTAGATTGGACCAAGTGGAGACGAACTCCTTTAGATTGGTCCTACGGGAGACGAACTTCGTTAGATTGGCCCAAGAGGAGACGAACTCCGTTAGATTGGTCCAAGAGGGGACGAACTCCCTTAGATTAGACTAGGAGGTGACGAACTCCCTTCGCTTGGATCAAGACGGACGAACTCCTTTAGATTGGACCAACTGGAGACGAACTCCTTTAGATTGGACGAAGGGGAGACGAGCTCCTTTTGATTGGTCGAAGAGGAGACGAACAACATTAGATTGGTCCAATAGGAGACGAAGTCTCTTAGCTTGGACCAGGAGAAGACAAACTCCTTTAGATTGGTCGAAGAGGAGACAAACTCCCTTAGATTGGACCAAGTGGACGAACACCCCTTTGATTGGACCAAGAGGAGACAAAGTCCTTCAGATTGGACCATGGGGAGACGAACTTCGTTAGATTGGTCCAAGAGGAGACGAACTTCATTAGATTGATCAAAGAGGGGACGAACTCCTTTAGATTGGACCAGGAGGTGATGAACTCCCTTAGTTTGGATCAAGATGGACAAACTCCGTTAGATATGACCGACATAAGACGAACTCCCTTAGATTGGACCAAGTGGTCGGACTCCTTTAGATTGGACCAAGTGGAGACGAACTTCTTTAGATTGGTCCAAGGGGGGACGAACTCCCTTAGATTGGATCAAGAGGAGACGAAGTCCATTAGATTGGTCAAAGAGGGGACGAACTCCCTTAGATTGGATCAAGACGGACGAACTCCCTTTGATTTGACCAACAGGAGACGAACTCCTTTAGATTGGACCAAGTGGACGAACTCCCTTAGATTGGACCAAAAGGTGACGAACTCCTTTAGTTTGGATCAAGACAGACGAACTCCCATAGATTTGTCCAACATAAGTCGAACTCCTTTAGATTGGACGAAGGGGAGAGGAACTCCCTTAGTTTGGATCAAGACGAATGAACTCCCTTAGATTTGACCAACATAAGACGAACTCCTTTTGATTGGACCAAGTGGAGATGAACTCCTATAGATTGCACCAAAGGGAGACGAACTTCTTTACATTGGTCCAAGCGGAGACGAACTCCATTACATTGGTCCAAGTGGGGACGAAATCCCGTAGATTTGACCAAGACGCGACGAACTCCTTTAGATTGGTCCAAGAGGAGACGAACAACCTTAGATTGGACCAAGTGGACGAACTCCCTTTGATTGGACCAAGTGGAGACGAACTCCTTTAGATTGGTCCAAGGGGAGACGAACTTCGTTACATTGGTCCATGAGGACACGAACTCCATTAGATTGGTCCAAGAGGGGACGAACTCCCTTAGATTGGTCCAAGAGAAGACGAACTACATTAGATTGGTCCAAGAGGAGATGAATTCCCTTAGCTTGGACCAAGAGGAGACGAACTCCATTAGATTGGACCAAGTGGAGACGAACTCTTTTAGATTGCACCAAGGGGAGACGAGCTCCTTCAGATTGGTCGAAGAGGAGACGAACTCCATTCCATTGGTCACAGTGGGGACGAATTCCCTTAAATTTCACCAAGAGGAGACGAACTCCTTTTGATTGGACCAAGTGGAGACGAACTCCTATAGATTGCACCAAAGGGAGACGAACTTCTTTACATTTGTCCAAGCGGAGACGAACTCCATTACATTGGTCCAAGTGGGGACGAAATTCCGTAGATTTGACCAAGAGCCGACGAACTCCTTTAGATTGGTCCAAGAGGAGACGAACAACCTTAGATTGGACCAAGTGGACGAACTCCCTTTGATTGGACCAAGTGGAGACGAACTCCTTTAGATTGGTCCAAGGGGAGACGAACTTCGTTACATTGGTCCAGGAGGACACGAACTCCATTAGATTGGTCCAAGAGGGGACGAACTCCCTTAGATTGGTCCAGGAGAAGACGAACTACATTAGATTGGTCCAAGAGGAGATGAATTCCCTTAGCTTGGACCAAGAGGAGACGAACTCCATTAGATTGGACCAAGTGGAGACGAACTCTTTTAGATTGCACCAAGGGGAGACGAGCTCCTTCAGATTGGTCGAAAAGGAGACGAACTCCATTCCATTGGTCACAGTGGGGACGAATTCCCTTAAATTTCACCAAGACGAGACGAACTCCATTAGATTGGTCCAAGAGGGGACGAACTCCCTTAGAATTGACCAAGACGAGACGAACTCCTTTAGATTGGTCCAAGAGGAGACGAACTCCCTTTTATTGGACCAAGTGGACGAACTCCCTTACATTGGACCAAGTGGAGACGAACTCCTTTAGATTGGTCCAAGACGAACTTCGTTAGATTGGTCCAAGAGGAGACGAAGTCCATTAGATTGCTCCAAGAGAGTACGAACTCCCTTAGATTGGACCAAGAGGTGACGAACTCCCTTAGTTTGGGTCAAGACGGACGAACTCCCTTAGATTTGACCAGCATAAGACGAACTCCCTTAGATTGGACCGAGTGGACGAACTCCCTTAGATTGGACCAAGTGGAGACGAACTCCTTTAGATTGGTCCTAGGGGAGACGAACTTCGTTAGATTGGCCCAAGAGGAGACGAACTCCGTTAGATTGGTCCAAGAGGGGACGAACTCCCTTAGATTAGACTAGGAGGTGACGAACTCCCTTCGCTTGGATCAAGACGGACGAACTCCTTTAGATTGGACCAACTGGAGACGAACTCCTTTAGATTGGACGAAGGGGAGACGAGCTCCTTTTGATTGGTCGAAGAGGAGACGAACAACATTAGATTGGTCCAATAGGAGACGAAGTCTCTTAGCTTGGACCAAGAGAGGACAAACTCCTTTAGATTGGTCGAAGAGGAGACAAACTCCCTTAGATTGGACCAAGTGGACGAACACCCCTTTGATTGGACCAAGAGGAGACAAAGTCCTTCAGATTGGACCATGGGGAGACGAACTTCGTTAGATTGGTCCAAGAGGAGACGAACTTCATTAGATTGGTCAAAGAGGGGACGAACTCCTTTAGATTGGACCAGGAGGTGATGAACTCCCTTAGTTTGGATCAAGATGGACAAACTCCGTTAGATATGACCGACATAAGACGAACTCCCTTAGATTGGACCAAGTGGTCGGACTCCTTTAGATTGGACCAAGTGGAGACGAACTTCTTTAGATTGGTCCAAGGGGGGACGAACTCCCTTAGATTGGATCAAGAGGAGACGAAGTCCATTAGATTGGTCAAAGAGGGGACGAACTCCCTTAGATTGGATCAAGACGGACGAACTCCCTTTGATTTGACCAACAGGAGACGAACTCCTTTAGATTGGACCAAGTGGACGAACTCCCTTAGATTGGACCAAAAGGTGACGAACTCCTTTAGTTTGGATCAAGACAGACGAACTCCCATAGATTTGTCCAACATAAGTCGAACTCCTTTAGATTGGACGAAGGGGAGAGGAACTCCCTTAGTTTGGATCAAGACGAATGAACTCCCTTAGATTTGACCAACATAAGACGAACTCCTTTTGATTGGACCAAGTGGAGATGAACTCCTATAGATTGCACCAAAGGGAGACGAACTTCTTTACATTGGTCCAAGCGGAGACGAACTCCATTACATTGGTCCAAGTGGGGACGAAATCCCGTAGATTAGACCAAGACGCGACGAACTCCTTTAGATTGGTCCAAGAGGAGACGAACAACCTTAGATTGGACCAAGTGGACGAACTCCCTTTGATTGGACCAAGTGGAGACGAACTCCTTTAGATTGGTCCAAGGGGAGACGAACTTCGTTACATTGGTCCATGAGGACACGAACTCCATTAGATTGGTCCAAGAGGGGACGAACTCCCTTAGATTGGTCCAAGAGAAGACGAACTACATTAGATTGGTCCAAGAGGAGATGAATTCCCTTAGCTTGGACCAAGAGGAGACGAACTCCATTAGATTGGACCAAGTGGAGACGAACTCTTTTAGATTGCACCAAGGGGAGACGAGCTCCTTCAGATTGGTCGAAGAGGAGACGAACTCCATTCCATTGGTCACAGTGGGGACGAATTCCCTTAAATTTCACCAAGAGGAGACGAACTCCTTTTGATTGGACCAAGTGGAGACGAACTCCTATAGATTGCACCAAAGGGAGACGAACTTCTTTACATTGGTCCAAGCGGAGACGAACTCCATTACATTGGTCCAAGTGGGGACGAAATTCCGTAGATTTGACCAAGACGCGACGAACTCCTTTAGATTGGTCCAAGAGGAGACGAACAACCTTAGATTGGACCAAGTGGACGAACTCCCTTTGATTGGACCAAGTGGAGACGAACTCCTTTAGATTGGTCCAAGGGGAGACGAACTTCGTTACATTGGTCCAGGAGGACACGAACTCCATTAGATTGGTCCAAGAGGGGACGAACTCCCTTAGATTGGTCCAGGAGAAGACGAACTACATTAGATTGGTCCAAGAGGAGATGAATTCCCTTAGCTTGGACCAAGAGGAGACGAACTCCATTAGATTGGACCAAGTGGAGACGAACTCTTTTAGATTGCACCAAGGGGAGACGAGCTCCTTCAGATTGGTCGAAAAGGAGACGAACTCCATTCCATTGGTCACAGTGGGGACGAATTCCCTTAAATTTCACCAAGACGAGACGAACTCCATTAGATTGGTCCAAGAGGGGACGAACTCCCTTAGAATTGACCAAGACGAGACGAACTCCTTTAGATTGGTCCAAGAGGAGACGAACTCCCTTTTATTGGACCAAGTGGACGAACTCCCTTACATTGGACCAAGTGGAGACGAACTCCTTTAGATTGGTCCAAGACGAACTTCGTTAGATTGGTCCAAGAGGAGACGAAGTCCATTAGATTGCTCCAAGAGAGTACGAACTCCCTCAGATTGGACCAAGAGGTGACGAACTCCCTTAGTTTGGGTCAAGACGGACGAACTCCCTTAGATTTGACCAGCATAAGACGAACTCCCTTAGATTGGACCGAGTGGACTAACTCCCTTAGATTGGACCAAGTGGAGACGAACTCCTTTAGATTGGTCCTAGGGGAGACAAACTTCGTTAGATTGGCCCAAGAGGAGACGAACTCCGTTAGATTGGTCCAAGAGGGGACGAACTCCCTTAGATTAGACTAGGAGGTGACGAACTCCCTTCGCTTGGATCAAGACGGCCGAACTCCTTTAGAATGGACCAACTGGAGACGAACTCCATTAGATTGGACGAAGCGGAGACGAGCTCCTTTTGATTGGTCGAAGAGGAGACGAACAACATTAGATTGGTCCAAGAGGAGACGAAGTCTCTTAGCTTGGACCAAGAGGAGACAAACTCCTTTAGATTGGTCGAAGAGGAGACAAACTCCCTTAGATTGGACCAAGTGGACGAACACCCCTTAGATTGGACCAAGAGGAGACAAAGTCCTTCAGATTGGTCCAAGGGGAGACGAACTTCGTTAGATTGGTCCAAGAGGAGACGAACTCCATTAGATTGGTCAAAGAGGGGACGAACTCCTTTATATTGGACGAAGAGGTGATGAACTCCCTTAGTTTGGATCAAGATGGACGAACTCCGTTAGATATGACCAACATAAGACGAACTCCCTTAGATTGGACCAAGTGGTCGAACTCCTTTAGATTGGACCAAGTGGAGACGAACTTCTTTAGATTGGTCCAAGGGGGGACGAACTCCCTTAGATTGGATCAAGAGGAGACGAAGTCCATTAGATTGGTCAAAGAGGCGACGAACTCCCTTAGATTGGATCAAGACGGACGAACTCCCTTTGATTTGACCAACAGGAGACGAACTCCTTTAGATTGGACCAAGTGGACGAACTCCCTTAGATTGGACCAAAAGGTGACGAACTCCTTTAGTTTGGATCAAGACGGACGAACTCCCATAGATTTGTTCAACATAAGTCGAACTCCTTTAGATTGGACGAAGGGGAGAGGAACTCCCTTAGTTTGGATCAAGACGAATGAACTCCCTTAGATTTGACCAACATAAGACGAACTCCTTTTGATTGGACCAAGTGGAGACGAACTCCTATAGATTGCACCAAAGGGAGACGAACTTCTTTACATTGGTCCAAGCGGAGACGAACTCCATTACATTGGTCCAAGTGGGGACGAAGTCCCGTAGATTTGACCAAGACGCGACGAACTCCTTTAGATTGGTCCAAGAGGAGACGAACAACCTTAGATTGGACCAAGTGGACGAACTCCCTTTGATTGGACCAAGTGGAGACGAACTCCTTTAGATTGGTCCAAGGGGAGATGAACTTCGTTACATTGGTCCATGAGGACACGAACTCCATTAGATTGGTCCAAGAGGGGACGAACTCCCTTAGATTGGTCCAAGAGAAGACGAACTACATTAGATTGGTCCAAGAGGAGATGAATTCCCTTAGCTTGGACCAAGAGGAGACGAACTCCATTAGATTGGACCAAGTGGAGACGAACTCTTTTAGATTGCACCAAGGGGAGACGAGCTCCTTCAGATTGGTCGAAGAGGAGACGAACTCCATTCCATTGGTCACAGTGGGGACGAATTCCCTTAAATTTCACCAAGAGGAGATGAACTCCTTTTGATTGGACCAAGTGGAGATGAACTCCTATAGATTGCACCAAAGGGAGACGAACTTCTTTACATTGGTCCAAGCGGAGACGAACTCCATTACATTGGTCCAAGTGGGGACGAAATCCCGTAGATTTGACCAAGACGCGACGAACTCCTTTAGATTGGTCCAAGAGGAGACGAACAACCTTAGATTGGACCAAGTGGACGAACTCCCTTTGATTGGACCAAGTGGAGACGAACTCCTTTAGATTGGTCCAAGGGGAGACGAACTTCGTTACATTGGTCCAGGAGGACACGAACTCCATTAGATTGGTCCAAGAGGGGACGAACTCCCTTAGATTGGTCCAAGAGAGGACGAACTACATTAGATTGGTCCAAGAGGAGATGATTTCCCTTAGCTTGGACCAAGAGGAGACGAACTCCATTAGATTGGACCAAGTGGAGACGAACTCTTTTAGATTGCACCAAGGGGAGACGAGCTCCTTCAGATTGGTCGAAGAGGAGACGAACTCCATTCCATTGGTCACAGTGGGGACGAATTCCCTTAAATTTCACCAAGACGAGACGAACTCCATTAGATTGGTCCAAGAGGGGACGAACTCCCTTAGAATTGACCAAGACGAGACGAACTCCTTTAGATTGGTCCAAGAGGAGACGAACTCCCTTTTATTGGACCAAGTGGACGAACTCCCTTACATTGGACCAAGTGGAGACGAACTCCTTTAGATTGGTCCAAGACGAACTTCGTTAGATTGGTCCAAGAGGAGACGAAGTCCATTAGATTGCTCCAAGAGAGTACGAACTCCCTTAGATTGGACCAAGAGGTGACGAACTCCCTTAGTTTGGGTCAAGACGGACGAACTCCCTTAGATTTGACCAGCATAAGACGAACTCCCTTAGATTGGACCGAGTGGACGAACTCCCTTAGATTGGACCAAGTGGAGACGAACTCCTTTAGAATGGTCCTAGGGGAGACGAACTTCGTTAGATTGGCCCAAGAGGAGACGAACTCCGTTAGATTGGTCCAAGAGGGGACGAACTCCCTTAGATTAGACTAGGAGGTGACGAACTCCCTTCGCTTGGATCAAGACGGCCGAACTCCTTTAGAATGGACCAACTGGAGACGAACTCCATTAGATTGGACGAAGCGGAGACGAGCTCCTTTTGATTGGTCGAAGAGGAGACGAACAACATTAGATTGGTCCAAGAGGAGACGAAGTCTCTTAGCTTGGACCAGGAGGAGACAAACTCCTTTAGATTGGTCGAAGAGGAGACAAACTCCCTTAGATTGGACCAAGTGGACGAACACCCCTTAGATTGGACCAAGAGGAGACAAAGTCCTTCAGATTGGTCCAAGGGGAGACGAACTTCGTTAGATTGGTCCAAGAGGAGACGAACTCCATTAGATTGGTCAAAGAGGGGACGAACTCCTTTATATTGGACCAAGAGGTGATGAACTCCCTTAGTTTGGATCAAGATGGACGAACTCCGTTAGATATGACCAACATAAGACGAACTCCCTTAGATTGGACCAAGTGGTCGAACTCCTTTAGATTGGACCAAGTGGAGACGAACTTCTTTAGATTGGTCCAAGGGGGGACGAACTCCCTTAGATTGGATCAAGAGGAGACGAAGTCCATTAGATTGGTCAAAGAGGCGACGAACTCCCTTAGATTGGATCAAGACGGACGAACTCCCTTTGATTTGACCAACAGGAGACGAACTCCTTTAGATTGGACCATGTTGAGACGAACTCCTATAGATTGCACCAAGGGGAGACGAACTCCTTTAGATTGGTCGAAGAGGTGACGAACTCCAATACATTGTCCAAGTGGGGACGAATTCCCTTAGATTTGATGAAGACGAGACGAACTCCTTTAGATTGGTCCAAGAGGGGACGAACTCCCTTAGATTGGACCAAGAGGTGACGAACTTCCTTAGGTTAGATCAGGAGGGGACGAACTCCCTTAGTTTGGATCAAGATGGATGAACTCCCTTAGATTTGACCAACATAAGACGAACTCCTTTAGAATGGACCAAGTGGAGACGAACTCCTTTTGATTGTACGAAGGGAGACGAACTTCTTTTGATTGGTCCAAAAGGAGACGAATTCCTTTAGATTTGGTCCAAGAGGAGACGAACTCCCCTAGATTGGACCAAGTGGACGAACTCCCTTAGAATGGACCAAGTGGAGACGAACTCCCTTTGATTGGACCAGCTGGATGAACTCCCTTAGATTGGACCAAGTGGAGACGACCTCCTTTAGATTGGATCAAGACGGATGAACTCCCTTTGATTTGACCAACAGGAGATGAACTCCTTTATATTGGTCCAAGAGGAGACGAACTCCATTAGATTGGTCCAAGAAGGGATGAACTCCCTTAGATTAGATCAAGACGGACGAACTCCCTCTGATTTGACTACCAGGAGACGAATTGCTTCAGATTGGACCAAGTGGAGACGAACTCCTTTAGATTGCACCCAGGGGAGACGAGCTCCTTTAGGTTGGTCGAAGAGGAAACGAACTCCATTACATTGGTCCAAGTGGGGTCGAATTCCCTTAGAATTGACCAAGACGAGACGAACTACTTTAGATTGGTCGAAGAGGAGACGAACTCCCTTAGATTGGACCAAGTAGAGACGAACTCCTTTAGAATGGTCCAATGGGA
Organism: Melaleuca quinquenervia; assembly: GCA_030064385.1. Classification (NCBI taxonomy): domain Eukaryota; kingdom Viridiplantae; phylum Streptophyta; class Magnoliopsida; order Myrtales; family Myrtaceae; genus Melaleuca; species Melaleuca quinquenervia. The sequence continues at coordinate 10,848,494 of CM057724.1, read as the reverse complement.
GATGAACTTCGTTAGATTGGTCCAAGAGGGGACGAACTCCCTTAGATTGGACCAAGAGGTGATGAACTCCCTTAGTTTGGATAAAGACGGACGAACTCCCTTAGATTTGACCAACATAAGACGAGCTCCCTTAGATTGGACCAAGTGGACGAACTCCCTTAAATTAGTCCAAGAGGAGACGAACTCCATTAGATTAGTCCAAGAGGGGATGAACTACTTTACATTGGATCAAGACGGACGAACTCCCTTTCATTTGACCAACAGGAGACGAACTACTTTAGATTGGACCAAGTGGAGATGAACACCTTTTGATTGCATCAAGGGGAGACAAACTCCTTTAGATTGGTCCAAGAGGAGACGAACTCCATTACATTAGTCCAAGTGGGGACGAATTCCCTTAGATTTGACCAAGACTAGACGAACTCCTTTAGATTGGTCCAAGAGGAGACGAATCCCTTAGATAGGACCAAGTGGAGGCAAACTCCTTTAGATTGGACCAAGTGGAGACGAACTCAATTAGATTGGTCCAAGAGGGGACGAACTCCCTTTGATTGTATCAAGACGGATAAACTCCCTTTGATTTGACCAACAGGAGATGAACTCCTTTAGATTGGACGAAGTGGAGACGAACTCCTTTAGACTGCAGCAAGGGGAGACGAACTCCTTTAGATTGGTCCAAGAGGAGACGAACTCCATTACATTGGTCCAAGTGGGGACGAATTCCCTTAGATTTGACCAAGACGAGAGGAACTCCTTTAGATTGGTGCAAGAGGAGGCGAACTACCTTAGATTGGACCAAGTGGACGAACTCCCTTACATTGGACCAAGTGGAGACGAACTCCTTTAGATTGGTCCAAGGGGAGACGAACTTCGTTACATTGGTCCAAGTGGAGATGAAGTCCAATAGATTGGTCCAAGAAGGGATGAACTACCTTAGATTGGACCAAGAGGTGACGAACTCCCTTCGTTTGGATCAAGATGGACGAACTCCCTAAGATTTGACCAACATGTGACGAACTCCATTAGATTAGACCAAGTGGAGACGAACTCCTTTTCATTAGAATGGCCCAATAGAAGACGAACTACATTAGATTGGTCCAAGAGGAGACGAATTCCCTTAGCTTGCACCAAGAGGAGACGAACTCCTTTTCATTGGTCCAACAGAAGACGAACTACATTAGATTGGTCCAAGAGGAGACGAATTCCCTTAGCTTGCACCAAGAGGAGACAAACTCCTTTAAAGTGGTCCAAGAGGAGACGAACACCCTTAGATTGGACCAAGTGGACGAACTCCCCTAGATTGGACCAAGTGGAGACGAACTCTCTTAGATTGGACCAAGTGGATGAACTCCCTTAGATTGGACCAAGTGGAGACGAACACCTTCAGATAGGTCCAAGGGGGGTCGAACTCCCTTAGATTGGCTCAAGAGGAGATGAACTCCATTAGATTGGTCCAAGAGGGGACGAAGTCCCTTAGATTGGATCAAGACGGACGAACTCCCTTTGATTTGACCAACAGGAGACGAACTCCATTAGATTGGACCAAGTTGAGACGAACTCCTATAGATTGCACCAAGGGGAGACGGACTCCTTTAGATTGGTCCAAGAGGAGACGAACTCCATTACATTGGTCTAAGTGGGGACGAATTCCCTTAGATTTGACCAAGATGAGACGAACTCCTTTAGATTGGTCCAAGAGGGGACGAACTCCCTTAGATTGGACCAAGAGGTGACGAACTCCCTTAGATTGGACCAGGAGGTGACGAACTCCCTTAGATTCGACCGACATAACACGAACTGCTTTAGATTGGACCAAGTGGAGACGAACTCCTTTAGATTGTACGAAGGGGAGACGAACTTCGTTTGATTGGTCCAAGAGGACACGAATGGCCTTATCTTGGACCAAGAAGAGACGAATTCCTTTAGATTGGTACAAGAGGAGACGAACTCCCTTAAATTGGACCAAATGGACGAACTCCCTCAGATTGGACCAAGTGGAGACGAACTCCCTTTCATTGGATCAATTGGACGGACACCCTTAGATTGGACCAAGTAGAGACCAACTCCTTTAGATTGGATCAAGACGAACGAACTCCTTTAGACTGGATTAAGTCGGACGAACTCCCTTTGATTTGACCAACAGGAGACGAACTCCTTTAGATTGGTCCAAGAGGAGACGAACTCCATGAGATTGGTCCAAAAGGGGATGAACTCCCTTAGATTGGATCTAGACGGACGAACTCCCTCTGATTTGACCAACAGAAGACAAACTCCTTTAGATTGGACCAAGTGTCGACAAACTCCTTTAGATTACACCAAGGGGAGACGAGCTCCTTTCGATTGGTGGAAGAGGAGACGAACTCCATTACATTGGTCCAAGTGGGGACGAATTCCCTTAGATTTGACAAAGAGGAGACGAACTCCTTTAGATTGGTCCAAGAGGAGACGAACTCCCTTAGATTGGACCAAGTGGAGACGAACTCCTTTAGAATGGTCCAAGGGGAGAAGAACTTCCTTAGATTGGTCCAAGAGGAGACGAACTCGCTTAGATTGGACCAAGAGGTGACGAACTCTCTTAGTTTAAATCAAGACGAACGAACTCCCCTAGATTTGACCAACATAAGACGAACTCCCTTAGATTGGACCAAGTGGACGAACTCCCTTCAATTGGACCAAGTGGAGACGAAGTCGTTTAGATTGGTTCAAGGGGAGACGAACTTCGTTAGATTGGTTCAAGAGGGGACGAACTCCCTTAAATTAGACCAAGAAGTGACGAACTCCCTGAGTTTGGATCAAGAGGGACGAACTCCCTTAGATTTGACCAACATAAGACGAACTCCTTTAGATTGTTCGATGAGGAGACGAACTACATTAGATTGGTCCAAGAGGAGACGAATTCCCTTAGCTTGGACCAAGAGGAGATGAACTCCATTAGATTGGTCCAAGAAGGGACGAACTCTCTTAAATTAGACCAAGCGGTGACGAACTCCCTTAGTTTGGATCAAGACTGACGAACTCCCTTAGATTTGACCAACATAAGACGAACTCCTTTAGATTGGACCAAGTGGAGACGAACTCCATTAGATTGGATGAAGGGTAAACGAACTCCTTTCGATTGGTCGAAGTGGGGACGAACTCCTTTAGATTGGTCCAAGAGGAGACGAATTCCCTTAGCTTGGACCAAGAGGAGACGAACTCCTTCAGATTGGTCCAAGAGGAGATGAACTCCCTTAGATTGGACCAAGTGGACGAACTCCATTAGATTGGACCAAGTGGAGACGAACTCCTTTAGATTGGTCCAAGGGGAGACGAACTTCGTTAGATTGGTCCAAGCGGAGACGAACTCCATTAGATTGGTCCATGAGGGGACGAACTCCTTTACATTGGATCAAGACGGACGAACTCCCTTTCATTTGACCAACAGGAGACGAACTCCTTTAGATTGGACCAAGTGGAGTCGAACACCTTTAGATTGCATCAAGGGGAGACAAACTTCTTTAGATTCGTCCAAGAGGAGACGAACTCCATTACATTAGTCCAAGTGGGGACGAATTCCATTAGATTTGACCAAGACGAGATGAACTCCATTAGATTGGTCCAAGAGGAGACGAATCCCTTATATTGGACCAAGTGGAGGCGAACTCCTTTAGATTGGACAAAGTGGAGACGAACTCAATTAGATTGGTCCAAGAGGGGACGAACTCCCTTTGATTGTATCAAGACGGATGAACTCCCTTTGATTTGACCAACAAGAGATGAACTCCCGTTGATTTGACCAACAGGAGAGGAACTCCTTTAGATTGGACGAAGTGGAGACGAACTCCTTTAGATTGCAGCAAGGGGAGACGAACTCCTTTAGATTGGTCCAAGAGGAGACGAACTCCATTACATTGGTCCAAGTGGGGACGATTTCCCTTAGATTTGACCAAGACGAGAGGAACTCCTTTAGATTAGTCCAAGAGGAGGCGATTTACCTTAGATTGGACCAAGTGGACCAACTCCCTTAGATTGGACCAAGTGGAGACGAACTCCTTTATATTGGTCCAAGGGGAGACGAACTTCGTTACATTGGTCCAAGAGGATATGAAGTCCAATAGATTGGTCCAAGAGGGGATGAACTACCTTAGATTGGACCAAGAGGTGACGAACTCCCTTCGTTTGGATTAAGACGGACGAACTCCCTTAGATTTGACCAATATAAGACGAACTCCATTAGATTGGTCCGAGGGGGGATGAACTCCCTTAGATTGGATCAAGTGGAGATGAACTCCTTTAGATTGGTCCAAGAGGGGGCGAACTCCCCTAGATTGGATCAAGACGGACGAACCCCCTTTGATTTGACCAACAAGAGACGAACTCCTTTAGATTGGACCAAGTTGAGACGAACTCCTATAGATTCCACCAAGGGGAGACGAACTCCTTTAGATTGGTCCAAGAGGAGACGAACTCCATTACATTGGTCCAAGTGGGGACGGATTCCCTTAGATTTGACCAAGATGAGACGAACTCTTTTAGATTGGTCCAAGAGGGGACGAACTCCCTTAGATTGGACGAAGAGGTGACGAACTCCCTTAGATTGGACCAGGAGGTGACGAACTTCCTTAGATTCGACCGACATAAGACGAACTCCTTTAGATTGGACCAAGTGAAGACGAACTCCTTTAGATTGTACGAAGGGGAGACGAACTTCGTTTGATTGGTCCGAGAGGAGACGAATTGCCCTAGCTTGGACCATGAAGAGACGAATTCTTTTAGATTGGTACAAGAGGAGACGAACTCCGTTAGATTGGACCAAATGGACGAACTCCCTTAGATTGGACCAAGTGGAGACGAACTCCCTTTGATTGGATCAATTGGACGAACACCCTTAGATTGGACCAAGTGGAGACGAACTCCTTTAGATTGGATCAAGATGGACGAACTCCTTTAGATTGGATTAAGACGAACGAACTCCCTTTGATTTGACCAACAGGAGACGAACACCTTTAGATTTGTCCAAGAGGAGACGAACTCCATGAGATTGGTCCAAGAGGGGACGAACTCCCTTAGATTGGATCTAGACGGACGAACTCCCTCTGATTTGATCAACAGGAGACAAACTCCTTTAGATTGGACCAAATGTCGACAAACTCCTTTAGATTGCAACAAGGGGAGACGAGCTCCTTTCGATTGGTGGAAGAGGAGACGAACTCCATTAGATTGGTCCAAGTGGGGACGAATTCCCTTAGATTTGACCAAGAAGAGACGAACTCCTTTAGATTGGTCCAAGAGGAGACGAACTCCCTTAGATTGGACCAAGTGGAGACGAACTCCTTTAGAATGGTCCAAGGGGAGAAGAACTTCTTTAGATTGGTCCAAGAGGAGACAAACTCCCTTAGATTGGACCATGAGGTGACGAACTCTCTTAGTTTGGATCAAGACGAACGAACTCCCCTAGATTTGACCAACATAAGACGAACTCTCTTAGATTGGACCAAGTGGACGAACTCCCTTCAATTGGACCAAGTGGAGACGAAGTCTTTTAGATTGGTTCAAGGGGATACGAACTTCGTTAGATTGGTCCCAGAGGAGACAAACTCCATTAGATTAGTTCAAGAGGGGACGAACTCCCTTAAATTAGACCAAGAGGTGACGAACTACCTTAGATTGGACCAAGTGGACGAACTCCCTTCAATTGGACCAAGTGGAGACGAAGTCCTTTAGATTGGTTCAAGGGGAGGCGAACTTCGTTAGATTGGTCCCAGAGGAGATGAACTCCTTAGATTGGTCCAAGAGGGGACGAACTCCCTTAAATTAGACCAAGAGGTGACGAACTCCCTGAGTTTGGATCAAGAGGTACGAACACCCTTAGATTTGACCAACAGAAGACGAACTCCTTTACATTGTTCGATGATGAGACAAACTACATTAGATACTACATTAGATTGGTCCAAGAGCAGACGAATTCCCTTAGCTTGGACCAAGAGGAGACGAAGTCCTTTAGACTTGTCAAAGACGAGACGAACTCCCTTAGATTAGACCAAGTGGACGAACTCCCTTAGATTGGACCAAATGGAGACGAACTCTCTTAGATTGGACCAAGTGGATGAACTCCCTTTGATTGGACCAAGTGGATACAAACTCCATTAGATTGGTCCAAGGGCAGACGAACTTCGTTAGATTGAACCAAGTGGAGACGAACTCCATTTGAATGGTCCAAGAGGGGACGAACTCCATTAGATTGGATCAAGACGGACGAACTCCCTTTGATTTGATCAACATAAGACAAACTCCCTTATATTGGACCAAGTGGGCGAACTTCCTTAAATTGGACCAAGTGGAGACGAACTCCTTTAGATTGGTCCAAGGGGAGACAAACTTCGTTACATTGGTCCCAGAGGGGACGAACTACCTTAGATTGAACCAAGAGGTGACGAACTCCCTTAGTTTGCATTAAGACGGACGAACTCCCTTTGATTTGACCAACATGAGACGAACTCCTTTAGATTGGACCAAGTGGAGACGAACTCCTTTAGATTGCACCAAGGGGAGACGAACTCCTTTAGATTGGTCCAAGAGGAGACGAACTCCATTAAATTGGTCCAAGTGGGGACAAAGTCCCTTAGATTTGACCAAGACGAGACGAACTCCTTTAGATTGGTCAAAGAGGAGACGAACTACCTTAGATTGGACGAAGTGGACGAACTCCCTTAGATTGGACCAAGTGGAGACGAAATCCTTTAGATTTGTCCAACGGAAGACGAACTTCATTAGATTGGTCCATGAGGAGACGAAATCCATTAGATTGGTCCAAGAGGGGACTAACTCCCTTAGATTGGACGAAGAGGTGACGAACTCCCTTAGTTTGGATCAAGACGGACAAACTGCCTTAGATTTGACCAACATAAGACGAACTCCATTAGATTGGACTAAGTGGAGTCAAACTCGTTTTCAGTGGTCCAGAAGACGAACTACATTAGATTGGTCCAAGAGGAGACGAATTCCCTTAGCTTGGAGCAAGAGGAGACGAACTTCTTTAAAGTGGTCCAAGAGGAGACGAACTCCCTTAGATTGGACCAAGTGGACGAACTCCCTTAGATTGGACCAAGTGGAGACGAACTCTCTTAGATTGGACCAAGTGGACGAACTCCCTTAGATTGGACCAAGTGGAGACAAACTCCTTTAGAATGGTCCAAGGGGAGACGAACATCGTTAGATTGGTCCAAGAGGGAACGAACTCCCTTAGATTGGAGCAAGGCGGACGAACTCCCTTTGATTTGACCAACTGGAGACGAACTCCTTTAGATTGGACCAAGTGGAGACGAACTCCTTTAGATTACACCAAGGGGAGACGAACTCCATTACATTGGTCCAACTGGGGACGAATTCCCTTAGATTTGACCAAGGCGAGACGAACTCCTTTAGATTGGTCTGAGAGGAGACGAACTCCCTTAGATTGGACCAAGTGGACGAACTCCCTTAGATTGTATCAAGTGGAGACAAACTCCTTTAGATTGGTCCAAGGGGAGACGAATTTCGTTAGATTGATCCAAGAGGAGACGAACTCCATTAGATTGGTCCAAGGGGGGAGGAACTCCCTTAGATTGGATGAAGGTTAACGAACTCCTTTTGATTGGTCGAAGAGGGGACGAACTACATTAGATTGGTCCAAGAGGAGACGAATTCCCTTAGCTTGGACCAAGAGGAGACGAACTCCTTTAGATTGGTCCAAGAGGAGGTGAACTCCGTTAGATTGGACCAAGTGGACGAACACCCTTAGATTGGACCAAGTGGAGACGAACTCCTTTAGAATGGTCCAAGTGGAGACGAACTTCGTTAGATTGGTCCAAGAGGAGACGAACTCCATTAGATTGGTCCAAGAGGGAACGAACTCCTTTACATTGGATCAACACGGACGAACTCCCTTTCATTTGACCAACAGGAGACGAACTCCTTTAGATAAGACCAAGTGGAGACGAACACCTTTAGATCGCATCAAGGGGAGAGAAACTCCTTTAGATTGGTCCAAGAGGAGACGAACTCCATTACATTAGTCCAAGTGGGGACGAATCCACTTAGATTTGACCAAGACGAGAAGAACTCCTTTAGATTGGTCCAAGAGGAGACGAATCCCTTAGATTGGACCAAGTGGAGGCGAACTCCTTTAGATTGGACCAAGTGGAGACGAACTCAATTAGATTGGTCCAAGATGGGACGAACTCCCTTAGATTGTATCAAGACGGATGAACTCCCTTTGATTTGACCAACAGGAGATGAACTCCTTTAGATTGGACGAAGTGGAGACAAACTCCTTCAGATTGCAGCAAGGGCTGACGAACTCCTTTAGATTGGTCCAAAAGGAGACGAACTCCATTACATTGGTCCAAGTGGGGACGAATTCCCTTAGATTTGACCAAGACGACAAGAACTCCGTTAGATTGGTCCAAGAGGAGACGAACTACCTTAGATTGGACCATGTGGACAAACTCCCTTAGATTGGACCAAGTGGAGACGAACTCCTTTATATTGGTCCAAGGGGAGACGAACTTCGTTAGATTGGTCCAAGAGGAGACGAACTCCATTTGATTAGTCCAAGAGGGGACGAACTCCTTTACAATGGATCAAGACGGACGAACTCCCTTTCATTTGACCAACAGGAGACGAACTCCTTTAGATTGGACCAAGTGGAGACGAACACCTTTAGATTGCATCAAAGGGAGACAAACTCCTTTAGATTGGTCCAAGAGGAGACGAACTCCATTACATTAGTCCAAGTGGGGACGAATTCCCTTTGATTTAACCAAGACGATACGAACCCCTTTAGATTGGTACAAGAGGAGACGAACTACCTTAGATTGGACCATGTGGACGAACTCCCATAGATTGGACCAAGTGGAGACGTACTCCCTTTGATTGGACCAAGTGGACGAACACCCTTAGATTGGAACAAGTGGAGACGAACTCCTTTAGATTGGATCAAGACGGACGAACTCCTTTAGATTGGATCAAGACGGACGAACTCCCTTTGATTTGACCAACAGGAGACGAACTCCTTTAGATTGGTCCAAGAGGACACGAACTCCATGAGATTGGTCCAAGAGGGGAAGAACTCCCTTAGATTGGATCAAGACAGACGAACACCCTTAGAATGGACCAAGTGGGCGAACTCCCTTAAATTGGACCAAGTGGAGACGAACTGCTTTAGATTGATCCAAGGGGAGACGAACTTCATTAGATTGGTCCCAGGGGGGACGAACTACCTTAGGTTGGACCAAGACGGACGAACTCCCTTAGATTGGACCAAGTGAAGACGAACTCTCTTATATTGGACCAAGTGGACGAACTCCCGTAGATTGGACCAAGTGGAGACAAACTCCATTAGATTGGTCCAAGGGGAGACGAATATCGTTAGACTGGTCCATGAGCAGACGAACTCTAGTAGATTGGTCCAAGAGGGGACGAACACCCTTAGATTGGAGCAAGGCGGACGAACTCCCTTTGATTTGACCAACTGGAGACGAACACCCTTAGATTGGACCAAGTGGAGACGAACTCCTTTAGATTGGTCCAAGGGGAGACGAACTTCGTTAGATTGGTCCAAGAGGAGACGAACTCCATTAGATTGGTCCAAGAGGGAATGAACTCCTTTACATTGGATCAACACGGACGAACTCCCTTTCATTTGACCAACAGGAGACAAACTCCTTTAGATAAGACCAAGTGGAGACGAACACCTTTAGATTGCATCAAGGGGAGACAAACTCCTATAGATTGGTCCAAGAGGAGACGAACTCCATTACATTAGTCCAAGTGGGGACGAATTCCCTTAGATTTGACCAAGACGATACGAACCCCTTTAGATTGGTACATGAGGAGACGAACTACCTTAGATTGGACCAAGTGGACGAACTCCCATAGATTGGACGAAGTGGAGACGAACTCCCATTGATTGGACCAAGTGGACGAACGCCCTTAGATTGGAACAAGTGGAGACGAACTCCTTTAGATTGGATCAAGACGGACGAACTCCTTTAGATTGGATCAAGACGGACGAACTCCCTTTGATTTGACCAACAGGAGACGAACTCCTTTAGATTGGTCCAAGAGGACACGAACTCCATGAGATTGGTCCAAGAGGGGAAGAACTCCCTTAGATTAGACGAAGTGGAGACAAACTCCTTCAGATTGCAGCAAGGGGTGACGAACTCCTTTAGATTGGTCCAAAAGGAGACGAACTCCATTACATTGGTCCATGTGGGGACGAATTCCCTTAGATTTGACCAAGACGACAAGAACTCCGTTAGATTGGTCCAAGAGGAGACGAACTTCCTTAGATTGGACCATGTGGACGAACTCCCTTAGAATGGACCAAGTGGAGACGAACTCCTTTAGATTGGTGCAAGGGGAGACGAACTTCATTAGATTGGTCCGAGAGTTGACGAACTCCATTTGATTTGTCCAAGAGGGGACGAACTCCTTTACATTGGATCAAGATGGACGAACTCCCTTTCATTTGACCAACAGGAGACGAACTCCTTTAGATTGGACCAAGTGGAGACGAACACCTTTAGATTGCATCAAAGGGAGACAAACTCCTTTAGATTGGTCCAAGAGGAGACGAACTCCATTACATTAGTCCAAGTGGGGACGAATTCCCTTAGATTTGACCAAGACGATACGAACCCCTTTAGATTGGTACAAGAGAAGACGAACTACCTTAGATTGGACCAAGTGGACGAACTCCCATAGATTGGACCAAGTGGAGACGAACTCCCTTTGATTGGACCAAGTGGACGAACGCCCTTAGATTGGAACAAGTGGAGACGAACTCCTTTAGATTGGATCAAGACGGACGAACTCCTTTAGATTGGATCAAGACGGACGAACTCCCTTTGATTTGACCAACAGGAGACGAACTCCTTTAGATTGGTCCAAGAGGACACGAACTCCATGAGATTGGTCCAAGAGGGGAAGAACTCCCATAGATTGGATCAAGACAGACGAACTCCCTTAGAATGGACCAAGTGGGCGAACTCCCTTAAATTGGACCAAGTGGAGACGAACTGCTTTAGATTGGTCCAAGGGGTGACGAACTTCGTTAGATTGGTTCCAGAGGGGACGAACTACCTTAGATTGGACCAAGACGGACGAACTCCCTTAGATTGGACCAAGTGGAGACGAACTCTCTTATATTGGACCAAGTGGACGAACTCCCGTAGATTGGACCAAGTGGAGACAAACTCCATTAGATTGGTCCAAGGGGAGACGAATATCGTTAGATTGGTCCAAGAGCAGACGAACTCCAGTAGATTGGTCCAAGAGGGGACGAACACTCTTAGATTGGAGCAAGGCGGACGAACTCCCTTTGATTTGACCAACTGGAGACGAACACCCTTAGATTACCCCAAGTGGAGACGAACTCCTTTAGATTGGTCTAAGGGGAGACGAACTTCGTTAGATTGGTCCAAGAGCAGACGAACTCCATTAGATTGGTCCAAGAGGGAACGAACTCCTTTACATTGGATCAACACGGACGAACTCCCTTTCATTTGACCAACAGGAGACGAACTCCTTTAGATAAGACCAAGTGGAGACGAACACCTTTAGATTGCATCAAGGGGAGACAAACTCCTTTAGATTGGTCCAAGAGGTGACGAACTCCATTACATTAGTCCAAGTGGGGACGAATTCACTTAGATTTGACCAAGACGAGACGAACTCCTTTAGATTGGTCCCAGAAGAGACGAATCCCTTAGATTGGACCAAGTGGAGGCGAACTCCTTTAGGTTGGACCAAGTGGAGACGAACTCAATTAGATTGGTCCAAGATAGGACGAACTCCCTTAGATTGTATCAAGACGGATGAACTCCCTTTGGTTTGACCAACAGGAGATGAACTCCTTTAGATTTGACGAAGTGGAGACAAACTCCTTCAGATTGCAGCAAGGGCTGACGAACTCCTTTAGATTGGTCCAAAAGGAGACGAACTCCATTACATTGGTCCAAGTGGGGACGAATTCTCTTAGATTTGACCAAGACGACAAGAACTCCGTTAGATTGGTCCAAGAGGAGACGAACTCCATTTGATTAGTCCAAGAGGGGACGAACTCCTTTACATTGGATCAAGACGGATGAACTCCCTTTCATTTGACCAACAGGAGACGAACTCCTTTAAATTGGACCAAGTGAAGACGAACACCTTTAGATTGCATCAAAGGGAGACAAACTCCTTTAGATTGGTCCAAGAGGAGACGAACTCCATTACATTAGTCCAAGAGGGGACGAATTCCCTTAGATTTGACCAAGACGATACGAACCCCTTTAGATTGGTACAAGAGGAGACGAACTACCTTAGATTGGACCAAGTGGACGAACTCCCATAGATTGGACCAAGTGGAGACGAACTCCCTTTGATTGGACCAAGTGGACGAACGCCCTTAGATTGGAACAAGTGGAGACGAACTCCTTTAGATTGGATCAAGACGGACAAACTCCTTTAGATTGGATCAAGACGGACGAACTCCCTTTGATTTGACCAACAGGAGACGAACTCCTTTAGATTGGTCCAAGAGGACACGAACTCCATGAGATTGGTCCAAGAGGGGATGAACTCCCATAGATTGGATCAAGACGGACGAACTCCCTTAGAATGGACCAAGTGGGCGAACTCCCTTAAATTGGACCAAGTGGAGACGAACTGCTTTAGATTGGTCCAAGGGGAGACGAACTTCGTTAGATTGGTCCCAGAGGGGTCGAACTACCTTAGATTGGACCAAGACGGACGAACTCCATTAGATTGGACCAAGTGGAGACGAACTCTCTTATTTTGGACCAAGTGGACGAACTCCCGTAGATTGGACCAAATGGAGACAAACTCCATTAGATTGGTCCAAGGGGAGACGAATATCGTTAGATTGGTCCAAGAGCAGACGAACTCCAGTAGATTGGTCCAAAAGGGGACGAACACCCTTAGATTGGAGCAACGCGGACGAACTCCCTTTGATTTGACCAACTGGAGACGAACTCCTTTAGATTGGAGCAAGTGGAGACGAACTCCTTTAGATTGCACCAAGGGGAGACGAACTCCTTTAGATTGGTCCAAGAGGAGAGGAACTCCATTAAATTGGTCCAAGTGGGGACAAATTCCCTTAGATTTGACCAAGAGGAGACAAACTCCTTTAGATTGGTCAAAGAGGAGACGAACTACCTTAGATTGGACCAAGTGGACGTACTCCCTTAGATTGGACCAAGTGGAGACGAACTCCTTTAGATTGGTCCAACGGGAGACGAACTTCGTTACATTGGTCCATGAGGAGACGAAATCCATTAGATTGGTCCAAGAGGGGACAAACTCCCTTAGATTGGACGAAGAGGTGACGAACTCTCTTAGTTTGGATCAAGACGGACGAACTCCCTTAGATTTGACCAACATAAGACGAACTCCATTAGATTGGACCAAGTGGAGGCAAACTCGATTTCATTGGTCCAAGAGAAGACGAACTACATTAGATTGGTCCAAGAGGAGACGAACTCCCATATATTGGACCAAGTGGACGAACTCCCTTAGATTGGACCAAGTGGAGACAAACTCTCTTAGATTGGACCAAGTGAACGAACTCCCTTAGATTGGACCAAGTGGAGACGAACTCCATTAGATTGGTCCAAGGGGAGACGAACATCGTTAGATTGGTCCAAGAGGAGACGAACTCCAGTAGATTGGTCCAAGAGGGAACGAACTCCCTTGGATTGGAGCAAGGCGGACGAACTCCCTTTGATTTGACCAACTGGAGACGAATTCCTTTAGATTGGACCAAGTGGAGACGAACTCCTTTAGATTGCACCAAGGGGAGACGAACTCCTTTAGATTGGTCCAAGGGGAGACGAACTTCGTTAGATTGGTTCAAAAGGAGACGAACTCCATCAGATCGGTCCAAGAGGGGACGAACTCCATTACATTGGATCAAGACGGACGAACTACCTTTCATTTGACCAACAGGAGACGAACTCCTTTAGATTGGACCAAGTGGAGACGAACACCTTTAGATTTCATCAAGGGGAGACAAACTCCTTTAGATTGGTCCAAGGCGAGACAAACTCCATTACATTAGTCCAAGTGGGGACGAATTCTCTTAGATTTGACCAAGACGAGACGAACTCCTTTAGATTGGTCCAAGAGTAGACGAATCCCTTAGATTGGACCAAGTGGAGGCGAACTGTTTTAGATTGGTCCAAGGGGAGACGAACTTCGTTAGATTGGTCCCACAGGGGACGAACTACCTTAGATTGGACCAAGACGGACGAACTCCCTTAGATTGGACCAAGTGGAGACGAACTCTCTTTTATTGGACCAAGTGGACGAACTCCCGTAGATTGGACCAAGTGGAGACAAACTCCATTAGATTGGTCCAAGGGGAGACGAATATCGTTAGATTGGTCCAAGAGCAGACGAACTCCAGTAGATTGGTCCAAAAGGGGACGAACACCCTTAGATTGGAGCAAGGCGGACGAACTCCCTTTGATTTGACCAACTGGAGACGAACTCCTTTAGATTGGACCAAGTGGAGACGAACTCCTTTAGATTGCACCAAGGGGAGACGAACTCCTTTAGATTGGTCCAAGAGGAGACGAACTCCATTAAATTGGTCCAAGTGGGGACAAATTCCCTTAGATTTGACCAAGACGAGACGAACTCCTTTAGATTGGTCAAAGAGGAGACGAACTACCTTAGATTGGACCAAGTGGACGTACTCCCTTAGATTGGACCAAGTGGAGACGAACTCCTTTAGATTGGTCCACCGGGAGACGAACTTCGTTACATTGGTCCATGAGGAGATGAAATCCATTAGATTGGTTCAAGAGAGGACAAACTCCCTTAGATTGGACGAAGAGGTGACGAACTCTCTTAGTTTGGATCAAGACGGACGAACTCCCTTAGATTTGACCAACATAAGACGAACTCCATTAGATTGGACCAAGTGGAGACAAACTCGATTTCATTGGTCCAAGAGAAGACGAACTACATTAGATTGGTCCAAGAGGAGACGAACTCCCTTAGATTGGACCAAGGCGGCGAACTCCCTTAGATTGGACGATGTGGAGACGAACTCTCTTAGATTGGACCAAGTGGACGAACTCCCTTAGATTGGACCAAGTGGAGACAAACTCCATTAGATTGGTCCAAGGGGAGACGAACATCGTTAGATTGGTCCAAGAGGAGACGAACACCAGTAGATTGGTCCAAGAGGGAACGAACTCCCTTAGATTGGAGCAAGGCGGACGAACTCCCTTTGATTTGACCAACTGGAGACGAACTCCTTTAGATTGGACCAAGTGGAGACGAACTCCTTTAGATTGCACCAAGGGGAGACGAACTCCATTACATTGGTCCAAGTGGGAACGAATTCTCTTAGATTTGACCAAGGCGAGACGAACTACTTTAGATTGGTCCGAGAGCAGACGAACTCCCTTAGATTGGACCAAGTGGACGAACTCCCTTAGGTTGACCAAGTGGAGACTAACTCCTTTAGATTGGTCCAACGGGAGACAAATTTTGTTAGATTGGACCAAGTGGACGAACTCCCTTAGATTGGACCAAGTGGAGACGAACTCCTTTAGATTGGTCCAAGGGGAGACGAACTTCGTTAGATTGGTTCAAAAGGAGACGAACTCCATCAGATCGATCCAAGAGGGGACGAACTCCATTACATTGGATCAAGACGGACGAACTACCTTTCATTTGACCAACAGGAGACGAACTCCTTTAGATTGGACCAAGTGGAGACGAACACCTTTAGATTTCATCAAGGGGAGACAAACTCCTTTAGATTGGTCCAAGGCGAGACGAACTCCATTACATTAGTCCAAGTGGGGGCGACTTCCCTTAGATTTGACCAAGACGAGACGAACTCCTTTAGATTGGTCCAAGAGTAGACGAATCCCTTAGATTGGACCAAGTGGAGGCGAACTCCTTTAGATTGGACCAAGTGGAGACGAACTCAATTAGATTGGTCCAAGAGGGGACGAACTCCCTTAGATTGTATCAAGACGGATGAACTCCCATTGATTTGACCAACAGGAGATGAACTCCTTTAGATTGGACGAAGTGGAGACAAGCTCCTTCAGATTGCAGCAAGGGAAGACGAACTCCTTTAGATTGGTCCAAGAGGAGACGAACTCCTTTACATTGGTCCAAGTGGGGACGAATTCCGTTAGATTTGACCAAGACGAGAGGAACTGCTTTAGATTGGTCCAAGAGGAGACGAACTAGCTTAGATTGGACCATGTGGACAAACTCTCTTAGATTGGACCAAGTGGAGACGAACACCTTTAGATTGGTCCAAGGGGAGACGAACTTCGTTAGATTGGTCCAAGAGGAGACGAACTAGCTTAGATTGGACCAAGTGGACAAACTCTCTTAGATTGGACCAAGTGGAGACGAACTCCATTAGTTTGGTCCAAGGGGAGACGAACTTCGTTGGATTGGTGCAAGAGGAGATGAAGTCCAATAGATTGGTCCAAGAGGGGACGAACTACCTTAGATTGGACCAAGAGGTGATGAACTCCCTTCGTTTGGATCAAGACGGACGAACTCCCTTAGATTTGACCAACATAAGACGTACTCCATTAGATTGGACCAAGTGGAGACGAACTCCTTTTCATTGGTCCAACAGAAGACGAACTACATTAGATTGGTCCATGAGGAGACGAATTCCCTTAGCTTGGACCAAGAGGAGACGAACTCCATTAGATTGGTCCAAGAGGGAACGAACTCCCTTAAATTAGACCAAGAGGTGACGAACTCCCTTAGTTTGGATCACGACTGACGAACTCCCTTAGATTTGACCAACATAAGACGAACTCCTTTAGATTGGTCCAAGTGGACGAACTTCCTTAGATTGGACCAAGTGGAGACGAACTCCTTTAGATTGGTCCAAGGGGAGACGAACTTCGTTAGATTGGTCCAAGAGGATACGACCTAGCTTAGATTGGACCAAGTGGACAAACTCTCTTAGATTGGACCAAGTGGAGACGAACTCCTTTAGATTGGTCCAAGGGGAGACGAACTTCGTTTGATTGGTCCAAGAGGAGATGAAGTCCAATAGATTGGTCCAAGAGGGGACGAACTACCTTAGATTGGACCAAGAGGTGACGAACTCCCTTCGTTTGGATCAAGACGGACGAACTCCCTTAGATTTGACCAACATAAGACGTACTCCATTAGATTGGACAAAGAGGAGACGAACTCCTTTTCATTGGTCCAACAGAAGACGAACTACATTAGATTGGTCCATAAGGAGACGAATTCCCTTATATTGGACCAAGAGGAGACGAAGTCCATTAGATTGGTCCAAGAGGGGACGAACTCCCTTAAATTAGACCAAGAGGTGACGAAATCCCTTAGTTTGGATCAAGACTGACGAACTCCCTTAGATTTCACCAACATAAGACGAACTCCTTTAGATTGGACCAAGTGGAGACGAACTCCTTTAGAATGGACCAAGTGGAGACGAACTCCTTTAGATTGGATGAGGGGTAAACGAACTCCTTTTGATTGGTCGAAGTGGGGACGAACTACATTAGATTGGTCCAAGAGGAGACGAATTTCCTTAGCTTGGACCAAGAGGAGACGAACTCCTTTAGATTGGTCCAAGAGGTGATGAACTCCCTTAGATTGGACCAAGTGGACGAACTTCCTTAGATTGGACCAAGTGGAGACGAACTCCTTTAGATTGGTCCAAGGGGAGACGAACTTCGTTAGATTGGTCCAAGAGGAGACGAACTCCATTAGATTGGTCCAAGAGGGGACGAACTCCTTTACATTGGATCAAGATGGACGAACTCCCTTTCATTTGACCAACAGGAGACGAACTTCTTTAGATTGAACCAAGTGGAGACGAACACCTTTAGATTGCATCAAGGGGAGACAAACTCCATTAGATTCGTCCAAGAGGAGACGAACTCCATTACATTAGTCTAAGTGGGGACGAATTCCCTTAGATTTGACCAAGACGAGACGAACTCCATTAGATTGGTCCAAGAGGAGACGAATCCCTTATATTGGACCAAGTGGAGGCGAACTCCTTTAGATTGGACAAAGTGGAGACGAACTCAATTAGATTGGTCCAAGAGGGGACGAACTCCCTTTGATTGTATCAAGACAGATGAACTCCCTTTGATTTGACCAACTGGAGATGAATTCCCGTTGATTTGACCAACAGGAGATGAACTCCTTTAGAATGGACGAAGTGGAGACGAACTCCTTTAGATTGCAGCAAGGGGAGACGAACTCCTTTAGATTGGTCCAAGAGGAGACGAACTCCATTACAATGGTCCAAGTGGGGACGAATTCCCTTAGATTTGACCAAGACGAGACGAACTCCTTTAGATTAGTCCAAGAGGAGGCGATTTACCTTAGATTGGACCAAGTGGACGAACTCCCTTACATTGGACCAAGTGGAGACGAACTCCTTTAGATTGGTCCAAGGGGAGACGAACTTCGTTACATTGGTCCAAGAGGAGATGAAGTCTAATAGATTGGTCCAAGAGGAGACGAACTAGCTTAGATTGCACCAAGTGGACAAACTCTCTTAGATTGGACCAAGTGGAGACGAACTCCTTTAGATTGGTCCAAGGGGAGACGAACTTCGTTTGATTGGTCCAAGAGGAGATGAAGTCCAATAGATTGGTCCAAGAGGGGACGAACTACCTTAGATTGGACCAAGAGGTGACGAACTCCCTTCGTTTGGATCAAGACGGACGAACTCCCTTAGATTTGACCAACATAAGACGTACTCCATTAGATTGGACAAAGTGGAGACGAACTCCTTTTCATTGGTCTAACAGAAGACGAACTACATTAGATTGGTCCATGAGGAGACGAATTCCCTTATCTTGGACCAAGAGGAGACGAACTCCATTAGATTGGTCCAAGAGGGAACGAACTCCCTTAAATTAGACCAAGAGGTGACGAACTCCCTTAGTTTGGATCAAGACTGACGAACTCCCTTAGATTTCACCAACATAAGACGAACTCCTTTAGATTGGACCAAGTGGAGACGAACTCCTTTAGAATGGACCAAGTGGAGACGAACTCCTTTAGATTGGATGAGGGGTAAAGGAACTCCTTTTGATTGGTCGAAGTGGGGACGGACTACATTAGATTGGTCCAAGAGGAGACGAATTCCCTTAGCTTGGACCAAGAGGAGACGAACTCCTTTAGATTGGTCCAAGAGGAGATGAACTCCCTTAGATTGGACCAAGTGGACGAACTTCCTTAGATTGGACCAAGTGGAGACGAACTCCTTTAGATTGGTCCAAGGGGAGACGAACTTCGTTAGATTAGTCCAAGGGGAGACGAACTCCATTAGATTGGTCCAAGAGGGGACGAACTCCTTTACATTGGATCAAGATGGACGAACTCCCTTTCATTTGACCAACAGGAGACGAACTTCTTTAAATTGAACCAAGTGGAGACGAACACCTTTAGATTACATCAAGGGGAGACAAACTCCATTAGATTCGTCCAAGAGGAGACGAACTCCATTACATTAGTCTAAGTGGGGACGAATTCCCTTAGATTTGACCAAGACGAGACGAACTCCATTAGATTGGTCCAAGAGGAGACGAATCCCTTATATTGGACCAAGTGGAGGCGAACTCCTTTAGATTGGACAAAGTGGAGACGAACTCAATTAGATTGGTCCAAGAGGGGACGAACTCCCTTTGATTGTATCAAGACGGATGAACCCCCTTTGATTTGACCAACAGGAGATGAATTCCCGTTGATTTGACCAACAGGAGATGAACTCCTTTAGAATGGACGAAGTGGAGATGAACTCCTTTAGATTGCAGCAAGGGGAGACGAACTCCTTTTGATTGGTCCAAGAGGAGACGAACTCAATTACATTGGTCCAAGTGGGGACGAATTCCCTTAGATTTGACCAAGACGAGACGAACTCCTTTAGATTAGTCCAAGAGGAGGCGATTTACCTTAGATTGGACCAAGTGGACGAACTCCCTTACATTGGACCAAGTGGAGACGAACTCCTTTAGATTGGTCCAAGGGGAGACGAACTTCGTTACATTGGTCCAAGAGGTGATGAAGTCCAATAGATTGGTCCAAGAGGGGATGAACTACCTTAGATTGGACCAAGAGGTGACGAACTCCCATCGTTTGGATGAAGACGGACGAACTCCCTCAGATTTGACCAACATAAGACGAACTCCATCAAATTGGACCAAGTCGAGATGAACTCCTTTTCATTGGTCCAACAGAAGACGAACTACATTAGATTGGTCCAAGAGGGGACGAATTCCCTTAGCTTGGATCAAGAGGAGACGAACTCCTTTAAAGTGGTCCATGAGGAGACGAACTCCCTTAGATTGGACCAAGTGGACGAACTCCCCTAGATTGGACCAAGTGGAGACAAATTCTCTTAGATTGGACCAAGTGGACGAACTCCCTTAGATTGGACCAAGTGGAGACGAACACAGATTGGTCCAAGGGGGGATGAACTCCCTTAGATTGGATCAAGAGGAGATGAACTCCATTAGATTGGTCCAAGAGGGGACGAACTCCCCTAGATTGGATCAAGACGGACGAACTCCCTTTGATTTGACCAACAGGAGACGAACTCCTTTAGATTGGACCAAGTTGAGGCGAACTCCTATAGATTGCACCAAGGGGAGACGAACTCCTTTGGATTGGTCCAAGAGGAGACGAACTCCATTACATTGGTCCAAGTGGGGACGGATTCCCTTAGATTTGACCAAGATGAGACGAACTCCTTTAGATTGGTCCAAGAGGGGACGAACTCCCTTAGATTGGTCCAAGAGGTGACGAACTCCCTTAGATTGGACCAGGAGGTGACGAACTCCCTTAGATTCGACCGACATAAGACGAACTCCTTTAGATTGGACCAAGTGGAGACGAACTCCTTTAGATTGTACGAAGGGGAGACGAACTTCGTTTGATTGGTCCGAGAGGAGACGAATTGCCTTAGCTTGGACCAAGAAGAGACGAATTCCTTTAGATTGGTACAAGAGGAGACGGACTCCCTTAGATTGGACGAAATGGACGAACTCCCTTAGATTGGACCAAGTGGAGACGAACTCCCTTTGATTGGATCAATTTGACGAACACCCTTAGATTGGACCAAGTGGAGACGAACTCCTTTAGATTGGATCAAGATGGATGAACTCCTTTAGATTGCATTAAGACGAACGAACTCCATTTGATTTGACCAACAGGAGACGAACACCTTTAGATTGGTCCAAGAGGAGACGAACTCCATGAGATTGGTCCAAGAGGGGACGAACTCACTTAGATTGGATGTAGACAGACGAACTCCCTCTGATTTGACCAACAGGAGACAAACTCCTTTAGATTGGACCAAGTGTCGACAAACTCCTTTAGATTGCACCAAGGGGAGACGAACTCCTTTCGATTGGTCGAAGATGAGACGAACTCCATTACATTGGTCCAAGTGGGGACGAATTCCCTTAGATTTGACCAAGAAGAGATGAACTCATTTAGATTGGTCCAAGAGGAGACGAACTCCCTTAGATTGGACCAAGTGGAGATGAACTCCTTTATAATGGTCCAAGGGGAGAAGAACCTACTTAGATTGGTCCAAGGGGAGAAGAACTTCCTTAGATTGGTCCAAGAGGAGACGAACTCCCTTAGATTGGACCAAGAGGTGACGAACTCTCTTAGTTTGGATCCAGACTAACGAACTCCCCTAGATTTGACCAACATAAGATGAACTCCCTTAGATTGGACCAAGTGGACGAACTCCCTTCAATTGGACCAAGTGGAGACGAAGTCTTTTAGATTGGTTCAAGGGGATACGAACTTCGTTAGATTGGTCCCAGAGGAGACGAACTCCATTAGATTGGTTCAAGAGGGGACGAACTCCCTTAAATTAGACCAAGAGGTGACGAACTACCTTAGATTGGACTAAGTGGACGAACTCCCTTCAATTGGACCAAGTGGAGACGAAGTCCTTTAGATTGGTTCAAGGGGAGACGAACTTCGTTAGATTGGTCCCAGAGGAGACGAACTCCATTAGATTAGTCCAAGAGGGGACGAACTCCCTTAAATTAGACCCAGAGGTGACGAACTCCCTGAGTTTGGATCAAGAGGGACGAAGACCCTTAGATTTGACCAACATAAGACGACTCCTTTAGATTGTTCGATGAGGAGACGAACTACATTAGATTGGTCCAAGAGCAGACGAATTCCCTTAGCTTTGACCAAGAGGAGACGAAGTCCTTTAGATTTGTCCAAGACGAGACGAACTCCCTTAGATTAGACCAAGTGGACAAACTCCCTTAGATTGGACCAAGTGTAGACAAACTACTTTAGATTGGTACAAGGGTAGACGAACTTCGTTAGATTGTACGAAGGGGAGACGAACTTCGTTTGATTGAACCAAAAGGAGACGAACTACATTAGATTGGTCCAAGAGGAGACGAATTCCCTTAGCTTGGACCAAGAGGAGACGAATTCCTTTAGATTGGTACAAGAGGAGACGAACTCCCTTAGATTGGACCAAGTGGACGAACTCCCATAGATTGGACCAAGTGGTGACGAACTCCCTTAGATTGGACCAAGTGGATGAACGCCCTTAGATTGGAACAAGTGGAGACGAACTCCTTTAGGTTGGATCAAGACGGACGAACTCCTTTTGATTGGTCGAAGTGGGGACGAACTACATTAGATTGGTCCAAGAGGAGATGAATTCCCCTAGCTTAGACCAAGAGGAGACGAACTCCTTTAGATTGGTCCAAGAGGAGATGAACTCCCTTAGATTGGACCAAGTGGACGAACTCCCTTAGATTGGACCAAGTGGAGACGAACTCCTTTAGATTGGTCCAAGGGGAGAAGAACTTCGTTAGATTGGTCCAAGAGGAGGCGAACTCCATTAGATTGGTCCAAGAGGGGACTAACTCCCTTTCATTTGACCAACAAGAGACGAACTACTTTAGATTGGACCAAGTGTCGACAAACTCCTTTAGATTGCAACAAGGGGAGACGAGCTCCTTTCGATTGGTCGAAGAGGAGACGAACTCCATTAAATTGGTCCAAGTGGGGACGAATTCCCTTAGATTTGACCAAGAAGAGACGAACTCCTTTAGATTGGTCCAAGAGGAGACGAATCCCTTATTTGGACCAAGTGGAGGCGAACTCCTTTAGATTGGACAAAGTGGAGACGAACTCAATTAGATTGGTCCAAGAGGGGAAGAACTCCCTTTGATTGTATCAAGACGGATGAACTGCCTTTCATTTGACCAACAGGAGATGAACTCCTTTAGATTGGACGAAGTGGAGACGAACTCCTTTAGATTGCAGCAAGGGGAGACGAACTCGTTTAGATTGGTCCAAGAGGAGACGAACTCCATTATATTGGTCCAAGTGGGGACGAATTCCCTTAGATTTGACCAAGACGAGAGGAACTCCTTTAGATTGGTCCAAGAGGAGGTGATTTACCGTAGATTGGACCAAGTGGATGAACTCCCTTAGATTGGACCAAGTGGAGACGAACTCCTTTAGATTGGTCCAAGGGGAGACGAACTTCGTTACATTGGTCCAAGAGGAGATGAAGTCCAATAGATTGGTCCAAGAGGGGATGAACTACCTTAGATTGTACCAAGAGGTGACGAACTCCCTTCGTTTGGATCAAGACGGATGAACTCCCTTAGATTTGACCAACATAAGACGAACTCCATTAGATTCGACCAAGTCGAGACGAACTCCTTTTCATTGGTCCAACTGAAGACGAACTACATTAGATTGGTCCAAGAGGGGACGAATTCCCTTAGCTTGGATCAAGAGGAGACGAACTCCTTTAAAGTGGTCCAAGTGGAGACGAACACCCTTAGATAGGACCAAGTGGTCGAACTCCCCTGGATTGGACCAAGTGGAGACGAACTCTCTTAGATTGGACCAAGTGGACGAACTCTCTTAGATTGGACCAAGTGGAGACGAACACCTTCAGATTGGTCCGAGGGGGGACGAACTCCCTTAGATTGGATCAAGAGGAGATGAACTCCATTAGATTAGTCCAAGAGGGGACGAACTCCCCTAGATTGGATCAAGACGGACGAACTCCCTTTGATTTGACCAACAGGAGACGAACTCCTTTAGATTGGACCAAGTTGAGACGAACTCCTATAGATTGCACCAAGGGGAGACGAACTCTTTTAGATTGGTCCAAGAGGAGACGAACTCCATTACATTGGTCCAAGTGGGGACGAATTCCCTTAGATTTGACCAAGATGAGACGAACTCCTTTAGATTGGTCCAAGAGGGGACGAACTCCCTTAGATTGGACCAAGAGGTGACGAACTCCCTTAGATTGGACCAGGACGTGACGAACTCCCTTAGATTCGGCTGACATGAGACGAACTCCTTTAGATTGGACGAAGTGGAGACGAACTCCTTTAGATTGTACGAAGGGGGGACGAACTTCGTTTGATTGGTCCGAGAGGACACGAATTGCCTTAGCTTGGACCAAGAAGAGATGAATTCCTTTAGATTGGTACAAGAGGAGACGAACTCCCTTAGATTGGACCAAATGGACGAACTCCCCTAGATTGGACCAAGTGGAGACAAATTCCCTTTGATTGGATCAATTGGACGAACACCCTTAGATTGGATCAAGTGGAGACGAACTCCTTTAGATTGGATCAAGACGGACGAACTCCTTTAGATTGGATTAAGAAGGACGAACTCCCTTTGATTTGACCAACAGGAGACAAACTCCTTTAGATTGGTCCAAGAGGAGACGAACTCCATGAGATTGGTCCAAGAGGGGACGAACTCCCTTAGATTGGATCTAGAAGGACGAACTCCCTCTGATTTGACCAACAGGAGACAAACTCCTTTAGATTAGACCAAGTGTCGACAAACTCCTTTAGATTGCACCAAGGGGAGACGAGCTCCTTTCGATTGGTCGAAGAGGAGACGAACTCCATTACATTGGTCCAAGTGGGGACGAATTTCCTTAGATTTGACCAAGAAGAGAGGAACTCCTTTAGATTGGTCCAAGAGGAGATGAATCCCTTATATTGGACCATGTGGAGGCGAACTCCTTTAGATTGGACAAAGTGGAGACGAACTCAATTAGATTAGTCCAAGAGGGGAAGAACTCCCTTTGATTGTATCAAGACGGATGAACTCCCTTTGATTTGACCAACAGGAGATGAACTCCTTTAGATTGGACGAAGTGGAGACGAACTCCTTTAGATTGGTCCAAGAGGAGACGAACTCCATTACATTGGTCCAAGTGGGGACGAATTCCCTTAGATTTGACCAAGACGAGGGGAACTCCTTTAGATTGGTCGAAGAGGAGGCGATTTACCTTATATTGGACCAAGTGGACGAACTCCCTTAGATTGGACCAAGTGGAGATGAACTCCTTTAGATTGGTCCAAGGGGAGACGAACTTCGTTTCATTGGTCCAAGAGGAGATGAAGTCCAATAGATTTGTCCAAGAGGGGATGAACTACCTTAGATTGGACCAAGAGGTGACGAACTCCCTTCGTTTGGATCAAGACGGACGAACTCCCTTAGATTTGACCAACATAAGACGAACTCCATTAGATTGGACCAAGTCGAGACGAACTCCTTTTCATTGGTCCAACAGAAGACGAACTACATTAGATTGGTCCAAGAGGGGATGAATTCCCTTAGCTTGGATCAAGAGGAGACGAACTCCTTTAAAGTGGTCCAAGAGGAGACGAAGTCCCTTAGATTGGACCAAGTGGTCGAACTCCCCTAGATTGGACCAAGTGGAGACGAACTCTCTTAGATTGGACCAAGTGGACGTACTCCCTTAGATTGGACCAAGTGGAGACGAACACATTCAAATTGGTCCGAGGGGGGATGAACTCCCTTAGATTGGATCAAGAGGAAATGAACTCCGTTAGATTGGTCCAAGAGGGGACGAACTCTCCTATATTGCATCAAGACGGACGAACTCCCTTTGATTTGACCAACAGGAGACGAACTCCTTTAGATTGGACCAAGTTGAGACGAACTCCTATAGATTGCACCAAGGGGAGACGAACCCCTTTAGATTGGTCCAAGAGGAGATGAACTCCATTACATTGGTCCAAGTGGGGACGAATTCCCTTAGATTTGACCAAGATGAGACGAACTCCTTTAGATTGGTCCAAGAGGGGACGAACTCCCTTAGATTGGACCAAGAGGTGACGAACTCCTTTAGATTGGACCAGGAGGTGACGAACTCCCTTAGATTCGACCGACATAAGACGAACTCCTTTAGATTGGACCAAGTGGAGACGAACTCCTTTAGATTGTACGAAGGGGAGACGAACTTCATTTGATTGGTCCGAGAGGAGACGAATTGCCTTAGCTTGGACCAAGAAGAGACGAATTCCTTTAGATTGGTACAAGAGGAGACGAACTCCCTTAGATTGGGCCAAATGGACGAACTCCCTTAGATTGGACCAAGTGGAGACGAACTTCCGTTAATTGGATCAATTGGACGAACACCCTTAGATTGGACCAAGTGGAGACGAACTCCTTTAGATTGGATCAAGACGGACGAACTCCTTTAGATTGGATTAAGACGGACAAACTCCCTTTGATTTGACCAACAGGAGACGAACTGCTTTAGATTAGTCCAAGAGGAGACGAACTCCATGAGATTGGTCCAAGAGAGGACGAACTACCTTAGATTGGATCTAGACGGTCGAACTCCCTCTGATTTGAGCAACAGGAGACAAACTCCTTTAGATTGGACCAAGTGTCGACAAACTTCTTTAGATTGCACCAAGGGGAGACGAGCTCCTTTCGATTGGTCGAAGATGAGACGAACTCCATTACATTGGTCCAAGTAGGGACGAATTTTCTTAGATTTGACCAAGAAGAGACGAACTCCTTTAGATTGGTCCAAGAGGAGACGAACTCCCTTAGATTGGACCAAGTGGAGACGAACTCCTTTAGAATGGTCCAAGGGGAGAAGAACTTCCTTAGATTGGTCCAAGAGGAGACGAACTCCCTTAGATTGGACCAAGAGGTGACGAACTCTCTTAGTTTGGATCAAGACGAACAAACTCCCCTAGATTTGACCAACATAAGACGAACTCCCTTTGATTGGACCAAGTGGACGAACTCCCTTCAATTGGACCAAGTGGAGACGAAGTCCTTTGGATTGGTTCAAGGGGAGACGAACTTCGTTAGATTGGTCCCAGAGGAGACGAACTCCATTAGATTGGTTCAAGAGGGGACGAACTCCCTTAAATTAGACAGAGAGGTGACGAACTCCGTAAGTTTGGATCAAGAGGGACGAACTCCCTTAGATTTGACCAACATAAGACGAACTGCTTTAGATTTTTTGATGAGGAGACGAACTACATTAGATTGGTCGAAGAGCAGACGAATTCCCTTACCTTGGACCAAGAGGAGACGAAGTCCTTTAGATTTGTCCAAGACGAGACGAACTCCCTTATATTAGACCAAGTGGATGAACTCCCTTAGATTGGACCAAGTGGAGACGAACTACTTTAGATTGGTACAAGGGGAGAAGAACTTCGTTAGATTGTACGAAGGGGAGACGAACTTCGTTTGATTGGTCCAAAAGGAGACGAACTACATTAGATTGGTCCAAGAGGAGACGAATTCCCTTAGCTTGGACCAAGAGGAGACGAATTCCTTTAGATTGGTACAAGAGGAGACGAACTCCCTTAGATTGGACCAAGTGGACGAACTCCCATAGATTGGACCAAGTGGAGACGAACTCCCATTGATTGGACCAAGTGGACGAACGCCCTTAGATTGGAACAAGTGGAGACGAAATAATTAGATTGGATCAAGACGGACGAACTCCCTTTGATTTGACCAACAGGAGACGAACTCATTTCGATTGGTCCAAGAGGACACGAACTCCATGAGATTGGTCCAAGAGGGGAAGAACTCCCTTAGATTGGATCAAGACGGACGAACTCCCTTCGTTTGGATCAAGACGGACGAACTCCCTTATATTTGACCAACATAAAATGAACTCCCTTAGATTGGACCAAGTGGACGAACTCCCTTAAATTGGACCAACTGGAGACGAACTCCTTTAGATTGGTCCAAGGGGAGACGAACTTCGTTAGATTGGTCCCAGAGGGGACGAACCACCTTAGATTGGACCAAGAGGTGACGAACTACCTTAGTTTGGATCAAGACGGATGAACTCCCTTAGATTTGACCAACATAAGACGAACTCCACTAGATTGGACCAAGAGGAGGCGAATTCCCTTAGCTTGGACCAAGAGGAGACGAACTCCATTAAAGTGTTCCAAGAGGAGACGAACTCCATTAGATAGGACCAAGTGGACGAACTCCCTTAGATTGGACCAAGTGGATGAACTCCCTTAGATTGGACCAAGTGGATACAAACTCCATTAGATTGGTCCAAGGGGAGACGAACTTCGTTAGATTGGACAAAGTGGAGACGAACTCCATTAGAATGGTCCATGAGGGGACGAACTCCATTAGATTGGATCAAGACGGACGAACTCCCTTTGATTTGACCAACATAAGACGAACTCCCTTAGATTGGACCAAGTGGGCGAACTCCCTTAAATTGGACCAACTGGAGACGAACTCCTATAGATTGGTCCAAGGGGAGACAAACATCGTTAGATTGGTCCCAAAGGGGACGAACTAGCTTAGATTGGACCAAGAGGTGACGAACTCCCTTAGTTTGGATCAAGACGGACGAACTCCCTTGATTGGACCAAGTGGAGACGAACTCTCTTAGATTGGACCAAGTGGACGAACTCCCTTAGATTGAACCAAGTGGAGACAAACTCCATTAGATTGGTCCAAGGGGAGACGAACATCGTTAGATTGGTCCAAGAGGAGACGAACTCCAGTAGATTGGTCCAAGATGGGACGAACTCCCTTAGATTGGAGCAAGACGGACGAACTCCCTTTGATTTGACCAACTGGAGACGAACTCCTTTAGATTGGACCAAGTGGAGACGAACTCCTTTAGATTGCACCATGGGGAGACGAACTCCATTAGATTGGTCCAAAACGAGACGAACTCCCTTACATTGGTCCATGTGGGGACAAATTCCCTTAGATTTGACCAAGACGAGCGAACTGCTTTACATTGGTCCAAGAGGAGACGAACTACCTTAGATTGGACCAAGTGGAGACGAACTCCTTTTGAATTGGTCCAACGGGAGACGAACTTCGTTAGATTGGTCCATGAGGAGACGAAATCCATTAGATTGGTCCAAGAGGGGACAAACTCCCTTAGATTGGACGAAGAGGTGACGAACTCCCTTAGTTTTGACCAACACAGACGAACTCCCTTAGATTTGACCAACATAAGATGAACTCCATTAGATTGGACCAAGTGGAGACAAACTCGTTTTCATTGGTCCAAGACAAGACGAACTACATTAGATTGGTCCAAGAGGAGACGAATTCCCTTAGCTTGGACCAAGAGGAGACGAACTTCTTTAAAGTGGTCCAAGAGGAGACGAACTCCCTTAGATTGGGCCAAGTGGACGAACTCCCTTAGATTGGACCAAGTGGAGACGAACTCTCTTAGATTGGACCAAGTGGAAGAATTCCCTTAGATTGGACCAAGTGGAGACCAACTCCATTAGATTGGTCCCAGGGGAGACGAACATCGTTAGATTGGTCCAAGAGGAGACGAACTCCAGTAGATTGGTCCAAGATGGGACGAACTCCCTTAGATTGGAGCAAGGCGGACGAACTCCCTTTGATTTGACCAACTGGAGAGGAACTCCTTTAGATTGGACCAAGTGGAGACGAACTCCTTTAGATTGCACCAAGGGGAGACAAACTCCATTACATTGGTCCAAGTGGGGACGAATTCCCTTAGATTTGACCAAGGCGAGACGAACTCCTTTAGATTGGTCCGAGAGGAGACGAGCTCCCTTAGATTGGACCAAGTGGAGACAAACTCCTTTAGATTGGTCCAAGGGGAGACAAATTTCGTTAGATTGGTCCAAGAGGAGACGAACTCCATTAGTTTGGTCCAAGAGGGGAGGAACTCCCTTAGATTGGATGAAGGGTAAACGAACTCCTTTTGATTGGTCGAAGAGGGGACGAACTACATTAGATTGGTCCAAGAGGAGACGAATTCCCTTAGCTTGGACCAAGAGGAGACGAACTCCTTTAGATTGGTCCAAGAGGAGAGGAACTCCTTTAGATTGGACCAAGTGGAGACGAACTCCTTTAGATTGGTCCAAGGGGAGACGAACTTCGTTAGATTGGTCCAAGAGGAGACGAACTCCATTAGATTAGTCCAAGAGGGGACAAACTCCTTTACATTGGATCAAGACGGACGAACTCCCTTTCATTTGACCAACAGGAGACGAACTTCTTTAGATTGGACCAAGACGAGACGAACTCCTTTAGATTGGTCCAAGAGGAGACGAATCCCTTATATTGGACCAAGTGGAGGCGAACTCCTTTAGATTGGACCAAGTGGAGAGGTGGGCTGGAAGCTGCAGGCTGGCGTGGGGCCAAGTTGAACGCGCTGTGCAGTGGGCTCCCCTTCATGGGCTGGAGGGTAGGCCACCTTCGCCTGTACTGACCGTATCATTCTAGTCCGCCCCACGCCATTTTCTTTTGTGCCCATTCCTTTCCTATTCACCTAGGCCTGCCCTTACTGGGGTTGATCACGCGGATGGGCTTGCTTGAAGCCCTCCTCGATAATCTGAAAATGGATCTACTGTGCATTAGCTTGTATGGGTCGCCTTTGGTGGGTTTGGTGCTCGTCACCCTCGTCTAGATGGGCGGTACGAGTGGGCCTATTTGCTTCAACGTGGGCTTGCAAGGTCACCCCTCCGTCCAATCTAGTGGCCCTAGGCGGGAGTTCGTCCCCTCTTGGACCAATCTCAAGGAGTTCGTCTTCTAATGGTCGAATCTAAGGTAGTTCATCTCCTCTTGGACTAATCTAAAGTAGTTCGTCTCCTCTTGGTCCAATTTAAGGACGTTCATCCCCTCTTGGACCAATCTAAAGAAGTTCATCCCCTATAAGGGGGTTTCTCGCCTCTGGGTCCAATCTAATGGAGTTCATCACTCTCGAAGCAATCTATGGGAGTTCATCTCTCATGGACCAATCTAAGGGAGTTCGTCACC
This sequence comes from Melaleuca quinquenervia, assembly GCA_030064385.1. Classification (NCBI taxonomy): domain Eukaryota; kingdom Viridiplantae; phylum Streptophyta; class Magnoliopsida; order Myrtales; family Myrtaceae; genus Melaleuca; species Melaleuca quinquenervia. The sequence goes on along the minus strand of CM057724.1, from coordinate 10,817,372 downwards.
TGTGGGTCCAATCTAATAGAGTTCGTCACACTCGGACCAATCTAAGGTACTTCGTCCCTCATGGACCAATCTAAGGGAGTTCGTCCCCTCTTGGACCAATATAAGGGAGTTCGTCCCCTCTTCGTCCAATCTAATGGAGTTCGTCTCCTCTTCGACCAATCTAAAGGAGTTCATCTCCTCTTGGTCCAATCTAAGGGATTTCGTCCACTCTTGGACCAATCTAGTGGAGTTGGTCTCATCTTGGTCCAATATAAGGGAGTTCGACCCCTCTTGGACCAATCTAAAGGAGTTCGTCTCCTCTTGGTCCAATTGAGGGAGTTCGTCCCCTGTTGGACCAATCTAAACGAGCTCGTCTCCTCTTGGTCCAATCTAAGAAAGTTCGTCACCTTTGGGTCCAATCTAATGGAGTTTGTCCTTCTCGGACCATTATAAAGGAGTTAAACCCTCACGGACCAATTTAAAGGAGTTCGTGTCCTCTTGGACCAATCTAAAGGAGTTCGTCTCCGCTTGGTACAATCGAAGGGAGTTCATCCTCTCTTGGACAAATATAAAGCAGTTCGTCTCCTCTCGGTCCAATCTAAGGGAGTTCGTCCCATATTGGACCAATCTCAAGGAGTTCATCTCCTTGTGGTCCAATCTAAGGGAGTTCGTCTCCTTTTCGGCCAATCTAAGGGAGTCCGTCTCCTCTTGGTCCAATTTAAGGGCGTACAAACCCTCTTGGACCAATCTAAAGGAGTTCGTCCCCTCTTGGACTAATCTAAAAGTGGTCGTCCCCACTTGGTCGAACCTAAGGGAGTTCGTCCCCTCTTGGACCACTTTAATGGAGTTGGTCTCCTCTTGGTCCATCATGAGGATGTTTGTCCCCTCTTGTACCAATCTAAAGTTGTTCGTTTCCTCTTGGTCCAATCTAAGGGAGTTCGTCACCTCTGGGTCCAATCTAATGGAGTTCGTTACACTCAGACCAATCTAAGGGAGTTCGTCCCCTCTTGGACTAATCTAAAAGTGGTCGTCCCCACTTGGTCGAACCTAAGGGAGTTCGTCCCCTCTTGGACCACTCTAATGGAGTTGGTCTCCTCTTGGTCCATCATGAGGAAGTTTGTCCCCTCTTGTACCAATCTGTAGTTGTTCGTTTCCTCTTGGTCCAATCTAAGGGAGTTCGTCACCTCTGGGTCCAATCTAATGGAGTTCGTCTCCTCTTGGTCCAATTTAAGGGAGTTCGTCCCCTTTAAGACCTATCTAAAGGAGTTTGTCTTCTCTTGCTCCAATCTAACGGAGTTCGTCGCCTCTCGGACCAATCTAAGGGAGTTCATCGCCTCTTGGACCAATCTAAAGGAGTTCGTCTCCTCTTGGTCCAATTTAAGGGAGTTCGTCCCCTTTAAGACCTATCTAAAGGAGTTTGTCTTCTCTTGCTCCAATCTAACGGAGTTCGTCGCCTCTTGGACCAATCTAAAGGAGTTGATCTCCTCTTGATCCAATTTAAGCGCATTCAACCCCTCATGGACCAATCTAAAGGAGTTCGTCTCCTCTTGGACCAATCTAACGGAGTTTGTCTTGTCTTGCTCCAATTTAAGAGAGTTCGTCCCATCTAAGATCAATCTAAAGGACTTCGCCTCCTATTGGTCCAATCTAAGGGAGTTCGTTTGTCTTGGTCAAATCCAACCGAGTTCATCTCCTCTTGGACCAATCTAAAGGAGTTCGTTTCCTCTTGGACCAATCTAACGGAGTTCGTGCTCGCTTGATCCAATCGAATGGAGTTCGTCCATCTCGGACCAATCTAAGGGAGGTCGTTCGCTCTCTGACCATTCTAATGGAGTTGGTCTCCTCTTGGTCCAATCTAAAGAAGTTCGTTCCCTTTTGGATCAATCTAAAGGAGTTCATCCCCTCTTGGTTCAATCTAACTATGTTCGTCAACTTTGGGTCTAATCAAATGGAGTTCATCCTTCTCAGACCAATCTAAAGGAGTTCGATCCTCATGGACCAATCTAAAGGAGTTCGTCGCCTCTTCGACCATTTTTAAAGAGTTCGTGACCTCTTGGTCAGATCTAAGGGACTTCGTCCCCACTTGGACCAATCTAGAGGAGTTCGTCTCCTCTTGGTCCAATTTAAGGGAGTTCGTCCCCTCTTGGACCAATCTCAAGGAGTTCGTCTCCTCTAGGTCAAATTTATGGGCGTTCGGCCCCTCTTTGACTAATTTAATGGAGTTGGTCTCCTCTAGGTGCAATATAAGGAAGTTCTTCCTCTCTTGGACCAATCTAAAGGAGTTGGTCTCCTCTTGGTCCAATCTAAGGGAGTTCGTCACCTCTGGGTCCAATCTAAGGGAGTTCATCAATCTCAAACCAATCTAAGGGAGTAAGTCCCTCATGGACCAATCTAACGGAGTTCGTCCCCTCTAGGACCAATCTAAAGGAGTTTGTTCCCTGCTGGACCAATCTAAGGGAGTTCGTCTCCTCTTCGTCCAATCTAAGGGATTTCGTCCCCTCTTGGACCAATCTAAAGGAGCTCCTCTCCTCTTGGTCCAATCTTAGCCAATTCGTAACCTTTGCGTGCAATCTAAGGGAGTTCGTCCCCCGTGGACCAATCAAAAGGAGTTTGTCCACTCTTGGACCAATCTAAAGGACTTCGTCGCCACTTCGACCAATCTAAAGCAGTTCGTCTCCTCTTAGTCCAATCTAAGGGACTTCGTTCCCACTTGGACCAATCTAGAGGAGTTCGTCTCGTCTTGGTCTAATCTAAGGGTGTTCGTCCCCTCTTGAGAAATCTCAAGGAGTTCGTCTCCTCTTTGTCCTATTTAAGGGCGTTCGTCCCCTCTTGGACCATTGTAACGGAGTTCGTCCCCTCTTGCACTAATTTAATGGAGTTGGTCTCCTCTTGGTCCAATATAAGGAAGTTCGTCCCCTCTTGGACGAATCTAAAGGAGTTGGTCTCCTCTTTGTCCAATCTTAGGGAGTTCGGAACCTTTGGGTCTAATCAAAGGGAGTTCGTTACTCTCGAACCAATCCAAGGGAGTTCGTCCCTTATGGACCAATCTAACGGAGTTCATCCCCTCTGGGACCAATCTAAAGGAGTTCGTCCCCTCTTGGACCAATCTCAAGGAGTTCATCTCCTCTTGGTCTAATTTCAGGGCGTTCTTCCCATCATGGACCAATTTAACGGAGTTCGTCCCCTCTTGGACTAATTTAATGGAGTTAGTCTCCGCTTGGTACAATAGAAGGAAGTTCGTCCCCTCTTGGACAAATCTAAAGAAGTTGGTCTCCTCTTGGTCCAATCTAAGGGAGTTCCTCACCAGTTCGTCCAATCTAAAAAAGTTCGTTACTCACGGACCAATTTAAGGGAGTTCTGCCCTCACGGACCAATCTAACGGAGTTCGTCCCCTCTGGGACCAATATAAAGGAGTTCGTCCCCTGCTGGACCAATCTAAGGGAGTTCGTCTCCTCTTCGTCCAATCTAAGAAATTTCGTCCCCTCTTGGACCAATTTAAAGGAGCTCCTCTCCTCTTGGTCCAATCTTAGCCAATTCATCACCTGTGCGTGCAATCTAAGGGAGTTCGTCCCCCGTGGACCAATCAAAAGGAGTTTGTCCCCTCTTGGAACAATCTAAAGGACTTTGTCGCCTCTTCGACCAATCTTAAGCAGTTCGTCTCCTCTTAGTCCAATCTAAGGGACTTCGTCCCCACTAGGACCAATCTAGAGGAGTTCGTCTTGTCTTGGTCTAATCTAAGGGTGTTCGTCCCCTCTTGAGCAATCTGAAGGAGTTCGTCTCCTCTTGGTCCAATTTAAGGGCGTTCGTCCCCTCTTGGACCATTGTAACGGAGTTCGTCCCCTCTTGCACTAATTCAATGGAGTTGGTCTCCTCTTGGTCCAATATAAGGAAGTTCGTCCCCTCTTGGACGAATCTAAAGGAGTTGGTCTCATCTTTGTCCAATCTAAGGGAGTTCGGAACCTTTGGGTCCAATCAAAGGGAGTTCGTCACTCTCGAACCAATCCAAGGGAGTTCGTCCCTCATGGACCAATCTAACGGAGTTCATCCCCTCTAGGACCAATCTAAAGGAGTTCGTCCCCTCTTGGACCAATCTCAAGGAGTTCATCTCCTCTTGGTCTAATTTAAGGGCATTCGTCCCCTCTTGGACCAATCTAATGGAGTTCGTCCCCTCTTGGACTAATTTAATGGAGTTGGTCTCCTCTTGGTACAATAGAAGGAAGTTCGTCCCCTCTTGGACAAATCTAAAGAAGTTGGTCTCCTCTTGGTCCAATCTAAGGGAGTTCGTCTCCTCTGGGTCCAATCTAAAAAATTTCGTCACTCACGGACCAATATAAGGGAGTTCGTCCCTCATGGACCAATCTAACGGAGTTCGTCCCCACTGGGACCAATCTAAAGGAGTTCGTCCCCTGCTGGACCACTCTAAGGGAGTTCGTCTCCTCTTGGTCATATCTAAGGGATTTCGTCCCCTCTTGGACCAATCTTAAGGAGCTCCTCTGCTCTTGGTCCAATCTTAGCCAATTCGTCACCTTTGCGTCCAATCTAAGGGAGTTCGTCCCCCATGGACTAATCAAAAGGAGTTCGTCCTCTCTTGGACCAATCTAAAGGAGTTCGTCGCCTCTTCGACCAATCTAAAGGAGTTCGTCTCCTCTTAGTCCAATCTAAGGGACTTCGTCCCCACTTGGACCAATCTAGAGGAGTTCGTCTCCTCTTGGTCCAATCTAAGGGTGTTCGTCCCCCCTTAGAGCAATCTCAAGGAGTTCGTCTCCTCTTGGTCCAATTTATGGGCGTTTGTCCCCTCTTGGACCAATCTAACGGAGTTCATCCCCTCTTGCACTAATTTAATGGAGTTGGCCTCCTCTTGGTCCAATATAAGGAAGTTGGTCCCCATTTGGACCAATCTAAAGGAGTTGGTCTCCTCTTGGTCCAATCTAAGGAAGCTCATCACCTCTGGGTCCAAACTAAGGGAGTTCATCACTCTCGAACTAATCCAAGGGAGTTCGTCCCTTAGAGCAATCTCAAGGAGTTCGTCTCCTCTTGGTCCAATTTATGGGCGTTTGTCCCCTCTTGGACCAATCTAACGGAGTTCATCCCCTCTTGCACTAATTTAATGGAGTTGGCCTCCTCTTGGTCCAATATAAGGAAGTTGGTCCCCATTTGGACCAATCTAAAGGAGTTGGTCTCCTCTTGGTCCAATCTAAGGGAGCTCATCACCTCTGGGTCCAAACGAAGGGAGTTCATCACTCTCGAACTAATCCAAGGGAGTTCGTCCCTCATGGACCAATCTAACGGAGTTCGTCCCCTCTTGGACTAATTTAATGGAGTTGGTCTCCTCTTGGTCCAATAGAAGGAAGTTCGTCCCCACTTGGACCAATCTAAAGGAGTTGGTCTCCTCTTGGTCCAATCTAAGGGAGTTCGTCACTCTCGAACTAATCCAAGGGAGTTCGTCCCTCATGGACCAATCTAACAGAGTTCGTCCCCTCTGGGACCAATCTAAAAGAATTCGTCCCCTCTTGGACCAATCTAAGGGAGTTCGTCTCCTCTTGGTCCAATCTAAGTGATGTGGTCCTCTCTTGGACCAATCTACAGGAGCTCCTCTCCTCTTGGTCCAATCTAAGTGATTTGGTCCTCTCTTGGACCAATCTACAGGAACTCCTCTCCTCTTGGTCCAATCTTAGCCAATTCGTTACGTTTGCGTCCATTCTAAGGGAGTTCGTCCCCCATGGACCAATTAAAAGCAGTTCGTCCCCTCTTGGACCAATGTAAAGGAGTTCGTTTCCTCTTGGCCCAGTCTGTGGGAGTCCGTCCGCTCATGGACCAATCTAAAGGAGTTCGACTCCTCTTGGTCCAATCTAAGGGAGTTCGTCTCCTACTGGACCAATCTCAAGGAGTTCTTCTCCTCACTGTCCAATTTAATTGAGTTCGTCTCTTCTCGGACCAGTCTAAAGGAGTTCGTCTCCTGTTGGTTTAATTTAGGAGCATTCGTATCCTTTTGGACCAATCTAAAGGAGTTCGTCCCCTCTTGGACCAATCTAAAGGAGTTTGTCACTCTCGGACCAATCTAAGGGAGTTCGGCCGTCATGGACCAATCTAAGGGAGTTTGTATCCTCTTGGACCATTCTATAGGATTTCATCCCCTCTTGGACCAACCTATGGGAGTTCGTCCCCTCTTCGTCTAATCTAATGGAGTTCGTCCTTCTCGGAACAATTTAAAGGAGTTCGTCCCCTCCTGGACAAATCTAGGGGAGTTTGTCTCATCTTGGACCAATGTAAAGGAGTCCGTCTTCTGTTGGTCCAATCTAATGGAGTTCTTCCCCTATTGTACCAATCTCAAGGATTTCGTCTCCTCATGGTCCAATCTAAGGGAGTTCGTCTGCTCTTGGGCCAATTTAAAGGTCTTCGTCTCCTCTTGGTCAAATCTAAGGGAGTTCGTCCCCTCTTGGACCAATCTAACGGAGTTCGTCTTCACCCAGTCTAATCTTAAGGAGTTAGTCCATCTTCTAGCAATCTAACGGAGTTCGTCTCCTCTGGCTCCAACCTAAGGGAGTTCGTCACCTGTGGGTCCAATCTAACGGAGTTCGTCACTGTCGGACCAATCTAAGGGAGTTACTTCGTCTTAGTCCAATCTAACGGAGTTCATCTCCTCTTGGACCAATCTAAAAGGTTCGTCTCCTCTTGGACCAATCTAACGGAGTTCGTCCTCTCTTGGTCCAATCTATTGGAGTTCAACCTTCTCAGACCAATCTAAGGGAGTTCCTCTCTCAAGGACCAATCTAATGGAGTTCCTCCCCTCTTGGACCAATCTAAAGAAGTTCGTCTTCTCATGGTCTAATCTTAGGGAGTTCGTCCATCTTGTACCAATCTAACGATGTTTTTTTTTTTGGTAAATACCAATTGAACGGAGTTCGTCTCCTCATGGACCAATCTAACGGAGATCGTCTCCTCTTGGTCCAATCTAAGGGAGTTTGTCCCCACTAGGACCAATCTAAAGGAGTTCATCCCCTCTGGGACCAATCTAAGAGAGTTCGTCCCCTATAGGACCAAGAGGAAGGCAGATTGTGTCTCCATACCAATCTAAAGGAGTTCGTCTCCTCTTGGTCTAATGTAGGGGAGTTTGTCACCTGTGGGTCCAATGTCATGGAGTTCGTCACGCTCGGATTAATCTAAGGGAGTTCGTTCGTCTTGGTCCAATCTAACGGAGTTCCTCTCCTCTTGGACCAATCTATAGGAGTTCGTCTACTCTTGGACCAATCTAACGGAGTTCGTCCCCTCTTGGTCCAATCTAATGGAGTTCGTCCTTCTCGGACCAATCTAAGGGAGTTCGTCCCTCATTGACCAATCTAAAGGAGTTCGTCCCCTCTTAGACCAATCTAAAGGAGTTCATCTCCTCTCGGTCCAATCTAAGGGAGTTCGTCCCCTCCAAGACCAATCTAATGGATTTCGTCTCCTCTCGGTCCAATCTAAGGGAGTTCGTCCCCTCTTAGACCAATCTCAAGGAGTTCGTCTCCTCTTAGTCCAATTCAAGGGCGTTCGTCCCCTCTTGGACCAATCTAACGGAGTTCGTCCCCTCTTGGTCCAACCTAAGGGAGTTCGTCCCCTCTTGGACCAATCTAATGGAGTTGGTCTCCTCTTGGTCCAATATAAGGTAGTTTGTCCCCACTTGGACAAATCTAAAGGAGTTCGTCTCCTCTTGGTCCAACGTAAGGGGGTTCGTCACCTCTGGGTCTAATCTAATGGAGTTCGTCACTCTCGAACCAATCTAAGGAAGTTCGTCCCTCATGGACCAATCTAAGGGAGTTCATCCCCTCTGGGACAAATCTAAAGGAGTTCGTCCCCTCCAAGACCAAGCTATGGGAGTTCGTCCCCTCTTCGTCCAATCTAATGGAGTTCGTCTCCTCTTGGACCAATCTAAAAAAGTTCGTCTCCTCTTGGTCCAATCTAAGGGTTTTCGTCCACTCTTGGACCAATGTAGTGGAGTTGGTCTCGTCTCGGTCCAATATAAACGTGTTCGTCTCCTCTTGGACCAATCTAAAGGAGTTCGTCTCCTATTGATCAAATCTAAGGGAGTTCGTCACATCTGGGTTCAATCTAATGGAGTTTCCTCACTCTCGGACCAATCTATGGGAGTTTGGCGCTCATGGACCAATCGAAGGGAGTTCGTCTCCTCTTGGACCAATCTAAGGGAGTTTGTCCGCTCTTCGTCTAATGTAACGGAGTTCGTCCTATGTTGGTCCAATCTAAGGGAGTTCGTCCCCTATTGGACCAATCTAAAGAAATTCGTCCATCTTGTGCCAATCTAACGAAGTTCGTCTTCTCATGGACCAATCTAACGGAGTTCGTCTCCGGTTGCTCCAATCTAAGAGAGTTCATCCCCTCAAGGACCAAGAAAAAGGCAGATTGTATCTCCATACCAATCTAAAGTAGTTCCTCTACTTTTGGTCCAATCTAAGGGAGTTCGTCACCTATGGGTCCAATCTAATGGAGTTTGTCACTGTCGGACCAATCTAAGGGAGTTCAATCATCTTGGTCAAACCAAAGCGAGTTCGTTCGTCTTGGACTAATCTCGGGGAGATCGTCTCTTGTTGGTCGAATTCAAGGGCGTTCGTCCCCTCTTGGACGAATCTAATGGAGTTCGTCCTCTCTTGGTCCAACCAAAGGGAGTTCGTCCCCTCTTGGACCAATCTAATGGAGTTGGTCTCCTCTTGGTCCAATATAAGGTAGTTTGTCCCCACTTGGACAAATCAAAGGAGTTCGTCTCCTCTTGGTCCAACGTAAGGGGGTTCGTCACCTCTGGGTCTAATCTAATGGAGTTCGTCACTCTCGAACCAATCTAAGGGAGTTCGTCCCTCATGGACCAATCTAAGGGAGTTCATCCCCTCTGGGACAAATCTAAAGGAGTTCGTCCCCTCCAAGACCAAGCTATGGGAGTTCGTCCCCTCTTCGTCCAATCTAATGGAGTTCGTCTCCTCTTGGACCAATCTAAAAAAGTTCGTCTCCTCTTGGTCCAATCTAAGGGTTTTCGTCCACTCTTGGACCAATGTAGTGGAGTTGGTCTCGTCTCGGTCCAATATAAACGTGTTCGTCTCCTCTTGGACCAATCTAAAGGAGTTCGTCTCCTATTGATCAAATCTAAGGGAGTTCGTCACATCTGGGTTCAATCTAATGGAGTTTCCTCACTCTCGGACCAATCTATGGGAGTTTGGCGCTCATGGACCAATCGAAGGGAGTTCGTCTCCTCTTGGACCAATCTAAGGGAGTTTGTCCGCTCTTCGTCTAATGTAACGGAGTTCGTCCTATGTTGGTCCAATCTAAGGGAGTTCGTCCCCTATTGGACCAATCTAAAGAAATTCGTCCATCTTGTGCCAATCTAACGGAGTTCGTCTTCTCATGGACCAATCTAACGGAGTTCGTCTCCGGTTGCTCCAATCTAAGAGAGTTCGTCCCCTCAAGGACCAAGAAAAAGGCAGATTGTATCTCCATACCAATCTAAAGAAGTTCCTCTACCTTTGGTCCAATCTAAGGGAGTTCGTCACCTATGGGTCCAATCTAATGGAGTTTGTCACTGTCGGACCAATCTAAGGGAGTTCAATCATCTTGGTCAAACCAAAGCGAGTTCGTTCGTCTTGGACTAATCTCGGGGAGATCGTCTCTTGTTGGTCGAATTCAAGGGCGTTCGTCCCCTCTTGGACGAATCTAATGGAGTTCGTCCTCTCTTGGTCCAACCGAAGGGAGTTTGTCCCCACATGGACCAATCTAAAGGATTTCGTTTCCTCTTGGTCCTATGTAACGAAGTTCGTTCCCCCATGGACCAATCTCAAGGAGTTAGTCTCCTCTTGGTCCAATTCAAGGGCATTCGTCCCCTCTTGTACCAATCTAACGGAGTTCATCCCCTTTTGGTCCAACCTAAGGGAGGTCGTCCCCTCTTAGACCAATCTAATGGAGTTGGTCTCCTCTTGGTCCAATATAAGGGAGTTCGTACCATCTTGAACAAATCTAAAGAAGTTCGTCTCCTCTTGGTCCAATCTAAGGGGGTTCGTCACTTCTAGATCTAATCTCATAGAGTTCGTCACTCTCGATCCAATCTAAGGGTGTTCGTCCCTCATGGACCAATCTAATGGAGTTCCTCCCCTGTTGGACCAATCTCAAGGAATTCGTCCCCTCATGGTCCAATCTATGGGAGTTCGTCTCCTCTTGGTCCAATCTAAAGGAGTTCGTCTCCTCTTGGTCAAATCTAAGGGATTTCGTCCCCTCATGGACCAATCTAAAGGAGTTTGTCTTCTCCTGGTCTAATCTTAGGGTGTTCGTCCATCTTGTACCAATCTAACAAAATTCGTATTTTCATGGATCAATCTAACGGAGTTCGTCTTCTCTTGGTCCAAACTATGGGAGTTCGTCCCCTCCCGGACCAATCTCAGGGAGATCGTCTCCTCTTGGTCCAATTCATGGGTGTTCGTCCCATCTTGGATGAATCTAACGGAGTTCTTCCCCTCTTGGTCCAACCTAAGGGAGTTCGTCCCCACATGGACCATTCTAAAGGATTTCGTCTCCTCTTGGTCTTATCTAATGGAGTTCGTCCCTTCTTGGACCAATCTCAAGGAGTTAGTCTCCTCTTGGTCCAATTCAAGGGCCTTCGTCCCCTCTTGGACCAATCTAATGGAGTCCGTGCCCTCTTGGTCCAACCTAAGGGAGTTTGTCACCTCTGGATCTAATCTAATAGAGTTTGTCACTCTCGAACCAATCTAAGGGAGTTCGTCCCTCATGGACCAATCTAAGGGAGTTCGTCCCCTCTGGGATCAATCTAAAAGAGTTCGTCGCCTCCTGGACCAAGTTATGGGAGTTCGTCCCCTCTTCGTCCAATCTAATGGAGTTTGTCTCCTGTTGGACCAATCTACAAAAGTTAGTCTCCTCTTGGTCCAATCTAAGGTTTTTTGTCCACTATTGGACCAATCTAGTGGAGTTGGTCTCTTCTTGGTCCAATATAAAGGAGTTCGTCCCCACTTGGACCAATCTAAAGGAGTTCGTTTCCTCTTGATCAAATTTAAGGGAATTCGTCACCTCTTTGTCAAATCTAAGGGAGTTCCTCACTCTCGAACCAATCTAAGGGAGTTTGGTGCTAATGGACCAATCGAAGGGAGTTCGTCTCCTCTTGGACCAATCTAAGGGAGTTTGTCCCCTCTTCGTATAATCTAATGGAGTTCGTCCTTCTTGGACAATTTAAAGGAGTTTGTCCCCTCTTGGATCAATCTAAGGGTGTTTATCTCACCTTGGACTAATGTAACAGAGTTCGTGTAATCTTGGTCTAATCTAAGGGAGTTCGTCCCCTATTGGACCAATCTCAAGGAGTTCGTCTCCTGTTGGTCAAATCTAAGGGAGTTCATCCCCTCATTGAGCAATCTAAAGGACTTCGTCTTGTCCTGGTCTAATCTTAGGGTGTTCGTCCATCTTGTACCAATCTAACAAAGTTCGTCTTTTCATGGACCAATCTAACGGAGTTCGTCTCCTCTTGGTCCAATCTATGGCAGTTTGTCCCCTCCTAGACCAATCTCAGGGACATCGTCTCCTCTTGGTACAATTCATGGGTGTTGGTCCCCCCTTGGACGAATCTAACGAAGTTCTTCCCCTCTTGGTCCAACCTAAGGGAATTCGTCCCCACTTGGACCAATATAAATGATTTCGTCTCCTCTTGGACCAATCTAAGGGAGTTCGTCCCCTCTTCGTCTAATCTAATGGAGTTCGTCCTTTTTGGACAATTTAAAGGAGTTCGTCCCCTCTTGGATCAATCTAAGGGTGTTTATCTCATCTTGGACTAATGTAACGGAGTTCGTCTTATCTTGGTCCAATCTAAGGGAGTTCGTCCCCTATTGGACCAATCTCAAGGAGTTCGTCTCCTGTTGGTCAAATCTAAGGGAGTTCGTCCCCTCATGGACCAATCTAAAGGAGTTCGTCTTCTCCTGGTCTAATCTTAGGGTGTTCGTTCATCTTGTACCAATATAACGAAGTTCGTACTTTCATGGACCAATCTAACGGAGTTCGTCTCCTCTTGGTCCAGTCTATGGGAGTTCGTCCCCTCCTGGACCAATCTCGGGGACATCGTCTCCTCATGGTGTAATTCAAGGGTGTTCGTCCCCCCTTGGACGAATCTAACGGAGTTCTTCCCCTCTTGGTCCAACCTAAGGGAGTACGTCCCCACATTGGACGAATCTAAAGGATTTCGTCTCCTCTTGGTCCTATCTAATGGAGTTCATCCCTTCTTGCACCAATCTCAAGGAGTTAGTCTCCTCTTGGTCCAATTCAAGGGCCTTCGTCCCCTCTTGGACCAATCTAATGGAGTTCGTGCCCTCTTGGTCCAACCTAAGGGAGTTTGTCACCTCTGGATCTAATCTAATAGAGTTTGTCACTCTCGAACCAATCTAAGGGAGTTCGTCCCTCATGGACCAATCTAAGGGAGTTCGTCCCCTCTGGGACCAATCTAAAAGAGTTCGTCGCCTCCTGCACCAAGTTATGGGAGTTCGTCCCCTCTTCGTCCAATCTAATGGAGTTTGTCTCCTGTTGGACCAATCTACAAAAGTTAGTCTCCTCTTGGTCCAATCTAAGGTTTTTTGTCCACTCTTGGACCAATCTAGTGGAGTTGGTCTCTTCTTGGTCCAATATAAAGGAGTTCGTCCCCACTTGGACCAATCTAAAGGAGTTCCTTCCCTCTTGATCAAATTTAAGGGAGTTCGTCACCTCTTAGTCAAATCTAAGGGAGTTCCTCACTCTCGAACCAATCTAAGGGAGTTTGGTGCTAATGGACCAATCGAAGGGAATTCGTCTCCTCTTGGACCAATCTAAGGGAGTTCGTCCCCTCTTCGTCTAATCTAATGGAGTTCGTCCTTCTTGGACAATTTAAAGGAGTTCGCCCCCTCTTGGATCAATCTAAGGGTGTTTATCTCATCTCGGACGAATGTAACAAAGTTCGTCTTATCTTGGTCTAATCTAAGGGAGTTCGTCCCCTATTGGACCAATCTCAAGGAGTTCGTCTCCTGTTGGTCAAATCTAAGGGAGTTCACCCCCTCATTGAGCAATCTAAAGGAGTTCGTCTTGTCCTGGTCTAATCTTAGGGTGTTCGTCCATCTTGTACCAATCTAACAAAGTTCGTCTTTTCATGGACCAATCTAACGGAGTTCGTCTCCTCTTGGTCCAATCTATGGCAGTTTGTCCCCTCCTAGACCAATCTCAGGGACATCGTCTCCTCTTGGTCCAATTCATGGGTGTTGGTCCCCCCTTCGACGAATCTAACGAAGTTCTTCCCCTCTTGGTCCAACCTAAGGGAATTCGTCCCCACTTGGACCAATATAAATGATTTCGTCTCCTCTTGGACCAATCTAAGGGAGTTCGTCCCCTCTTCGTCTAATCTAGTGGAGTTCGTCCTTCTTGGACAATTTAAAGGAGTTCGTCCCCTCTTGGATCAATCTAAGTGTGTTTATCTCATCTTGGACTAATGTAACGGAGTTCGTCTTATCTTGGTCCAATCTAAGGGAGTTCGTCCCCTATTGGACCAATCTCAAGGAGTTCGTCTCCTGTTGGTCAAATCTAAGGGAGTTCGTCCCCTCATGGACCAATCTAAAGGAGTTCGTCTTCTCCTGGTCTAATCTTAGGGTGTTCGTTCATCTTGTACCAATATAACGAAGTTCGTCCTTTCATGGACCAATCTAACGGAGTTCGTCTCCTCTTGGTCCAGTCTATGGGAGTTCATCCCCTCCTGGACCAATCTCGGGGACATCGTCTCCTCATGGTGTAATTCAAGGGTGTTCGTCCCCCCTTGGACGAATCTAACGGAGTTCTAGAACTCTTGGTCCAACCTAAGGGAGTACGTCCCCACATTGGACGAATCTAAAGGATTTCGTCTCCTCTTGGTCCTATCTAATGGAGTTCGTCCCTTCTTGCACCAATCTCAAGGAGTTCGTCTCCTCTTGGTCCAATTCACGGGCCTTCGTCCCCTCTTGGACCAATCTAATGGAGTTTGTGCCCTCTTGGTCCAACCTAAGGGAGTTTGTCACCTCTGGATCTAATCTAATAGAGTTTGTCACTCTCGAACCAATCTAAGGGAGTTCGTCCCTCATGGACCAATCTAAGGGAGTTCGTCCCCTCTAGGACCAATCTAAAAGAGTTCGTCGCCTCCTGGACCAAGTTATGGGAGTTCGTCCCCTCTTCGTCCAATCTAATGGAGTTTGTCTCTTGTTGGACCAATCTACAAAAGTTAGTCTCCTCTTGGTCCAATCTAAGGTTTTTTGTCCACTCTTGGACCAATCTAGTGGAGTTGGTCTCTTCTTGGTCCAATGTAAAGGAGTTCGTCCCCACTTGGACCAATCTAAAGGAGTTCGTTTCCTCTTGATCAAATTTAAGGGAGTTCGTCCCCTCTTCGTCTAATCTAAGGGAGTTCCTCACTCTCGAACCAATCTAAGGGAGCTTGGTGCTAATGGACCAATCGAAGGGAGTTCGTCTCCTCTTGGACCAATCTAAGGGAGTTGTCCCCTCTTCGTATAATCTAATGGAGTTCGTCCTTCTTGGACAATTTAAAGGAGTTCGTCCCCTCTTGGATCAATCTAAGGGTGTTTATCTCATCTTGGACGAATGTAACTGAGTTCGTCTTATCTTGGTTGAATCTAAGGGAGTTCGTCCCCTATTGGACCAATCTCAAGGAGTTCGTCTCCTGTTGGTCAAATCTAAGGGAGTTCATCCCCTCATTGAGCAATCTAAAGGAGTTCGTCTTGTCCTGGTCTAATCTTAGGGTGTTCGTCCATCTTGTACCAATCTAACAAAGTTCGTCTTTTGATGGACCAATCTAACGGAGTTCGTCTCCTCTTGGTCCAATCTATGGCAGTTTGTCCCCTCCTAGACCAATCTCAGGGACATCGTCTCCTCTTGGTCCAATTCATGGGTGTTGGTCCCCCCTTGGACGAATCTAACGAAGTTCTTCCCCTCTTGGTCCAACCTAAGGGAATTCGTCCCCACTTGGACCAATATAAATGATTTCGTCTCCTCTTGGACCAATCTAAGGGAGTTCCTCCCCTCTTCGTCTAATCTAATGGAGTTCGTCCTTCTTGGACAATTTAAAGGAGTTCGTCCCCTCTTGGATCAATCTAAGGGTGTTTATCTCATCTTGGACTAATGTAACGGAGTTCGTCTTATCTTGGTCCAATCTAAGGGAGTTCGTCCCCTATTGGACCAATCTCAAGGAGTTCGTCTCATGTTGGTCAAATCTAAGGGAGTTCGTCCCCTCATGGACCAATCTAAAGGAGTTCGTCTTCTCCTGGTCTAATCTTAGGGTGTTCGTTCATCTTGTACCAATATAACGAAGTTCGTCCTTTCATGGACCAATCTAACGGAGTTCGTCTCCTCTTGGTCCAGTCTATGGGAGTTCGTCCCCTCCTGGACCAATCTCGGGGACATCGTCTCCTCATGGTGTAATTCAAGGGTGTTCGTCCCCCCTTGGACGAATCTAACGGAGTTCTTCCCCTCTTGGTCCAACCTAAGGGAGTACGTCCCCACATTGGACGAATCTAAAGGATTTCGTCTCCTCTTGGTCCTATCTAATGGAGTTCGTCCCTTCTTGCACCAATCTCAAGGAGTTAGTCTCCTCTTGGTCCAATTCAAGGGCCTTCGTCCCCTCTTGGACCAATCTAATGGAGTTCGTGCCCTCTTGGTCCAACCTAAGGGAGTTTGTCACCTCTGGATCTAATCTAATAGAGTTTGTCACTCTCGAACCAATCTAAGGGAGTTCGTCCCTCATGGACCAATCTAAGGGAGTTCGTCCCCTCTGGGACCAATCTAAAAGAGTTCGTCGCCTCCTGGACCAAGTTATGGGAGTTCGTCCCCTCTTCGTCCAATCTAATGGAGTTTGTCTCATGTTGGACCAATCTACAAAAGTTAGTCTCCTCTTGGTCCAATCTAAGGTTTTTTGTCCACTCTTGGACCAATCTAGTTGAGTTGGTCTCTTCTTGGTCCATTGTAAAGGAGTTCGTCCCCACTTGGACCAATCTAAAGGAGTTCGTTTCCTCTTGATCAAATTTAAGGGAGTTCGTCCCCTCTTCGTCTAATCTAAGGGAGTTCCTCACTCTCGAACCAATCTAAGGGAGTTTGGTGCTAATGGACCAATCGAAGGGAGTTCGTCTCCTCTTGGACCAATCTAAGGGAGTTTGTCCCCTCTTCGTATAATCTAATGGAGTTCGTCCTTCTTGGACAATTTAAAGGAGTTCGTCCCCTCTTGGATCAATCTAAGGGTGTTTATCTCATCTTGGATGAATGTAACTGAGTTCGTCTTATCTTGGTCTAATCTAAGGGAGTTCGTCCCCTATTGGACCAATCTCAAGGAGTTCGTCTCCTGTTGGTCAAATCTAAGGGAGTTCATCCCCTCATTGAGCAATCTAAAGGAGTTCGTCTTGTCCTGGTCTAATCTTAGGGTGTTCGTCCATCTTGTACCAATCTAACAAAGTTCGTCTTTTGATGGACCAATCTAACGGAGTTCGTCTCCTCTTGGTCCAATCTATGGCAGTTTGTCCCCTCCTAGACCAATCTCAGGGACATCGTCTCCTCTTGGTCCAATTCATGGGTGTTGGTCCCCCCTTGGACGAATCTAACGAAGTTCTTCCCCTCTTGGTCCAACCTAAGGGAATTCGTCCCCACTTGGACCAATATAAATGATTTCGTCTCCTCTTGGACCAATCTAAGGGAGTTCGTCCCCTCTTCGTCTAATCTAAGGGAGTTCGTCCTTCTTGGACAATTTAAAGGAGTTCGTCCCCTCTTGGATCAATCTAAGGGTGTTTATCTCATCTTGGACTAATGTAACGGAGTTCGTCTTATCTTGGTCAAATCTAAGGGAGTTCGTCCCCTATTGGACCAATCTCAAGGAGTTTGTCTCCTGTTGGTCAAATCTAAGGGAGTTCGTCCCCTCATGGACCAATCTAAAGGAGTTCGTCTTCTCCTGGTCTAATCTTAGGGTGTTCGTTCATCTTGTACCAATATAACGAAGTTCGTCCTTTCATGGACCAATCTAACGGAGTTCGTCTCCTCTTGGTCCAGTCTATGGGAGTTCGTCCCCTCCTGGACCAATCTCGGGGACATCGTCTCCTCATGGTGTAATTCAAGGGTGTTCGTCCCCCCTTGGACGAATCTAACGGAGTTCTTCCCCTCTTGGTCCAACCTAAGGGAGTACGTCCCCACATTGGACGAATCTAAAGGATTTCGTCTCCTCTTGGTCCTATCTAATGGAGTTCGTCCCTTCTTGCACCAATCTCAAGGAGTTAGTCTCCTCTTGGTCCAATTCAAGGGCCTTCGTCCCCTCTTGGACCAATCTAATGGAGTTCGTGCCCTCTTGGTCCAACCTAAGGGAGTTTGTCACCTCTGGATCTAATCTAATAGAGTTTGTCACTCTCGAACCAATCTAAGGGAGTTCGTCCCTCATGGACCAATCTAAGGGAGTTCGTCCCCTCTGGGACCAATCTAAAAGGGTTCGTCGCCTCCTGGACCAAGTTATGGGAGTTCGTCCCCTCTTCGTCCAATCTAATGGAGTTTGTCTCATGTTGGACCAATCTACAAAAGTTAGTCTCCTCTTGGTCCAATCTAAGGTTTTTTGTCCACTCTTGGACCAATCTAGTTGAGTTGGTCTCTTCTTGGTCCAATGTAAAGGAGTTCGTCCCCACTTGGACCAATCTAAAGGAGTTCGTTTCCTCTTGATCAAATTTAAGGGAGTTCGTCCCCTCTTCGTCTAATCTAAGGGAGTTCCTCACTCTCGAACCAATCTAAGGGAGTTTGGTGCTAATGGACCAATCGAAAGGAGTTCGTCTCCTCTTGGACCAATCTAAGGGAGTTTGTCCCCTCTTCGTATAATCTAATGGAGTTCGTCCTTCTTGGACAATTTAAAGGAGTTCGTCCCCTCTTGGATCAATCTAAGGGTGTTTATCTCATCTTGGACGAATGTAACTGAGTTCGTCTTATCTTGGTCTAATCTAAGGGAGTTCGTCCCCTATTGGACCAATCTCAAGGAGTTCGTCTCCTGTTGGTCAAATCTAAGGGAGTTCATCCCCTCATTGAGCAATCTAAAGGAGTTCGTCTTGTCCTGGTCTAATCTTAGGGTGTTCGTCCATCTTGTACCAATCTAACAAAGTTCGTCTTTTCATGGACCAATCTAACGGAGTTCGTCTCCTCTTGGTCCAATCTATGGCAGTTTGTCCCCTCCTAGACCAATCTCAGGGACATCGTCTCCTCTTGGTCCAATTCATGGGTGTTGGACCCCCCTTGGACGAATCTAACGAAATTCTTCCCCTCTTGGTCCAACCTAAGGGAATTCGTCCCCACTTGGACCAATATAAATGATTTCGTCTCCTCTTGGACCAATCTAAGGGAGTTCGTCCCCTCTTCGTCTAATCTAATGGAGTTCGTCCTTCTTGGACAATTTAACGGAGTTCGTCCCCTCTTGGATCAATCTAAGGGTGTTTATCTCATCTTGGACTAATGTAACGGAGTTCGTCTTATCTTGGTCCAATCTAAGGGAGTTCGTCCCCTATTGGACCAATCTCAAGGAGTTCGTCTCCTGTTGGTCAAATCTAAGGGAGTTCGTCCCCTCATGGACCAATCTAAAGGAGTTCGTCTTCTCCTGGTCTAATCTTAGGGTGTTCTTTCATCTTGTACCAATATAACGAAGTTCGTCCTTTCATGGACCAATCTAACGGAGTTCGTCTCCTCTTGGTCCAGTCTATGGGAGTTCGTCCCCTCCTGGACCAATCTCGGGGACATCGTCTCCTCATGGTGTAATTCAAGGGTGTTCGTCCCCCCTTGGACGAATCTAACGGAGTTCTTCCCCTCTTGGTCCAACCTAAGGGAGTACGTCCCCACATTGGACTAATCTAAAGGATTTCGTCTCCTCTTGGTCCTATCTAATGGAGTTCGTCCCTTCTTGCACCAATCTCAAGGAGTTAGTCTCCTCTTGGTCCAATTCACGGGCCTTCGTCCCCTCTTGGACCAATCTAATGGAGTTCGTGCCCTCTTGGTCCAACCTAAGGGAGTTTGTCACCTCTGGATCTAATCTAATAGAGTTTGTCACTCTCGAACCAATCTAAGGGAGTTCGTCCCTCATGGACCAATCTAAGGGAGTTCGTCCCCTCTAGGACCAATCTAAAAGAGTTCGTCGCCTCCTGGACCAAGTTATGGGAGTTCGTCCCCTCTTCGTCCAATCTAATGGAGTTTGTCTCCTGTTGGACCAATCTACAAAAGTTAGTCTCCTCTTGGTCCAATCTAAGGTTTTTTGTCCACTCTTGGACCAATCTAGTGGAGTTGGTCTCTTCTTGGTCCAATGTAAAGGAGTTCGTCCCCACTTGGACCAATCTAAAGGAGTTCGTTTCCTCTTGATCAAATTTAAGGGAGTTCGTCCCCTCTTCGTCTAATCTAAGGGAGTTCCTCACTCTCGAACCAATCTAAGGGAGTTTGGTGCTAATGGACCAATCGAAGGGAGTTCGTCTCCTCTTGGACCAATCTAAGGGAGTTTGTCCCCTCTTCGTATAATCTAATGGAGTTCGTCCTTCTTGGACAATTTAAAAGAGTTCGTCCCCTCTTGGATCAATCTAAGGGTGTTTATCTCATCTTGGACGAATGTAACTGAGTTCGTCTTATCTTGGTCTAATCTAAGGGAGTTCGTCCCCTATTGGACCAATCTCAAGGAGTTCGTCTCCTGTTGGTCAAATCTAAGTTAGTTCATCCCCTCATTGAGCAATCTAAAGGAGTTCGTCTTGTCCTGGTCTAATCTTCGGGTGTTCGTCCATCTTGTACCAATCTAACAAAGTTCGTCTTTTCATGGACCAATCTAACGGAGTTCGTCTCCTCTTGGTCCAATCTATGGCAGTTTGTCCCCTCCTAGACCAATCTCAGGGACATCGTCTTCTATTGGTCCAATTCATGGGTGTTGGTCCCCCCTTGGACGAATCTAACGAAGTTCTTCCCCTCTTGGTCCAACCTAAGGGAATTCGTCCCCACTTGGACCAATATAAACGATTTCGTCACCTCTTGGACCAATCTAAGGGAGTTCGTCCTTCTTGGACAATTTAAAGGAGTTCGTCCCCTCTTGGATCAATCTAAGGGTGTTTATCTCATCTTGGACTAATGTAACGGAGTTCGTCTTATCTTGGTCAAATCTAAGGGAGTTCGTCCCCTATTGGACCAATCTCAAGGAGTTCGTCTCCTGTTGGTCAAATCTAAGGGAGTTCGTCCCCTCATGGACCAATCTAAAGGAGTTCGTCTTCTCCTGGTCTAATCTTAGGGTGTTCGTTCATCTTGTACCAATATAACGAAGTTCGTCCTTTCATGGACCAATCTAACGGAGTTCGTCTCCTCTTGGTCCAGTCTATGGGAGTTCGTCCCCTCCTGGACCAATCTCGGGGACATCGTCTCCTCATGGTGTAATTCAAGGGTGTTCGTCCCCCCTTGGACGAATCTAACGGAGTTCTTCCCCTCTTGGTCCAACCTAAGGGAATTCGTCCCCACTTGGACCAATATAAATGATTTCGTCTCCTCTTGGACCAATCTAAGGGAGTTCGTCCCCTCTTCGTCTAATCTAATGGAGTTCGTCCTTCTTGGACAATTTAAAGGAGTTCGTCCCCTCTTGGATCAATCTAAGGGTGTTTATCTCATCTTGGACTAATGTAACGGAGTTCGTCTTATCTTGGTCAAATCTAAGGGAGTTCGTCCCCTATTGGACCAATCTCAAGGAGTTCGTCTCCTGTTGGTCAAATTTAAGGGAGTTCGTCCCCTCATGGACCAATCTAAAGGAGTTCGTCTTCTCCTGGTCTAATCTTAGGGTGTTCGTTCATCTTGTACCAATATAACGAAGTTCGTCCTTTCATGGACCAATCTAACGGAGTTCGTCTCCTCTTGGTCCAGTCTATGGGAGTTCGTCCCCTCCTGGACCAATCTCGGGGACATCGTCTCCTCATGGTGTAATTCAAGGGTGTTCGTCCCCCCTTGGACGAATCTAACGGAGTTCTTCCCCTCTTGGTCCAACCTAAGGGAGTACGTCCCCACATTGGACGAATCTCAAGGATTTCGTCTCCTCTTGGTCCTATCTAATGGAGTTCGTCCCTTCTTGCACCAATCTCAAGGAGTTAGTCTCCTCTTGGTTCAATTCAAGGGCCTTCGTCCCCTCTTGGACCAATCTAATGGAGTTCGTGCCCTCTTGGTCCAACCTAAGGGAGTTTGTCACCTCTGGATCTAATCTAATAGAGTTTGTCACTCTCGAACCAATCTAAGGGAGTTCGTCCCTCATGGACCAATCTAAGGGAGTTCGTCCCCTCTGGGACCAATCTAAAAGAGTTCGTCGCCTCCTGGACCAAGTTATGGGAGTTCGTCCCCTCTTCGTCCAATCTAATGGAGTTTGTCTCCTGTTGGACCAATCTACAAAAGTTAGTCTCCTCTTGGTCCAATCTAAGGTTTTTTGTCCACTCTTGGACCAATCTAATGGAGTTGGTCTCTTCTTGGTCCAATATAAAGGAGTTCGTCCCCACTTGGACCAATCTAAAGGAGTTCGTTTCCTCTTGATCAAATTTAAGGGAGTTCGTCCCCTCTTCGTCTAATCTAAGGGAGTTCCTCACTCTCGAACCAATCTAAGGGAGTTTGGTGCTAATGGACCAATCGAAGGGAGTTCGTCTCCTCTTGGACCAATCTAAGGGAGTTTGTCCCCTCTTCGTATAATCTAATGGAGTTCGTCCTTCTTGGACAATTTAAAGGAGTTCGTCCCCTCTTGGATCAATCTAAGGGTGTTTATCTCATCTTGGACGAATGTAACTGAGTTCGTCTTATCTTGGTCTAATCTAAGGGAGTTCGTCCCCTATTGGACCAATCTCAAGGAGTTCGTCTCCTGTTGGTCAAATCTAAGGGAGTTCATCCCCTCATTGAGCAATCTAAAGGAGTTCGTCTTGTCCTGGTCTAATCTTAGGGTGTTCGTCCATCTTGTACCAATCTAACAAAGTTCGTCTTTTCATGGACCAATCTAACGGAGTTCGTCTCCTCTTGGTCCAATCTATGGCAGTTTGTCCCCTCCTAGACCAATCTCAGGGACATCGTCTCCTCTTGGTCCAATTCATGGGTGTTGGTCCCCCCTTGGACGAATCTAACGAAGTTCTTCCCCTCTTGGTCCAACCTAAGGGAATTCGTCCCCACTTGGACCAATATAAATGATTTCGTCTCCTCTTGGACCAATCTAAGGGAGTTCGTCCCCTCTTCGTCTAATCTAATGGAGTTCGTCCTTCTTCGACAATTTAACGGAGTTCGTCCCCTCTTGGATCAATCTAAGGGTGTTTATCTCATCTTGGACTAATGTAACGGAGTTCGTCTTATCTTGGTCAAATCTAAGGGAGTTCGTCCCCTATTGGACCAATCTCAAGGAGTTCATCTCCTGTTGGTCAAATCTAAGGGAGTTCGTCCCCTCATGGACCAATCTAAAGGAGTTCGTCTTCTCCTGGTCTAATCTTAGGGTGTTCGTTCATCTTGTACCAATATAACGAAGTTCGTCCTTTCATGGACCAATCTAACGGAGTTCGTCTCCTCTTGGTCCAGTCTATGGGAGTTCGTCCCCTCCTGGACCAATCTCGGGGACATCGTCTCCTCATGGTGTAATTCAAGGGTGTTCGTCCCCCCTTGGACGAATCTAGTGGAGTTCTTCCCCTCTTGGTCCAACCTAAGGGAGTACGTCCCCACATTGGACGAATCTAAAGGATTTCGTCTCCTCTTGGTCCTATCTAATGGAGTTCGTCCCTTCTTGCACCAATCTCAAGGAGTTAGTCTCCTCTTGGTCCAATTCAAGGGCCTTCGTCCCCTCTTGGACCAATCTAATGGAGTTCGTGCCCTCTTGGTCCAACCTAAGGGAGTTTGTCACCTCTGGATCTAATCTAATAGAGTTTGTCACTCTCGAACCAATCTAAGGGAGTTCGTCCCTCATGGACCAATCTAAGGGAGTTCGTCCCCTCTGGGACCAATCTAAAAGAGTTCGTCGCCTCCTGGACCAAGTTATGGGAGTTCGTCCCCTCTTCGTCCAATCTAATGGAGTTTGTCTCATGTTGGACCAATCTACAAAAGTTAGTCTCCTCTTGGTCCAATCTAAGGTTTTTTGTCCACTCTTGGACCAATCTAGTGGAGTTGGTCTCTTCTTGGTCCAATATAAAGGAGTTCGTCCCCACTTGGACCAATCTAAATGACTTCGTTTCCTCTTGATCAAATTTAAGGGAGTTCGTCACCTCTTAGTCAAATCTAAGGGAGTTCCTCACTCTCGAACCAATCTAAGGGAGTTTGGTGCTAATGGACCAATTGAAGGGAGTTCGTCTCCTCTTGGACCAATCTAAGGGAGTTCGTCCCCTCTTCGTCTAATCTAATGGAGTTCGTCCTTCTTGGACAATTTAAAGGAGTTCGTCCCCTCTTGGATCAATCTAAGGGTGTTTATCTCATCTTGGATGAATGTAACAGAGTTCGTCTTATCTTGGTTTAATCTAAGGGAGTTCGTCCCCTATTGGACCAATCTCAAGGAGTTCGTCTCCTGTTGGTCAAATCTAAGGGAGTTCATCCCCTCATTGAGCAATCTAAAGGAGTTCGTCTTGTCCTGGTCTAATCTTAGGGTGTTCGTCCATCTTGTACCAATCTAACAAAGTTCGTCTTTTCATGGACCAATCTAACGGAGTTCGTCTCCTCTTGGTCCAATCTATGGCAGTTTGTCCCCTCCTAGACCAATCTCAGGGACATCGTCTCCTCTTGGTCCAATTCATGGGTGTTGCTCCCCCCTTGGACGAATCTAACGAAGTTCTTCCCCTCTTGGTCCAACCTAAGGGAATTCGTCCCCACTTGGACCAATATAAATGATTTCGTCTCCTCTTGGACCAATCTAAGGGAGTTCGTCCCCTCTTCGTCTAATCTAATGGAGTTCGTCCTTCTTGGACAATTTAAAGGAGTTCGTCCCCTCTTGGATCAATCTAAGGGTGTTTATCTCATCTTGGACTAATGTAACGGAGTTCGTCTTATCTTGGTCAAATCTAAGGGAGTTCGTCCCCTATTGGACCAATCTCAAGGAGTTCGTCTCCTATTGGTCAAATCTAAGGGAGTTCGTCCCCTCATGGACCAATCTAAAGGAGTTCGTCTTCTCCTGGTCTAATCTTAGGGTGTTCGTTCATCTTGTACCAATATAACGAAGTTCGTCCTTTCATGGACCAATCTAACGGAGTTCGTCTCCTCTTGGTCCAGTCTATGGGAGTTCGTCCCCTCCTGGACCAATCTCGGGGACATCGTCTCCTCATGGTGTAATTCAAGGGTGTTCGTCCCCCCTTGGACGAATCTAACGGAGTTCTTCCCCTCTTGGTCCAACCTAAGGGAGTACGTCCCCACATTGGACGAATCTCAAGGATTTCGTCTCCTCTTGGTCCTATCTAATGGAGTTCGTCCCTTCTTGCACCAATCTCAAGGAGTTAGTCTCCTCTTGGTTCAATTCAAGGGCCTTCGTCCCCTCTTGGACCAATCTAATGGAGTTCGTGCCCTCTTGGTCCAACCTAAGGGAGTTTGTCACCTCTGGATCTAATCTAATAGAGTTTGTCACTCTCGAACCAATCTAAGGGAGTTCGTCCCTCATGGACCAATCTAAGGGAGTTCGTCCCCTCTGGGACCAATCTAAAAGAGTTCGTCGCCTCCTGGACCAAGTTATGGGAGTTCGTCCCCTCTTCGTCCAATCTAATGGAGTTTGTCTCCTGTTGGACCAATCTACAAAAGTTAGTCTCCTCTTGGTCCAATCTAAGGTTTTTTGTCCACTCTTGGACCAATCTAATGTAGTTGGTCTCTTCTTGGTCCAATATAAAGGAGTTCGTCCCCACTTGGACCAATCTAAAGGAGTTCGTTTCCTCTTGATCAAATTTAAGGGAGTTCGTCCCCTCTTCGTCTAATCTAAGGGAGTTCCTCACTCTCGAACCAATCTAAGGGAGTTTGGTGCTAATGGACCAATCGAAGGGAGTTCGTCTCCTCTTGGACCAATCTAAGGGAGTTTGTCCCCTCTTCGTATAATCTAATGGAGTTCGTCCTTCTTGGACAATTTAAAGGAGTTCGTCCCCTCTTGGATCAATCTAAGGGTGTTTATCTCATCTTGGACGAATGTAACTGAGTTCGTCTTATCTTGGTCTAATCTAAGGGAGTTCGTCCCCTATTGGACCAATCTCAAGGAGTTCGTCTCCTGTTGGTCAAATCTAAGGGAGTTCATCCCCTCATTGAGCAATCTAAAGGAGTTCGTCTTGTCCTGGTCTAATCTTAGGGTGTTCGTCCATCTTGTACCAATCTAACAAAGTTCGTCTTTTCATGGACCAATCTAACGGAGTTCGTCTCCTCTTGGTCCAATCTATGGCAGTTTGTCCCCTCCTAGACCAATCTCAGGGACATCGTCTCCTCTTGGTCCAATTCATGGGTGTTGCTCCCCCCTTGGACGAATCTAACGAAGTTCTTCCCCTCTTGGTCCAACCTAAGGGAATTCGTCCCCACTTGGACCAATATAAATGATTTCGTCTCCTCTTGGACCAATCTAAGGGAGTTCGTCCCCTCTTCGTCTAATCTAATGGAGTTCGTCCTTCTTGGACAATTTAAAGGAGTTCGTCCCCTCTTGGATCAATCTAAGGGTGTTTATCTCATCTTGGACTAATGTAACGGAGTTCGTCTTATCTTGGTCAAATCTAAGGGAGTTCGTCCCCTATTGGACCAATCTCAAGGAGTTCGTCTCCTGTTGGTCAAATCTAAGGGAGTTCGTCCCCTCATGGACCAATCTAAAGGAGTTCGTCTTCTCCTGGTCTAATCTTAGGGTGTTCGTTCATCTTGTACCAATATAACGAAGTTCGTCCTTTCATGGACCAATCTAACGGAGTTCGTCTCCTCTTGGTCCAGTCTATGGGAGTTCGTCCCCTCCTGGACCAATCTCGGGGACATCGTCTCCTCATGGTGTAATTCAAGGGTGTTCGTCCCCCCTTGGACGAATCTAAGGGAGTTCTTCCCCTCTTGGTCCAACCTAAGGGAGTACGTCCCCACATTGGATGAATCTAAAGGATTTCGTCTCCTCTTGGTCCTATCTAATGGAGTTCGTCCCTTCTTGCACCAATCTCAAGGAGTTAGTCTCCTCTTGGTCCAATTCAAGGGCCTTCGTCCCCTCTTGGACCAATCTAATGGAGTTCGTGCCCTCTTGGTCCAACCTAAGGGAGTTTGTCACCTCTGGATCTAATCTAATAGAGTTTGTCACTCTCGAACCAATCTAAGGGAGTTCGTCCCTCATGGACCAATCTAAGGGAGTTCGTCCCCTCTGGGACCAATCTAAAAGAGTTCGTCGCCTCCTGGACCAAGTTATGGGAGTTCGTCCCCTCTTCGTCCAATCTAATGGAGTTTGTCTCATGTTGGACCAATCTACAAAAGTTAGTCTCCTCTTGGTCCAATCTAAGGTGTTTTGTCCACTCTTGGACCAATCTAGTGGAGTTGGTCTCTTCTTGGTCCAATATAAAGGAGTTCGTCCCCACTTGGACCAATCTAAATGACTTCGTTTCCTCTTGATCAAATTTAAGGGAGTTCGTCACCTCTTAGTCAAATCTAAGGGAGTTCCTCACTCTCGAACCAATCTAAGGGAGTTTGGTGCTAATGGACCAATTGAAGGGAGTTCGTCTCCTCTTGGACCAATCTAAGGGAGTTCGTCCCCTCTTCGTCTAATCTAATGGAGTTCGTCCTTCTTGGACAATTTAAAGGAGTTCGTCCCCTCTTGGATCAATCTAAGGGTGTTTATCTCATCTTGGACGAATGTAACAGAGTTCGTCTTATCTTGGTTTAATCTAAGGGAGTTCGTCCCCTATTGGACCAATCTCAAGGAGTTCGTCTCCTGTTGGTCAAATCTAAGGGAGTTCATCCCCTCATTGAGCAATCTAAAGGAGTTCGTCTTGTCCTGGTCTAATCTTAGGGTGTTCGTCCATCTTGTACCAATCTAACAAATTTCGTCTTTTCATGGACCAATCTAACGGAGTTCGTCTCCTCTTGGTCCAATCTATGGCAGTTTGTCCCCTCCTAGACCAATCTCAGGGACATCGTCTCCTCTTGGTCCAATTCATGGGTGTTGCTCCCCCCTTGGACGAATCTAACGAAGTTCTTCCCCTCTTGGTCCAACCCAAGGGAATTCGTCCCCACTTGGACCAATATAAATGATTTCGTCTCCTCTTGGACCAATCTAAGGGAGTTCGTCCCCTCTTCGTCTAATCTAATGGAGTTCGTCCTTCTTGGACAATTTAAAGGAGTTCGTCCCCTCTTGGATCAATCTAAGGGTGTTTATCTCATCTTGGACTAATGTAACGGAGTTCGTCTTATCTTGGTCAAATCTAAGTGAGTTCGTCCCCTATTGGACCAATCTCAAGGAGTTCGTCTCCTGTTGGTCAAATCTAAGGGAGTTCGTCCCCTCATGGACCAATCTAAAGGAGTTCGTCTTCTCCTGGTCTAATCTGAGGGTGTTCGTTCATCTTGTACCAATATAACGAAGTTCGTCCTTTCATGGACCAATCTAACGGAGTTCGTCTCCTCTTGGTCCAGTCTATGGGAGTTCGTCCCCTCCTGGACCAATCTCGGGGACATCGTCTCCTCATGGTGTAATTCAAGGGTGTTCGTCCCCCCTTGGACGAATCTAACGGAGTTCTTCCCCTCTTGGTCCAACCTAAGGGAGTACGTCCCCACATTGGACGAATCTCAAGGATTTCGTCTCCTCTTGGTCCTATCTAATGGAGTTCGTCCCTTCTTGCACCAATCTCAAGGAGTTAGTCTCCTCTTGGTTCAATTCAAGGGCCTTCGTCCCCTCTTGGACCAATCTAATGGAGTTCGTGCCCTCTTGGTCCAACCTAAGGGAGTTTGTCACCTCTGGATCTAATCTAATAGAGTTTGTCACTCTCGAACCAATCTAAGGGAGTTCGTCCCTCATGGACCAATCTAAGGGAGTTCGTCCCCTCTGGGACCAATCTAAAAGAGTTCGTCGCCTCCTGGACCAAGTTATGGGAGTTCGTCCCCTCTTCGTCCAATCTAATGGAGTTTGTCTCCTGTTGGACCAATCTACAAAAGTTAGTCTCCTCTTGGTCCAATCTAAGGTTTTTGTCCACTCTTGGACCAATCTAATGGAGTTGGTCTCTTCTTGGTCCAATATAAAGGAGTTCGTCCCCACTTGGACCAATCTAAAGGAGTTCGTTTCCTCTTGATCAAATTTAAGGGAGTTCGTCCCCTCTTCGTCTAATCTAAGGGAGTTCCTCACTCTCGAACCAATCTAAGGGAGTTTGGTGCTAATGGACCAATCGAAGGGAGTTCGTCTCCTCTTGGACCAATCTAAGGGAGTTTGTCCCCTCTTCGTATAATCTAATGGAGTTCGTCCTTCTTGGACAATTTAAAGGAGTTCGTCCCCTCTTGGATCAATCTAAGGGTGTTTATCTCATCTTGGACGAATGTAACTGAGTTCGTCTTATCTTGGTCTAATCTAAGGGAGTTCGTCCCCTATTGGACCAATCTCAAGGAGTTCGTCTCCTGTTGGTCAAATCTAAGGGAGTTCATCCCCTCATTGAGCAATCTAAAGGAGTTCGTCTTGTCCTGGTCTAATCTTAGGGTGTTCGTCCATCTTGTACCAATCTAACAAAGTTCGTCTTTTCATGGACCAATCTAACGGAGTTCGTCTCCTCTTGGTCCAATCTATGGCAGTTTGTCCCCTCCTAGACCAATCTCAGGGACATCGTCTCCTCTTGGTCCAATTCATGGGTGTTGCTCCCCCCTTGGACGAATCTAACGAAGTTCTTCCCCTCTTGGTCCAACCTAAGGGAATTCGTCCCCACTTGGACCAATATAAATGATTTCGTCTCCTCTTGGACCAATCTAAGGGAGTTCGTCCCCTCTTCGTCTAATCTAATGGAGTTCGTCCTTCTTGGACAATTTAAAGGAGTTCGTCCCCTCTTGGATCAATCTAAGGGTGTTTATCTCATCTTGGACTAATGTAACGGAGTTCGTCTTATCTTGGTCAAATCTAAGGGAGTTCGTCCCCTATTGGACCAATCTCAAGGAGTTCGTCTCCTGTTGGTCAAATCTAAGGGAGTTCGTCCCCTCATGGACCAATCTAAAGGAGTTCGTCTTCTCCTGGTCTAATCTTAGGGTGTTCGTTCATCTTGTACCAATATAATGAAGTTCGTCCTTTCATGGACCAATCTAACGGAGTTCGTCTCCTCTTGGTCCAGTCTATGGGAGTTCGTCCCCTCCTGGACCAATCTCGGGGACATCGTCTCCTCATGGTGTAATTCAAGGGTGTTCGTCCCCCCTTTGACGAATCTAACGGAGTTCTTCCCCTCTTGGTCAAACCTAAGGGAGTACGTCCCCACATTGGACGAATCTAAAGGATTTCGTCTCCTCTTGGTCCTATCTAATGGAGTTCGTCCCTTCTTGCACCAATCTCAAGGAGTTAGTCTCCTCTTAGTCCAATTCACGGGCCTTCGTCCCCTCTTGGACCAATCTAATGGAGTTCGTGCCCTCTTGGTCCAACCTAAGGGAGTTTGTCACCTCTGGATCTAATCTAATAGAGTTTGTCACTCTCGAACCAATCTAAGGGAGTTCGTCCCTCATGGACCAATCTAAGGGAGTTCGTCCCCTCTGGGACCAATCTAAAAGAGTTCGTCGCCTCCTGGACCAAGTTATGGGAGTTCGTCCCCTCTTCGTCCAATCTAATGGAGTTTGTCTCCTGTTGGACCAATCTACAAAAGTTAGTCTCCTCTTGGTCCAATCTAAGGTTTTTTGTCCACTCTTGGACCAATCTAGTGGAGTTGGTCTCTTCTTGGTCCAATATAAAGGAGTTCGTCCCCACTTGGACCAATCTAAAGGAGTTCGTTTCCTCTTGATCAAATTTAAGGGAGGTCGTCCCCTCTTCGTCTAATCTAATGGAGTTCGTCCTTCTTAGACAATTTAAAGGAGTTCGTCCCCTCTTGGATCAATCTAAGGGTGTTTATCTCATCTAAGACTAACGTAACGGAGTTCGTCTTATCTTGGTCCAATCTAAGGGAGTTCGTCTCCTATTGGACCAATCTCAAGGAGTTTGTCTCCTGTTGGTCAAATCTAAGGGAGTTCGTCCCCTCATGGACCAATCTAAAGGAGTTCGTCTTCTCCTGGTCTAATCTTAGGGTGTTCGTTCATCTTGTACCAATATAACGAAGTTCGTCCTTTCATGGACCAATCTAACGGAGTTCGTCTCCTCTTGGTCCAATCTATGGGAGTTCGTCCCCTCCTGGACCAATCTCGGGGACATCGTCTCCTCATGGTGTAATTCAATGGTGTTCGTCCCCCCTTGGACGAATCTAACGGAGTTCTTCCCCTCTTGGTCCAACCTAAGGGAGTACGTCCCCACATTGGACGAATCTAAAGGATTTCGTCTCCTCTTGGTCCTATCTAATTGTGTTCGTCCCTTCTTGCGCCAATCTCAAGGAGTTAGTCTCCTCTTCGTCCAATTCATGGGCATTCGTCCCTTCTTACACCAATCTAACAGAGTTCGTGCTCTCTTGGTCCAACCTAAGAGAGTTCATCACCTCTGGATCTAATCTAATAGAGTTCGTCACTCTCGAACCAATCTAAGGGAGTTCGTCCCTCATGGACAAATCTAAGGGAGTTCGTCCCCTCTGGGACCAACCTAAAGGAGTTCGTTCCCTCCAGGACCAAGTTATGGGAGTTCGTCCCCTCTTCGTCCAATCTAATGGAGTTTGTCTCCTCTTAGACCAATCTATAAAAGTTCGTCTCCTCTTGGTCCAATCTAAGGGTTTTTGTCCACTCTTGGACCAATCTAGTGGAGTTGGTCTCTTCTTGGTCCAATATAAAGGAGTTCGTCCCCACTTGGACCAATCTAAAGGAGTTCGTTTCCTCTTGATCAAATCTAAGGGAGTTCGTCACCTCTTGGTCCAATCTAATGGAGTTTCCTCACTGTCGAACCAATCTAAGGGAGTTTGGTTCTAATAGACCAATCGAAGGGAGTTCGTCTCCTCTTGGACCAATCTAAGGGAGTTTGTCCCCTCTTCGTATAATCTAATGGAGTTCGTCCTTCTTGGACAATTTAAAGGAGTTCGTCCCATCTTGGATCAATCTAAGGGTGTTTATATCATCTTGGACTAATGTAACGGAGTTCGTCTTATCTTGGTCTAATCTAAGTGAGTTCGTCCCCTATTAGACCAATCTCAAGGAGTTCGTCTCCTGTTGGTCAAATCTAAGGGAGTTCATCCCCTCATAGACCAATCTAAAGGAGTTCGTCTTGTTCTGGTCTAATCTTAGGGTGTTCGTCCATCTTGTACCAATCTAACGAAGTTCATCTTTTCATGGAGCAATCTAACGGAGTTCGTCTGCTCTTTTCCCAATCTATGGGAGTTTGTCCCCTCCTAGACCAATCTCAGGGACATCGTCTCCTCTTGGTCCAATTCATGGGTGTTCGTCCCCCCTTGGACGAATCTAACGAAGTTCATCCCCTCTTGGTCCAACCAAAGGGAGTTCCTCCCCACTTGGACCAATATAATTGATTTCGTCTCCTCTTGGACCAATCTAAGGGAGTTCGTCCCCTCTTCGTCTAATCTAATGGAGTTCGTCCTTCTTGGACAATTTAAAGGAGTTCGTCCCCTCTTGGATCGATCTAAGGGTGTTTATCTCATCTTGGACTAATGTAACGGAGTTGGTCTTATCTTGGTCCAATCTAAGGGAGTTCGTCCCCTATTGGACCAATCTCAAGGAGTTCGTCTCCTGTTGGTCAAATCTAAGGGAGTTCGTCCCCTCATGGACCAATCTAAAGGAGTTCGTCTTCTCCTGGTCTAATCTTAGGGTGTTCGTTCATCTTGTACCAATATAACGAAGTTCGTCCTTTCATGGACCAATCTAACGGAGTTCGTCTCCTCTTGGTCCAATCTAAGGGAGTTCGTCCCCTCCTGGACCAATCTCTGGGACATCGTCTCCTCATGGTGCAATTCAAGGGTGTTCGTCCCCACTTGGACGAATCTAACGGTGTTCTTCCTCTTTTGGTCCAACCTAAGGGAGTACGTCCCCACTTGGACCAATCTAAAGGATTTCGTCTCCTCTTGGTCCTATCTAATGGAGTTCGTCCCTTCTTGGACCAATCTCAAGGAGTTAGTCTCCTCTTGGTCCGATTCATGGGCATTCGACCCTCTTAGACCAATCTAACGGAGTTCGTGCTCTCTTGGTCCAACCTAAGAGAGTTCGTCACCTCTCGATCTAATCTAATAGAGTTCGTCACTCTCGAACCAATCTAAAGGAGTTCGTCCCTCATGGACCAATCTAAGGGAGTTCGTCCCCTCTGGAACCAATCTAAAGGAGTTCGTCCCCTCCAGGACCAAGTTATGGGAGTTCGTCCCCTCTTCGTCCAATCTAATTGAGTTCGTCTCCTCTCGGACCAATCTACAAAAGTTCGTCTCCTCTTGGTCCAATCTAAGGGTTTTTGTCCTCTCTTGGACCAATCTAGTGGAGTTGGTCTCTTCTTGGTCCAATATAAAGGAGTTCGTCCCCACTTGGACCAATCTAAAGGAGTTCGTTTCCTCGTGATCAACTCTGAGGGAGTTCGTCACCTCTTGGTCTAATCTAATGGAGTTTCCACACTCTCGAACCAATGTAAGGGAGTTTGGTGATAATTGACCAATCGAAGGGAGTTCGTCTCCTCTTGGACCAATCTAAGGGAGTTTGTCCCCTCTTCGTATAATCCTTTGGAGTTCGTCCTTCTTTGACAATTTAAAGGAGTTCATCTCCTCTTGGATCAATCTAAGGGTGTTTATCTCATCTTGGACTAATGTAACGGAGTTCGTCTTATCTTGGTCCAATCTAAGAGAGTTCGTCCCCTAATGGACCGATCTAAAGGAGTTCGTCTCCTGTTGATCAAATCTAAGGGAGTTCATCCCCTCATGGACCAGTCTAAAGGAGTTCGTCTTGTCCTGGTCTAATCTTAGGGTGTTTGTCCATCTTGTACCAATCTAACGAAGTTCCTCTTTTCATGGACCAATCTAACAGAGTTCGTCTCCTCTTGGTCCAATCTATGGGAGTTTGTCCCCTCCTAGACCAATCTCAGGGACATCGTCTCCTCTTGGTCCAATTCATGGGTGTTCATCCCCCCTTGGACGAATCTAACGAAGTTCTTCCCCTCTTGGTCCAACCTAAGGGAATTCGTCCCCACTTGGACCAATATCAAGGATTTCGTCTCCTCTTGGACCAATCTAAGGGAGTTCATCCCCTCTTCGTCTAATCTAATGGAGTTCGTCCTTCTTGGACAATTTAAAGAAGTTCGTCCCCTCTTGGATCAATCTAAGGGTGTTTATCTCATCTTGGACTAATGCAACGGAGTTCGTCTTGTCTTGGTCCAATCTAAGGGAGTTCGTCCCCTATTGGACCAACCTCAAGGAGTTCGTCTCCTGTTGGTCAAATCTAAGGGAGTTCGTCCCCTCATAGACCAATCTAAAGGAGTTCGTCTTCTCCTTGTCTAATCTTAGGGTGTTCGTTCATCTTGTACCAATCTAACGAAGTTCGTCTTTTCATGGACCAATCTAACGGAGTTCGTCTCCTCTTGGTCCAATCTATGGGAGTTCGTCCCCTCCTGGACCAATCTCTGGGACATCGTCTCCTCATGGACCAATCTAACGGAGTTCTTCCCCTTTTGGTCCAACCTAAGGGAGTACGTCCCCACTTGGACCAATCTAAAGGATTTCGTCTCCTCTTGGTCCTATCTAATGGAGTTCGTCCCTTCTTGGACCAATCTCAAGGAGTTAGTCTCCTCTTGGTCTAATTCATGGGCATTCGTCCCCTCTTAGACCAATCTAACGGAGTTCGTGCTCTCTTGGTCCAACCTAAGAGAGTTCGTCACCTCTAGATCTAATCTAATAGAGTTCGTCACTCTCGAACCAATCTAAGGGAGTTCGTCCCTCATGGACCAATCTAAGGGAGTTCGTCCCCTCTGGAACCAATCTAAAGGAGTTCGTCCCCTCCAGGACCAAGTTATGGGAGTTCGTCCCCTCTTCGTCCAATCTAATGGAGTTTGTCTCCTGTTGGACCAATCTACAAAAGTTAGTCTCCTCTTGGTCCAATCTAAGGGTTTTTGTCCACTCTTGGACCAATCTAGTGGAGTTGGTCTCTTCTTGGTCCAATATAAAGGAGTTTGTCCCCACTTCGACCAATCTAAAGGAGTTCGTTTCCTCGTGATCAAATCTAAGGGAGTTCGTCACCTCTTGGTCTAATCTAATGGAGTTTCCACACTCTCGAACCAATGTAAGGGAGTTTGGTGCTAATTGACCAATCGAAGGGAGTTCGTCTCCTCTTGGTCCAATCTAAGGGAGTTTGTCCCCTCTTCGTATAATCTTTTTAAGTTCGTCCTTCTTTTACAATTTAAAGGAGTTCATCCCCTCTTGGATCAATCTAAGGGTGTTTATCTCATCTTGGACTAATGTAACGGAGTTCGTCTTATCATGGTCCAATCTAAGGGAGTTCGTCCCCTATTGGACCAATCTCAAGGAGTTCGTCTCCTGTTGCTCAAATCTAAGGGAGTTCATCCCCTCATGGACCAATCTAAAGGAGTTCGTCTTGTCCTGGTCTAATCTTAGGGTGTTCGTCCATCTTGTACCAATCTAACGAAGTTCGTCTTTTCATGGACCAATCTAACGAAGTTCGTCTCCTCTTGGTCCAATATATGGGAGTTTGTCCCCTCCCCGACCAATCTCAGGGACATCGTCTCCTCTTGGTCCAATTCATGGGTGTTCATCCCCCCTTGGACGAATCTAACGAAGTTCTTCCCCTCTTGGTCCAACCTAAGGGAATTCGTCCCCACTTGGACCAATATCAAGGATTTCGTGTCCTCTTGGACCAATCTAAGGGAGTTCATCCCCTCTTCGTCTAATCTAATGGAGTTCGTCTTTCTTGGACAATTTAAAGGAGTTCGTCCCCTCTTGGATCAATCTATGGGTGTTTATCTCATCTTGGACTAATGTAACGGAGTTCGTCTTATCTTGTTCCAATCTAAGGGAGTTCGTCCCCTATTGGACCAATCTCAAGGAGTTCGTCTCCTGTTGGTCAATTCTAAGGGAGTTCGTCCCCTCATGGACCAGTCTAAAGGAGTTCGTCTTCTTCTGGTCTAATCTTAGGGCGTTCGTTCATCTTGTACCAATATAACGAAGTTCGTCTTTTCATGGACCAATCTAACGGAGTTCGTCTCCTCTTGGTCCAATCTATGGGAGTTCGTCCCCTCCTGGACCAGTCTTAGGGACATCGTCTCCTCATGGTGCAATTCATGGGTGTTCGTCCCTCCTTGGACGAATCTAATGGAGTTCTTCCCCCTCTTGGTCCAACCTAAGGGAGTACGTCCCCACTTGGACCAATCTAAAGGATTTCGTCTCCTCTTGGTCCTATCTAATGGAGTTCGTCCCTTCTTGGACAAATCTCAAGGAGTTAGTCTCCTCTTGGTCCAGTTCATGGGCATTCGTCCCCTCTTAGACCAATCTAACGGAGTTCGTGCTCTCTTGGTCCAACCTAAGAGAGTTCGTTCCCTCTTAGATCAATCTAATGGAGTTGGTCTCCTCTTGGTCCAATATAAGGGAGTTCGTCCCCTCTTCGTCCAAGCTAATGGAGTTCGTCTCCTATTGGACCAATCTACAAAAGTTCGTCTCCTCTTTGTCCAATCTATGGGTTTTCGTCCACTCTTGGACCAATCTAGTGGAGTTGGTCTCGTCTTGGTCCAATTTAAAGGAGTTCGTTGCCTCTTGAACCAATCTAAAGGAGTTCGTTTCCACTTAATCAAATCTAAGGGAGTTCGTCACCTATAGGTCCAATCTGATGGAGTTTCGTCACTCTCAGACTAATCTAATGGAGTTCAGCGCTCATGGACCAATCGAAGGGAGTTGGTTACCTCATGGTCCAATCTAAGGGGGTTCGTCACCTCTAGATCTAATCTAATGGAGTTCGTCACTCTCGAACCAATCTAAGGGAGTTCATCTCACATGGACCAATCTAAGGGAGTTCGTCCTCTCTCGAACCAATCTAAAGGAGTGCGTCCCCTCCAGGACCAATCTATGGGAGTTTTTTTTTTGGTAAATACAATCTGTGGGAGTTCGTCCCCTCTTCGTCCAATCTAATGGAGTTCGTCTCCTCTTGGACCAATCTAAGGGTTTTCGTCCACTCTTGGACCAATGTAGTGGAGTTGGTCTCGTCTCGGTCCAATATAAACGTGTTCGTCTCCTCTTGGACCAATCTAAAGGCGTTCGTCCCCTCTTGATCAAATCTAAGAGAGTTCGTCACCTCTGGGTCCAATCTAATGGAGTTTCGTCACTCTCGGACCAATCTAAGGGAGTTCGGCGCTCATGGACCAATCGAAGGGAGTTCGTCACCTCGTGGTCCAATCTAAGGGGGTTCATCACCTCTGGATCTAATCTAATGGAGTTCGTTGCTCTCAAACAAATCAAAGGGAGTTTGTCCCTCATGATCCAATCTAAGGGAATTCGTCTTATCTAAGGGTGTTTATCTCATCTTGGACTAATGTAATGGAGTTTGTCTTATCTTGGTCCAATCTAAGGGAGTTCGTCCCCTATTGGACCAATCTCAAGGAGTTCGTCTCCTGTTGGTCAAATCTAAGGGAGTTCGTCCCCTCATGGACCAATCTATAGGAGTTCGTCTTCTCCTGGTCTAATCTTAGGGTGTTCGTTCATCTTGTACCAATCTAACGAAGTTCGTCTTTTCATGGACCAATCTAACGGAGTTCGTCTCCTCTTGGTCCAATCTATGGGAGTTCGTCCCCTCCTAGACCAATCTCAGGGACATCGTCTCCTCATGGTGCAATTCATGGGTGTTCGTTCCCCCTTGGACGAATCTAACGGAGTTCTTCCCCTCTTGGTCCAACTTAAGGGAGTACGTCCCCACTTGGACCAATCTAAAGGATTTCGTCTCCTCTTGGTCCTATCTAATGGAGTTCGTCCCTTCTTGGACCAATCTCAAGGAGTTAGTCTCCTCTTGGTCCAATTCATGGGCATTCGTCCCCTCTTAGACCAATCTAACGGAGTTCGTGCTCTCTTGATCCAACCTAAGAGAGTTCGTCCCCTCTTAGACCAATCTATTGGAGTTGGTCTCCTCTTGGTCCAATATAAGGGAGTTCGTCCCCTCTTGAACAAATCTAAAGGAGGTCGTCTCCTCTTGGTCCAATCTAAGGGTGTTCGTCACCTCTGGATCTAATCTAATGGAGTTCGTCACTCTCGAACCAATCTATGGGAGTTCATCCCCCATGGACCAATCTAAGGGAGTTTGTCCTCTCTGGGACCAATCTAACGGAGTTCGTCCCCTCCAGGACCAATCTATGGGAGTTTTTTTTTTGGTAAATACAATCTATGGGAGTTCGTCCCCTCTTGGTCCAATCTAATGGAGTTCGTCTCCTCTTGGACCAATCTACAAAAGTTCGTCCCCTCATGGTCCAATCTATGGGAGTTCGTCTCCTCTTGGACCGATCTAAAGGAGTTCGTCTCCTCTTGGTCAAATCTAAGGGACTTCGTCCCCTCATGGACCAATCTAAAGGAGTTCGTCTTCTCCTGGTCTAATCTTAGGGTGTTCGTCCATCTTGTACCAATCTAACGAAATTCGTATTTTCATGGACCAATCTAACGGAGTTCGTCTTCTCTTGGTCCAATCTTTGGGAATTCGTCCCCTCCTGGACCAATCTCAGGGAGATCGTATCCTCTTGGTCCAATTCATGGGTGTTCGTCCCATCTTGGACGAATCTAACGGAGTTCTTCCCCTCTTGGTCCAAGACCTAAGGGAGTTCGTCCCCACTTGGACCAATCTAAAGGATTTCGTCTCCTCTTGGTCCTTCGTCTCCTCTTGGTCCTAACTAATGGAGTTCGTCCCTTCTTGGACCAATCTCAAGGAGTTAGTCTCCTCTTGGTCCAATTCAAGGGCATTCGTCCCCTCTTGGACCAATCTAACGGAGTTCATGCCCTTTTGGTCCAACCTAAGGGAGTTCGTCCCCTCTTGGACCAATCTAATGTAGTTGGTCTCCTCTTGGTCCAATATAAGGGAGTTCTTCCTCTCTTGAACAAATCTAAAGGAGTTCGTCTCCTCTTGGTCCAATCTAAGGGGGTTCGTCACCTCTGGATCTAATCTAATGGAGTTCGTCACTCTCGAACTAATCTAAGGGAGTTTTGAATGGTACAGTTTTACCATTCAAAACTGTACAAGGTGTGTGTCTTGGTACCACAAAACTTACACTCAACACTACAATAGATGTGTGAGTGCAAGGGTACCAATAGAGCAATAGTACATCCATGGGGGGACGCCTAAATACACCATCTAAAAAGATGAAAGGCCTAAACAACGGCCAACGAACCCAAATAGGCTAGGCTACATCTAACAGGTGACAACAATAGGTATGATCAGCTATCACAAAAAATTGAGGGGTCAATCTGCCACCTCTCCTAGACCCGCCTATTGCGGGGAGTATCAATAACAGGCTGGGACAGTCTGGCTCTGTCTCTAACCATCATGATAAGCTTCGCCTTAATGGTTGGGACGGAGACGTCGCGATTACGGAATAGAGCGTCATTCCGTGTCTTCCGTATGATATGGCAAAGAGCGCCTAGTGAGAATCTAGCGATGCACTAATGGAAGTGATTGCCAGATATGTGTGTGATAGCCCACTGAAGCGTGTCTCTCCAAGAAACGTGCCTCCAAGCTGACAACTTTTGGCCCAGAAAGCCGCAAGCTCGGCAATGATACGACATCCAAAGAATAAATGGTCTATAGAGTCCAGTCTAGAGTGGCAGAAAACGCGAGATCCGTCTACTATCCTAATAGGAATACCTGGGTGGGCAACCTGTTATTTGTCATAATCCACAGGTGGAACTGATGTCTCGGGATGATCACCTTGTTCCATATGAATGAAGACCATGGAACTCTCGGACCCATCGGACGAATAATGCTCCACGCTGATGCCATAGAGAAGATGCCCGAGGAATCTCCCAACCACCGAAAATAATCATGCCGGTCAGACAAAACAGGAAGTGGTCCTAGCTCTTGCAAGAGAGAAGGATCCCGTCCTCGAGCCTCAAAAAGATCGGCCAACCTGGCCTCCCTGGATAGGCCGAAATGATATATGTCCCGGTTGGTATAAATGGTATATAGTGGACCACTGTCATGCCAGTGATCAAACCATAATAAAATACACCTTCCGTCTCCGATGCCCCATCTGAACATATGCCTGAAATCTCGCCCAAGCTCAATAATCCTCTTCCAGGCCTAAGAACAAAAAGTTGGCGGCTTAGCCACCTAAAAACTATGTCTACCAAGAAAGACCGAGTAGACCCATCTACACCACAAGGACTCTCTATCTACGAACAGGGTCCATATATGTTTAAGCATGGCTGCCTTATTACTCTCCCTAAGGCGCCTAATACCTAAACCTCCCTCCTCCTTAGGTAGACATACATCCACCCACGCTAGCTTGGCTCCCCTCGGTCCAAGATATGGGCCTTTCCATAGGAACTACCTAAGTACATGCTCAATCATCTCTATAACTGAGCATGGAAATATGAATACTCCATACCAGTACACCTGAATAGTATGGAGGACTGACCTGACAAGTTGCAGACGACCCGCAAATGAGAGAAACCTTTGACTCCACGCCTGAGCCCGCCTCGTGATCCTGTTGACCAATGAGACACAATCTGCCTTCCTCAGTTTGCCCGATATCATCGGAACTCCTAAGTAACGGAATGGGAGGGCACCCATCCTAAAGCCAAGTAAGTCCACAATAGCTCCCCGAAGATCCTCAGACCCTCTTGAGATGTAGACTTCACTGTTCTCCAAGTTCGGCTCCAATCCTGACCATTGAGAGAACGTGGTGAAAGCCGACTTCATAATTCCTACCGAAGCCACATCCGCCCTACTAAATAGTAGTACATCATCGGCAAAGAAAAGATGGGTCAGCCTAGTCGACCTGCATCTCCAGTAGTACTAATACCCTGGTAAAGTAGCATGTCTCGTGATGATGCCCGAGAAAACCTCCATAACCAGAGTGAATAAATAAGGGGAGATGGGGTCTCCCTGTCTGAGGCCCCTCGAACTAGAGAAGAAACCCTTAAGCTCCCCATTAATAGAGATGGAGAACTTATGGTTCTAACACAAACCATGATCAACGATACTAGATAAGCCGAAAATCCAAAAGCAATCAATGAAGACTCGATTGGCTAACATGATATTGTCACTTATACACCGACCTTTGACAAAGGCATTTTGAGAGGGACTAATGATGGATGGCAACACCGACGCTACTCGATTGGCTAGCAACTTAGTAATACACTTGTAAATAGTATTACAACATGCGATAGGCCTAAAGTCGCTAACCGAAGATGCATTAGAAATCTTAGGGACTAAAGCTATGATGGTGGTATTCAATTGTCTCAACAAGCATCCAGAACTCAAGAAATCCATAATGGCAGCAGTAACCAACGGCCCCACAATATCCCAAGACTGCCTCAAGAACTCCACCGTAAACCCATCCGGCCCCGGGGCTTTCCCCGAGGCAAGTGAGAAAAGGGTACTACGTATCTCTAGCTCAGTAAAAGAACATGATAGGCTGCGTACCTGGCTATCCTCCAATGCGTGGGAGAGGATGGCCCTGATGTCCTGGGGAGAAGGTCGGTCCCGTGGGCCGCCAGAAGAGAAAAGCCGTTCATAGTATGAGAAGAATACATCTCCAATCTGGTTCGACTCTATCACCCGAGCTCCTTGATCATCCACCACTGAGATAATCCTGTTGCTGAGCTGTCTGTTCTTCACCGACTGATGGAAGAATTTGGTGTTCCGGTCCCCTTCCTTCAACCACCTAATGCGAGACTTCTGCCTATAGAAAGCCTCCTCCTGTAGTCTTAGTGTAGAGAACTGAACCTTGGGATCTCTCTCCTCCTAGGCTAGAGCCACACTGAACGAATCTGCCAACAGAGAATCCTGAATCATACTAAGCCGCTGTCTAGCAATCCTAGTACGATTCGAGATATCTGAATGTGATTCTCGATTGAACTGCTTCAACCGAAACTTCAACAACTTCAGCTTCGTGCAAAGCTGATACATAAGAGATCCTCTAACAGAAGTGTCCCAAACTTGGGCTACCATGTCCATAAATCCCGGGTCGGTCATCCAAAAATCAAAGAATTTGAACGGCCGACGAACATAAACATCAGGCATCACCCTAATAATCATAGGAGAGTGATCAGAGATACCTGGAATGAGGAAATTAGCTTTAGAGAATGAGAAAACCGCACTCCACTGCTGGTTGACCAACACCCTGTCTATCTTCCTCTGAATCCTGTCCAAACCCTCATAGGCGGACCATGTATATCGGCACCCGACATACCTCAAGTCGTCCAACTCAGCCCTAAACAAGTAATCATGCAGGTCATTATCCGATCCTATCCACCTGGTAGACCCACCCATCTTATCCGAAGGATAATGAATAGCATTGAAGTCCCCCGCCACTATCCACGGGACCTCAGTGTACCCTGTACCCAATCTAACAAGATCCTCAAACAGCTCACACCTCCTTGTAGGAGTGTGCTCTCCATACACAACAGATACTACACACGATGCTCCGGATGCTAGCCATCTAAGTTGTCCATGCATGGCCTGATCCGAGCTATCATATAACATAAAATCAACTATAGAGGGATTCCATCCAAACCAAATCCTCCCCTGAGAAGAGTGACTATAGTTGGCCAACCATGACCACTCCGGGACAATCGTAGCAGTAATGTCAACAAACCGAAACTATGTCGCCTGAGTCTCAATAATCCCCATGCAGCATAGGTTATGACTCCTAACCAGGTGCCTAACCTCGGCCTGCCTCAAGGAACCTACAACACCTCTAATGTGCCAAACTTTTATAGACATATATACAATATAGATAATATGGCCAACCGGATCAGGGCCTGACGTCCAAACCTCGTGGAGACACTCGTGGGAGGGCTCGGTGGTCGCCGAGCGGAAGAAGGCTGAGCACCATGGCCCTTCGAGGCACTCCACTCCACATCGGAAGAACTACTAAGGGATGATCCCGGGGAGGAGATCTCACCCGTCTTCACAACAAGTTGTTTCCTCCCCTTTTTCCCCTTCTTCTTCTTTCCTTTTTTTCCCTTCTTCTTCTTGGATTCGACAGGCTTCCAATCCCCGTCACGATCACCACCAACCTCTTCATCCAAATCATCAAAGAAAAAAGGCAAGGATTTAGCAACTTTACTCGGTCTAGGTGCCGTTGGGTGTTGAACCGCTGGAAGACCAGCAACTACCGGCTGAAAATTGGTTCGAATCTCTTCAAGATCCATGGAACCGGACCACACTTGCTCTGAACCGGTCATGAGAGTCATTGAATCGGCTTGTGCGGCACACTCGGTCGGACCGGCAAGGCTCCGCGATGGTTGGATCTCCGATCCGATCTGCTGGGCGGAATAGGTCGAACCAGAGAGGCCAGCCAGATCGCATTTTGCATGGACAGCTGGATGGACGGCCTTATTGAACCAGCGTGGTCCATTCTTGGTTCATCTTCATCCGGTTGAGTGCCGCTTTCGCTGGAAATGGGCTGTGACGCCGGTTTAGCTGCGACACCGGTTTGCTGTGTGGGCTGCAACGCCAGTTTAGTGGTTTCATCCTCCTGCGCCTCCCCTTGGGCCGGTTCTCTCCGCAATTGGGCTTGTTGGGCGGTGACTTGGCCTTTCTGCCGGCCACCTCTAGCCTCCGTCCAGTTCAGGCCGACCTCCCCGACGTCGTCATCTTTACGCTGACCGGACGCCACCGAGTGGGCCGTGGAGAAACCCGCCTACACCATTTGAAATTGGACTTGATGGGCCTCCTCTCAATTCAGCTCTTCTCGATGCTTGGTGACCATGGGCTGTGGTCGTGGATTCGCAAGACTAGGTAACTCTTGGATGGTGGGCTGTGGTCACTCCAGCTGTGCTTGTGGGTCTGATAGGTATTGAAAGGTGGACCGAGATGAATGGGCTTGCATAAAACCTTCTTTCGCCAATTGGTAATGGGCTTGATGGACCGACAACTGCTGTACGTTGGGTGAGGGGCCTTTTGCAGTCCCTTGG
The DNA here is from genome assembly GCA_030064385.1 of Melaleuca quinquenervia. Lineage (NCBI taxonomy): Eukaryota > Viridiplantae > Streptophyta > Magnoliopsida > Myrtales > Myrtaceae > Melaleuca > Melaleuca quinquenervia. The sequence goes on along the minus strand of CM057724.1, from coordinate 10,774,242 downwards.
GCCTTGGTTTGGGCTTGTCTCATGTCTTCCTAGGTATGGTGCTTAGGCCTTTCCTGATGTAGAGCATGCTGCCTCTTCTCCGTCAACCCATTTTGCGCCATCAAACGTCCACCATTTAGCCCTTCGGCCCTAGCCTGATCGTCCCTTACACCAACTCGTCCCTTAGAAGCACTCCGGTCATCCCTCTGAATATCAGTTCCTTCCTCACTTACCACCCTAGGCATCTTCTCACAGCTGTGTCCGAATACTTGACATGCCTTGCAAATCACCGGCCTCCATTCATAATCAACATCCACCATTATAGTTTGTCCATCAAAGACAATTGGTATTGCCTTCTTGAGGGGTCTCTTGGCGCTGACTTCCACACAAATTTGCGCGAAGGATAACATCTTCATACTCTCCGTTTGCCTATCCACATACAAAGGCTTACCCAGCTTACTAGCTACCTTCCCAAAGCTTAGAGGAGACCATAGAGAGTACGGTAGGTTCCTCAATCTCACCCAAACCGGTATGGAATCCAATTGACCCTTCTTGAGTTGCACAAGAGGGTGTCATTGTCTAAGGATCATTGGGATCTTAGATAGCATAATATGTCCCCGCTCAAGGATGTGCCTCCTAAATTCCTCATCCGGTATGTGAAGGAAGAAAAATCCATCCTCATTTGCCATAACTTCCTTCAAATGATTTCCCCATGTCTTCTTCAAAATGGATTCCGTCAACTTGAATGGGAGTTTTTTCCCCACAAAGTGACTGACCAAACAGCACTTGAACATGGGATTAGATGCCTCCAACATCTCTTCGGACACCACTAGAGCATCCTCCTCGTGATACACTTCTAGATGGAAAGTTAATGAGTATCCTTTAGTAGAAGCCTTAGCCACATTGGCCCACGACCGGACTGACTTTTGGACCTGCCCCCCAGACCGTGCATTTCCGTTGTGGCTGTTGATCTTGTCCAAGTTTCCCATTCCTTGAGCGCTACTCCCTTCAATCAACGTCTCGCCATCCTGGGAAGTCCTGGGGCAGCTCTTTGATCGAGCTTCTATCGCCTTCATCTTCAAAGTCTCTGAAGGCCGACTAGGGAGTGGAGGAAAATTTGACTGAAGATCTAGGCTTGATTGTGACTTTGTTTTCGATCGGGCCATACTGTTTGACCGAGAGTTACGTTGAGCTCTCGGTTGGTCAGCACGAACATTATTCCTTCGGGCGTTTTGACTCAACCCACGAGCTGTCCTCCTAGTCAAGGACCTGCCTCTGCCACTAACATGAGCTGTGGAGTCATCTCCTGCCTTGTGATTTTGTTCTTAGGAAGTAATAGCACCAGCATCTTGTGCGGATAAATTATCGAGCACCCCTTGTGCATGGTTAAGCCCTTCCTCCATTGCACCTTATTCAAGCATGAATTCTCCAGTGCTTTGGTAGACAACACAATTCCCCCAAAGTTGTTCCACAAAGACTAGAACGTGTGTTTTCCAGGCCGGACCAACTTGTAGCACCTTCCCCAACCACTGAGCAACAATAAGAATAAAGGGGAAGCACAGGAATCTGACCTGGAAGGCGTGTGTAAGTATTATATAGATTTTACCATTCAAAGCAGTACAAGGCGTGTGTCTTGGTACCACAAAACTTACACTCAACACTAAAATAGAGGTGTGAGTGCAAGGGTACCAAGAAAGCAAAAGTACATCCAAGGGAGGACGCCTAAGTACACCATCTAAAAGATGAAAGGCCTAAACAATGACCAACGAACCCAAATAGGCTAGGCTACATATAACAAGTGAAAAGCAGCAAGTATGATAGGTTATCCCAAAAAATGGAGGGGTCAATCTGCCACCTCTCCTGGACCCGCCTATTGCGGGGAGTATCAATAACAGGATGGAACAGTCTGGCTCTGTCTTTAACCATCATGATAAGCTTCGTCTTTATGGCTAGGACGGAGACGTCGCGATTACGGAATAGGGCAATTTCCGTGTCTTCCATATAATGTGGCAGAGGGCGCCCAGTGAAAATCTAGCAATGCACTGATGGAAGTGATTGCTAGATATATGTGTGACAGCCCACTAAAGCGTGTCTCTCCAAGAAACATGCCTCCAAGAAAGCTGACAACTCTGGGCCCATAAAGCCGCAAGCCCGGTAGTGACACGACATCCAAAGAATAGATGGTCTATAGAGTCCGGTCTAGTATGGTAGAAAACGCAAGATCCATCTACTATCCTACCGAAAGATAACAGGAATACCTGGGTGGGCAGCCTATTCTTTGTCATGATCCACAGGTGGAACTGATGTCTCGGGATGATCATCTTGTTCCATATGAATGAAGACCATGGAACTCTCGGACCCGTCGGACGAATAATGCTCCACGTTGATGCCACAGAGAAGATGCCCGAAGAATCCCCCAACCACCGAAAATAATCATGCCGGTCAGACAAAACAGGAAGCGGTCCTAGCTCTTGCAAGAGAAAAGGATCTCGTCCTCGAGCCTCAAAAAGATCGGCCAGCCTGACCTCCCTAGATAGGCCAGAACGATATATGTCCCGGTTGGTATAAATGGTATAGAGTGGACCATTGTCATGCCAGTGATCAAACCATAATAAAATAGACCTTCCGTCTCCGATGCCCCATCGGAACATATGCCTGAACTCTCGCACAAGCTCAATAATCCTCTTCCAAGCCCAAGAACAAAAAGTTGGCGGCTTAGCCACCCAAAAACTATGTCTACCAAGAAAGACCGAGTGGACCCATCTACACCACAAGGACTCTCTATCTACGAACAGGGTCCATATATGTTTAAGCATGATCGCCTTATTACTCTCTCTAAGGCGTCTAATACCTAAACCTGCCTCCTCCTTAGATAGACATGCATCCACCCATGCTACCTTGGCTTCCCCCGGTCAAAGATTAGGACCTTTCCATATGAACTGCCTAAGTACACACTCAATCATCTCTATAACTGAACATGGCAATATGAATACTCTAGACCAGTACACCTGAATAACATGGAGGACTGACCTGACAAGCTACAGACGACCCGCAAATGAGAGGAACCTCTGAGTCTACGCCTGAGCCCGCCTCGTGATCCTGTTGACCGGGGAGACACAATCTGCCTTCCTCAGTCTGCCCGATATCACCGGAAATCTCAAGTAACGGAGTGGGAGGGCACCAATCTTGAAGCCAAGTAAGTCCACGATAGCTCCCCGAAGATCCTCCGACCCTCCTCAGATATAGAGTTCACTCTTCTCTAAGTTCGGCTCCAATCCTGACCACTGAGAGAACGTGGTGAAAGCCGCCTTCATAAGTCCAACTGAAGCCACATCCGCCCTATTAAATAGTATCACGTCATCGGCAAAGAAAAGATGGGTCAGCCTAGTCGACCTGCATCTCCAGTAGTACTGATACCTTGGTAAGGTAGCCTGCCTCGTGATGATGCCCGAGAAAACCTCCATAACCGAAGTGAATAAACAAGGGGAGATGGGGTCTCCCTGTCTGAGGCCTCTAGAACAAGAGAAGAAACCCTTAAGCTCCCCATTAATAGAGATGGAGAGCTGATGGGTTCTAACACAAATCATGATCAACGATACTAGATAAGCCAGAAATTCAAAAGTAATCAATGTAGACTCCAAGAAAACCTAATCAATTGTGTCATAAGCCTTCCTAAAGTCCACCTTCATAGCACACTTCGGAAAGTACGGCTCATGGTGGAAATCACAAAATAGCTCCTAGGCTAACATGATATTGTTACTTATACGCCACTCGATTGGCTAGCAACTTAGTAATGCACTTGTAAATAGTATTACAACATGCAATAGGCCTATAGTCGCTAACCGAAGATGCATTAGGAACTTTGGGGACTAGAGCTATGATGGTGGTATTCAAATGTCTCAACAAGCATCCAGAACTCAAGAAATCCATAATGGCAGCAGTAACGAACGGCCCCACAATATCCCAAGACTGCCTAAAGAACTCTACCGTAAACCCATCCAGCCCCGGGGCTTTCCCCGAGGCAAGTGAGAACAAGGTACTACGTATCTCTAGCTCAGTAAAAGGACATGATAGGCTACGTACCTGGCTATCCTCCAATATGTGGGAGAGGATGGCCCTGATGTCCTGGGGAGAACGTCGGTCCCGTGGGCGCTAGAAGAGAAAAGCCGCTTGTAGTATGAGACGAATACATCTCCAATCTGGTCCGACTCTATCACCCAAGCTCCTTGATCATCCACCACTGAGATAATCCTGTTGCTGAGCTGTCTGTTCTTCACCGACTGGTGGAAGAATTTGGTGTTCTGGTCACCTTCCTTCAACCACCTAATGCGGGACATCTATCTAAAGAAGGCCTCCTCCTGTAGTCTTAGTGTAGAGAACTCAACCTTGGCATCTCTCTCCTCCTGGGTTAGAGCCATACTGAGCGGATCCGCCAAAAGAGAATCTTGAACCATACTAAACCGCTGTCTAGCTATCCTGGTACGGTTCGAGATATCTGAATATGAGTGTCAATTGAACTACTTTAACCGAAACTTCAATAACTTCAGCTTCGTGCAAAGCTGATACATAAGAGATCCTCTAACAGAAGTGTCCCAAACTTGGGCTACCATGTCCATAAATCCCGGGTCGGTCATCCAAAAATCAAAGAATTTGAACGGCCGACGAACATAAACATCAGGCATCACCCTAATAATCATAGGAGAGTGATCAGAGATACTTGGAGTGAGGAAATTAGCATCAAAGAATGAGAAAACCGCACTCCACTACTGGTTGACCAACACCCTGTCTATCTTCCTCTGAATCCTGTCCAAACCCTCATAGGCTGACCATGTATATCGGCACCCGACATACCTCAAGTCGTCCAACTCAGCCCTAGACAAGTAATCATGCAGGTCATTATCCGATCCTATCCACCTGGTAGACCTACCAATCCTATCCGAAGGATAACGAATAGCATTGAAGTCCTCCACCACTATCCACGGGACCTTAATGTACTCTGCACCCAGTCTGACAAGATCTGCAAACAGCTCACGCCTCTTTGTAGGAGTGTGCTCTCCATACACAATAGACAGTGTACATGATGCTTTGGACGCTAGCCATCTAAGTTGGCCATGCATGGCCTGATCTGAGCTATCAGATAACATAAAACCAGCTATAGAGGGATTCCAGCCAATCCAAATCCTCCCTTGAGAAGAGTAACTATAGTTGGCCAACCATGTCCTCCCCGGGACAATCGTAGCAATAATGTCATCAAACCGAGACTCTGTCGCCTGAGACTCAATAATCCCCATGCAACATAGGTTATGACTCCTAACCAGGTGTCTAACTTCGGCTTGCCTCAAGGAATCTTCAACTCCTCTAATGTTCCAAACTCCTATATACATATATACAATAGAGATAATATGGCTTACCGGATTGTGGCTTGATGTCCATATCTCGTGGAGACACCCGTGGGAGTGCTCGGCGGTCGCCAGGCGGAAGAAGGCTGGGCACCATGGCCATCCGAGCCACTCCACTCCTCATCGGAAGAACAACTAAGGGATGATACCAGGGAGGAGATCTCACCCGTCTTCACAACAAGTTGTTTCTTCCCCTTCTTCTTCTTTCCTTTTTTCCCCTTCTTCTTCTTGGATTCGACGGGCTTCCAATCCCCGTCTTTATCACCACCAACCTCTTCATCCAAATCATCAAAGAAAAGAGGCAAGGATTTAGCCACTTTACTCGGTCTAGGTGCTGAGGGATGCTGAACCGCTGGAAGACTGGACACAATTGGAACCGTCACCTGCTGTAACTCGATCTGGAGTTGGTCTCCTCTTGGTCCAATATAAGGGAGTTCGTCCCCTCTTGGACAAATCTAAAGGATTTCGTCTCCTCTTGGTCCAATCTAAGGGGGTTCGTCACCTCTGGGTCTGATCTAATAGAGTTCATCACTCTCGAACCAATCTAAGGGAGTTCGTCCCTCATGGACAAATCTAAGGGAGTTCGTCTCCTCTGGGACCAATCTAAAGGAGTTCGTCCCCTCTTGGACCAATCTTGTTGGTGTTGGTTTTGACGATGACAAAACTGTATCAAATTCTGAGGTGTTCAGACTTTACCAAAGTCTGAGGTAGTCAGACTTTCCCAGAATCTGAAGTGTTCAGACTTTCCTAATGTTTGAGATAGACAGATTTTTCTCAAAGTTTAGGGAAGATAAACTTAAGTTATTATGGTCATAGATATTATTGATCTTATTCTTTTCCCACAAAGATCTGGATTGATATATCTTCGACAGCTTATGGATTGATTAGATTTGATTATTTTATTTATGGAAGCAATCATTTATATGGAGCAAGTGTTCACTTTAGGAAACTGAAGATCCTGATTGAATGGCAGATCGGGATTAACGGATTCTCTATTGTTTCTATCTATAGCTTGAGATCTCCTGATTGATTCTGTCCAACGGTTAGATTGGAAGAATTTCTTTGGAAGATGCCAACGGTTATGAAGGCATGAAGGAGTATTTAAGGGAGTTAATTCAAGTTGTGTTGTACGAACGTTAGAGAGCAATTTTCCTAAAATGAGAAGGACAACATTTTCTTAGACCTCCCTATTTTGATGGAAAGGATTATTGTGTCTGGAAGAATAAAATGAGAATTTTCTTGAAGTCAAAAGATCCCATGGAATGGGAAATAATTGAACAAGGAGTGATTCCTTCTACTAGTTCTGGAGAAACTAGAGTGATACCTCAAGCTGAAATTACCAAGAGACAACACATTGATTCCAGGGCTACTCATTCGCTTTATTGTGCTCTATCTCTTACTGAATATAACAGGATTTCTTCTTGTGAAACAGCCAAAGAAATTTGGGACAGACTCAATGTCACTTATGAAGGAACTGATCGTGTTAAGGAAACAAGATTGAATATCTTGCTTGGACAATATGAAGCCTTCAAAATGAAAAAAGTTGAATCAATTACATATATGTTCAGCAGGTTCACAGAGATTGTCAATGGACTTGCAAATCAAGGATAACCAATCACTGAAACAATGAAAGTTAACAAGCTCTTGCGAGGATTATCACAAGAATGGAATCATATCAGGACATCTATTAGAGAAACTCAAAGAATTCAGCCCTTGTCAGTGGATGAATTAGTCGGAACACTTCAATCTTATGAAGTGGAAAATCTCAATCAAGAAGAAGAGTTCAAAGGTAAGAAATCAATTGCCTTAAAATCTAATATTATTTCTGATGATGCAGGATCAGATGACTATCTTGATGAAGAAGAAATGGCTCTTTTCATTAAGAAGTTCAAAAAGTTCAATAGAAATGGAAGGAGATCAAATTGGAAAGAATCCAATGCTCAAAAAGGACAATCTGATGAAAGAAACACTTATGCTGAGATCACATGTTATAATTGTCAAAAGAAAGGACATATTAAGCCAGATTGTCCTCTTCTCAAACAAAAGAATGGAAGGTACGAGAAGAACAAAAAGGCTCTAAAGGCTGAAACCTGGAGTGACATAGAATGTGAAGAAAGTGATGAGGAGTTTGCCAACATTTGCTTAATGGCTCATTCCGATTCAGACTCAGACTTAGAGGATTTTGATAACCAGGTAAATAATTATAGAGTTCCCATTAAAATAGCTAATTATATAAATGATCTTTGTTCCAAATTAGATTCTTCTTTTAAAGAGATTGCTGAGCTAAAGAGAGAAAATCTGATTCTCAAACAACAGAAGATTTCTTTGAAAGAAAATTTTGATAATGAGGTTTTGTTTTCACAGGATAAATGTAGCATTCTTGAAAAAGAAAATATATGTTTAAAGTCTGAAATCTCTTCTATTACAAAAATTTTTTCTCTTGGATCTGAAAAATTAAAGAAAATTATTTCAGTACAAAGACCTTTTTCAAAAAGGAAGGTTTAGGAATGTCTTTGAAGAAAGCTCCTTTGATTGATTTTCCAAAAGTCAAAGAAAGACTAGAAAAAATGCCTTCGAAAAGAGTTTATGAAAACCATTTTAGAATAGTGTTTATTAAACCCGTTGGAAGTAATTCTATTAAATGCTTTAGTCATATTGGAGATAAATGTTCAAGGGAAACGAATTCTATAAGCAAGAGATGGAAAGAACCCCTGTTTTATTCTAACCAAAAAGGACCCAAGATGATCTGGGTACCTAAAAAGAAATAAGTTCTTTTTCAGGAAGTTCAATCAAAGTGGTACTTGGACAGTGGATGTTCGAGACATATGACAGGAGATTCAAGCTGTTTCATTAAATTGGAAAGTTTTGATGGAGGAAAAGTAGCTTTTGAAGGAGACATGGTAATATATATATTTATTGGATATGCATGTTGAGACTCCTAAGTGTCTTATATCTTTACAGAAAGAAGTAGAATTATGGCATAAAAGACTTGGTCATGCTCATATGAAACAAATTTCCAAGATCTCTTCAAAGCAACTTGTTCGATGTTTGCCATTCCTGAAATTTCGTAGAGATGAAGATTGTACATCTTGTACTCTAGGAAAACAGTTAAAAGATTCCTTCAAGTCTATAAATCATGTTGCTACTACAAGGGTGCTTCAGCTTCTTCATATGGATTTGTTTGGACCAAATCGAACAAAAAGCATTAGTGGTAAGAGTTATTGTTTAGTAATAGTTGATGATTTCTCTACATATACTTAGGTATTTTTCTTAGCAAATAAGTCTGATGCTTTTGCATACTTTGCCAAGTTTGCTAAGAAAGTCCAAAATGAGAAAGGATATGTAATTTCAAGCATTCGATCTGATCATGGTGGTGAATTTGAGAATGCAGAGTTTGCTAAATTCTGTGATGATTTTGGGATACATCATATGTTTTCATCTCCTTATTCACCACAGCAAAATGGTGTTGTAGAAAGGAAGAACAGATCACTGCAAGAAATGGCCAGAACTTTGATGATTGACAGCAAAGTCAGTTCCAGATTTTGGGCAGAAGCTGTTTCTACAACTTGTTATATTATCAACAGAGTATTTCTAAGACCTTTGATGGACAAAACATCATATGAGATTATAAAGACAAAAAGCCTAATGTTTCTTACTTTCATGTCTTTGGTTGTAAATGCTTTATTCTTAAGAACTCTGCTGACAAGATTGGGAAATTTGATAGTAGATCTGATGAAGGAATCTTCCTTGGATATTCTTCTTCAAGTAAGGCATACAGAGTTTATAATAAAAGGACTTATAGTGTGGAAGAATCTATACATGTTAAATTTCATGAAGCAGACACAGACTCAGAGGTCACGAGACAAGCTGGTACTGAAGAAAACAGTGCTCCACTGAGAGTTGTTGAACCAATTGGAGATACTGACTCACAAAACCTTGATAGTGGAAACTCAAACTCAGGGAGTCAAAGGAAGTGGAAACATAAGTCAAGTCATCCCTTGGAAAATATTATTGGCAATATTGAGGATGGACGCTAAACCAAATCAAAAGTAAGAATTTTTGCTATTCCTGAAGAACCAGAGGAATCCAGTGCAATTGCCTTAATTTCTGAAATTGAGCCAAAAAAGGTAGAAGAAGCCTTAGCATATGATAGCTGGATAGAAGCAATGCAGGATGAGCTGAGATAGTTTGTTATAAATGATGTTTGGGAGCTAGTTCCAAGGCCCAAAGAAAAATCTATTATTGGAACAAAATGGGTGTTTAGAAACAAATTAGATGAAGAAGGATTGATTACAAGAAACAAAGCTCGACTGGTGGCTAAAGGATACACTCAAGAGGAAGGAATTGATTATGATGAAACTTATGCTCTTGTTGCCAGGTTAGAAGCTATCAGATTATTGCTTGCCTTTGCGTGCTTTCATAATTCCAGGTTATATCAGTAATTCAAGAAGAAGTTTATGTTGAACAACCTCCTGGCTTTGAGGATCCTAAAAATCCTCATCATGTTTTTAAATTAAAGAAGGCTCTCTATGGTCTCAAGCAAGCTCCTCGAGCATGGTATGAACGGTTGAGTTCGTTTCTTATTCATTGTGGATTTGAAAAAGGCAAAGTAGACACAACTCTCTTCATTAAAAAGACCAGTCATAATTTCTTATTGGTACAAATCTACGTTGATGATATTACTTTTGGATCGTCTGATGAAACTCTGTGCAAGAATTTTGCAAAGGATATACAGTAGGAATTCGAGATGAGTATGATGGGTGAATTAACCTTTTTCCTTGGACTACAAGTGAAACAATCTTCTGAAGGTACCTTTGTTCATCAATAGATATGCAAAGGATCTCGTCAAGAAGTTTGGAATGGAAAATTGCAAAAAGGTTGAGACTCCAATGGTAGTAACCACAAAACTTGAGAAAGACTCAGAAGGAGAAAAAGTTGATCAAAAGCTTTACAGGAGCATGATTGGATCCTTATTATATCTTACTGCTTCTAGACCTGACATTTTGTTTAGTGTATGCTTATGTGCAAGGTTTCAATCAGATCCAAGAGAATCACATCTATCGGCTATCAAACGAATTATCAAATACATTTCATCTACTACGAAGTTTGGACTTTGGTATCCAAAGGAAAGCAATTTTATTCTATTAAGATATTCTGATGCTGATATCGGAGGATGTCGAGTGAACAGGAAAAGTACTACAGGAAATTGTCAACTTCTTGGAAATATGTTGGTATCTTGGTTGTCAAGGAAGCAACACACCGTTGCAATGTCAACAGCAGAATCTGAATACGTAGCTCTTGGGAGTTGTTGTTCATAAATTCTATGGATGCGTCAACAGCTGTAAGACTTTGGCATCAAAAAGTATTGTGTTGAAATTCGGTGTGATAGCACAAGTGCTATGGATCTTACTAAGAATCCGATTTTACACTCTAGAGCAAAACATATTGAAATCCGACATCATTTCATTAGAGATCATGTTCAGAAGAAAGACGTCAAGATCACGTTTGTTGATTCTCAAAATCAGTTAGCTGATATATTTACAAAACCTCTGGATAAACGGTCGTTTGAGTTTATTAGAAGCAAATTAGATATCCTCTCCTCCTCAGACTCAGACTCATACTCATACTCATACTCATACTCAGACTTAGACTCAGACTTAGACTCAGTCTCATTTTTTAATTCAGATTCTGGCTAAGACTCAGACTTAGAATCAGTTTCGAATTCAGGCTAAATCAAAATTAATCTAGTTATGGTCGGTTTTATATCATGTTTCCCGCCAATCAACACTTCTGGTAATCTGTCAAACGATACGTCTTTTGAACCAACGCATCTCTTTGATTATTTGTTTCCTTTTTTATTGATTGATAGCTTTTCGGAAATTTTCTAAAACTTCTATTTTTTTCATGAAGAAACTCGTTTAAAAGAATATAATCATGTTTTCGTAAACCCTAGGCCTCTTCATCTTCCTCTAAGCTTTCTTTTCGTTTGACGGGAAAAATTCTCTCTCTAAGAACGCACAATGTCTGCCTCCCGAAAATCGTCTCGCCTCGCAAGCAAGCATTTTGGCACCAGTTCTATACCTACTCATCTTGATCTTACTGAGGAAGAAGAATTGTATGAAGAGTCGGCAACCGAATTTATGGAAACAAGGATTGAGATTCAACAAGGGCTCATAGAACCAGTAAGTAGCGCTGCCCCTCTCAAAAAACGGAATCCTAAGTTTATTTATAAACTGTATCAGTAATTAGTGAGTGGTGGTAGCGCTATGACTACTATTGATGAATTTCTGCGAGATAGTGGATACAAAAATCAGCCTGTCTTTTTGCAAGAAATGGAACGACTTTCTATCGCTCCTCTTGGAACAGCGGATGAAGCACGGAGAAACTTTTCTATAGACCCACGGTTCAGTACCTCCTATTCTCACGAACCTAGGGATGAAGATGAGAAAATGTTCTTACATTTTAAGCCAGTGCAAGGGTTCGATGTCAGCCGGTCGGAGACAAATGATCCTCTTTTTTGCTCAAAGGAACATCACAATGCCTATAAAGGGTTGCTGAAACGTGGGGTCATGAATCAACGACATGTTGACTTTGAGTATTTAAACTCAATTAAGGTCTATCTTGGGGTCCACCTTGGTCGGCTTGGTATTGACAAATTCTGCTCCACCACAATTCCGAGTTATGCGGAGTTAACCGTATATTTTTATTCAAATTTGTCTTTTCCTGATCGGCATACCTTGAGATTCTCTGTGTTCAACAAAGAATATACTCTCAATGTGGACATAATTGCTGATATTCTTGGAGTTCACGGACTTGCTTTATTCCTATCACTGTCACAGATAGAGAAATCACTGCTGCCATCTGTACTGATCAATCAAGTGAAGGTACACTCACACACTCTCGGCTATCCCCTCTGAATGCCATTCTGCACAAAATCATAATCAGTTGTCTGAAGCCAAAAGCGGCTTCTAAGACGGATATCTCTAAATCTGAGGCACGTTTAATGTATGGCATTATTAGCTCTCTAATTGTTTCTATGCCATATGTTATCCTGTATCAGATGTACAGGGTGGTACAAAAGGGTAAAGGTCAGTTACCATACGCCTCCTTGATAACCCAAATTTTCCATCATCTGAACATTCCAATCCCATCAATCCTGTGCGAGACTCTAGTCATTCCTTTGACTATTGGGAAAAATATGATTGCCAAGATGAGATTGAAAAACTTACACTCAGAAGCTAGTCCCTTAAAGTCAGTCTCATCCGGGGTAGAGAGAAAGGGCAAGGAGACTTTGCAGGAAACTCCTTAAACGCTGAAAAAGGCAAAATGATCTTTGATTCTCCAGGATGAAGAAGAAGATGTTGAGGAAGACGTGGTAGAAGAAGAGATTCACAAGGACACAGAATCTGAGAAAACAGAGTCTGACCAAGAGGAAGAAGAAATGATTCCTAGTAGAAATGATTCCTAGTTCTCCAAGGGAAACTATGGCTCCTCCAGAAGATACATTTGTTGTCTCTCCTCCTCCACCACAGGTTATTTCAAAAACTCCTACATCGGCTGGCTTAGAGACAGGGGGAGTTAGTATAGGACAACACGAAGAGGGTGGACCATCCAGACCAACATAGTCTATACCAATTGCTTCTGCTGATCATTCTGTAGAAATTATTGCATTACTTACTGGTCTCCAATCACAATATTCTTCTCTGGAACGAAATATTGAGTAGTTCAAGCAGTTAGTCAATCAGCGGATGGGTCAAATGCCTACTAATGTTGTTACCGATCAATTGCAGCAAGACATAGTTCGGGTTGAGCAGACTGTGCGTTCTATGGATAATTTTCATCTTGTTTGTGCTCCCCGTTCTACTTAGCTTTTTGATTGATGACAAAAAGGGGGAGAAAGTGCCTTGGAGGATTAGAAGATTTGATTGGAAGATTAGAAGACTTGATTTTGATTGTTTTGGTTGTTATTTTGGTTTGGATTTTAATTGCTGGTTTGGATTTTGATTGTCATTTGAATTAGCTTTGGGCTCTGGTTTTTGGTTTTTGGGCTATTTGATGAATTGATGAATTGATGGTTCTACTTAATATTTGAGTATTTTGATGGTTCTTGTTATCCTCATCTCGTTGTGCTAACATGTGATATTGAAAGTTATTTTGGTATAGTATACAATATGATTGCAGGAAGGTTTTGTCATCATCAAAAAGGGGGAGATTGTTGGTGCAGGTTTTGACGATGACAAAACTGTATCAAAGTCTGAGGTGTTCAGACTTTCCCAAAGTCTGAGGTGGTCAGACTTTCCCAAAATCTGAAGTGTTTAGACTTTCCTAATGTCTGAGATGGACAGATTTTTCTCAAAGTCTGGGGAAGACAGACTTAAGTTATTATGGTCATAGATCTTATTGATCTTATTCGTTTCCCACAAAGATCTGGATTGATATATCTTCGACAGCTTATGGATTGATTGGATTTGATTATTTTATTTATGGAAGCAATCATTTATATGGAGTAAGTGTTCACTTTAGGAAACTGAAGATCCTGATTGAATGGGAGATCAAGATTAACGGATTCTCTATTGTTTCTATATATAGCTTGAGATCTCCTGATTGATTCTGTCCAACGGTTAGATTGGAAGAATTTCTTTGGAAGATGCCAACGGTTATGAAGGCATGAAGGAGTATTTAAGGGAGTTATTTCAAGTTGTGTTGTACGAACGTTAGAGAGCAATTTTCCTAAAGTCTGAATCTGTGAAGAGCTTTAATTGTATTCAAAAGAGTGTGACACACGAACTTAGTGTGAGTTAAGTTGAGAAGCTTAGACATTGAGATTGTAACTCTTTTGATTCATGTGGACTCCAGCCAATAGGCTGTCACCGTGGGAGAATGGACGTAGGCTTGATCTAAGCCGAACCACTACACATCTTGTATTTTATTTTCTTTACTCTCTAACACTATTTATTATCCCGAAGCTTTTTATTTCTGCATTAACTTTTACGTACTGATTCACTGCACTAGCGCTTTCAAATCTAAGGGAGTTCGTCCCCTCTTCGTCCAATCTAACGGAATTCGTCCCTTCTTGGACCAATCTACAGCAGTTTGTCTCCTCTTGGTCCAATCTAAGGGTTTTCGTCCACTCTTGGATCAATCTAGTGGAGTTGGTCTCATCTTGATCCAATATAAGGGAGTTCGTCCCCTCTTAGTCCAATCTAAGAGAGTTCGTCTCCTCTTGGACCAATCTCAAGGAGTTCGTATCATAATGGTCCAATCTAAGGAAGTTCGTCACCTTTGGGTCCAATCTAATGGAGTTCGTCCTTCTCGGACCAATCTAAGGGAGTTCGTCCCTCGTGGAATAATCTAAAGGAGTTCGTCTCCTCTTGGACCAATCTAAAAGAATTCGTCTCCTCTTGGTCAAATCTAAGGGAGTTTGTCCCCTCTTGGACCAATCTAAAGGAGTTCGTCTTCGCCTGGTCTAATCTTAGGGAGTTCGTCCATCTTGTACCAATTTAACGAAGTTCGTCTCCTCATGGACCAATCTAACGGAGTTCGTCTCCTCTTGCTCCAACCTAAGAGAGTTCGTCCTCTCTAGGACCAAGAAAAAGGCAAATTGTGCCTCCATACCAATCTAATGGAGTTTGTCTCCTCTTCATCCAATCTAAAGGAGTTCGTCACCTGTGGGTCCAATCTAATGGAGCTCATCATTGTCGGACCAATCTAAGGGAGTTCATTCGTCTTGGTCCGACCTAAGCGAGTTCGTTCGTCTTGGTTCAATCTAACGGAGTTCATCTCCTCTTGGACCAATCTAAAGGAGTTAATCTCCTCTTGGACCAATCTAATGGAGTTCGTCCTCTCTTGGTCCAATCTAAGGGAGTTCGTCCTTCTCGGACCAATCTAAGGGACTTCGTCCATCATGGACCCATCTAAAGGAGTTCGTCCCCTCTTGGACCAATCTAAAGGATTTCGTCCCCTCTTGGACCAATCTACGGGAGTTTGTCCCCTCTTGGACCAATATAACGGAGTTTGTAGTCTTTTGGTCCAACGTAGGGTGTTCGTCCGCTCTTGGACTAATCTAATGGAGTTGGTCTCCTCTTGCTCCAATACAAGGGCGTTCGACCTCTCTTGGACGAATCAAACGGAGTTCGTCCCCTCTTGGTCCAACCTAAGGGTGTTCGTCCCCTCATGGACCAATCTAATGGAGTTGGTCTCCTCTTGGTCCAATATAAGAGAGTTCGTCCCCTCTTGGACAAATCTAAAGGAGTTCGTCTCCTCTTGGTCCAATCTAAAGGGGTTCGTCACCTGTCGGTCCAATCTAATATAGTTTGTCACTCTCGAACCAATCTAAGGGAGTTCGTCCCTCATGGTCCAATCTAAAGGAGTTCGTCTCCTCTTGGTCGAATCTAAGAGAGTTCGTCCCCTCTTGCACCATTCTGAAGGATTTCGTCTCCTCTTGGTCCAGTCTAAGGGAGTTCGTCCCCTCTAGGACCAATCTCAGGGAGTTCGTCCCCTCTTGGACCAATCTCAGGGAGTTCATCTCCTCTTGGTCCAATTTAAGGGCATTCGTCCCCTCTTGGACCAATCTCAGGTAGTTCGTCCCATCTTGGTCCAACCTGAGGGAGTTTGTCCCCTCTTGACCAATATAATAGAGTTGGTCTCCTCTTGGTCCAATAAAAGAGAGTTCGTCCCCTCTTGGACAAATATAAAGGAGTTCATCTCCTCTTGGTCCAACTGAAGGGAGTTCGTCACCTATGGGTCTAATCTAATTGAGTTTGTCACTCTCGAACCAATCTAACGGAGTTCGTCCCTCATGGACCAATCTAAGGGAGTTCGTCCCTTCTGACAGTAATCTAAATGAGTTTGTCCCCTCTTGGACCAATCTAAGGGAGTTTGTCCCCTCTTCGTCCAATCTAATGGAGTTTGTCTCCACCTGGACCAATCTACAAGAATTCGTCTCCTCTTGGTCCAATCTAAGGGTTTTTGCCCAATCTTGGACCAATCTAGTGGAGTTAGTCTCATCTAGGTACAATATAAGGGAGTTCGTCCCCTATTGGACCAATCAACAGGAGTTCGTCTCCTCTTGGTCTAATCTAAGAGAGTTCGTCCCCTCTTGGACCAATCCTAAGGAGTTATTCTCCTAATGGTCCAATCTAAGGGAGTTCGTCCCTCATGGACTAATCTAAAGGAGTTCGTCTCCTCTTGGTCCAATCAATAGGTGTTCGTCACCTCTGGGTCTAATCTAATTGAGTTCGTCCCTCTCGAACCAATCTAAGGGAGTTCGTCCCTCATGGACCAATCTGTGGGAGTTCGTCCACTCTGACACCAATCTAAAGGAGTTCGTCCCCTCTTGAACCAATCTAAGGGAGTTCGTCCCCTCTTCGTCTAATCGAATGGAGATCGTCTCCTGTTGGAATCTACATGAGTTCGTCTCCTCTTGGTCCAATCTAATGGAGTTCGTCCTTCTCGGACTAATCTAAGGCAGTTCGTCCCTGATGGAGAAATCCAAAGGAGATCGTCTCCTCTTGGACCAATCTAAAGGAGTTCGTCTCCTCTTGGTCCAATCAAAGGGAGTTCGTTCCTTTTTGGACCAATCTAATAAAGTTCGTCTCCTCTTGGTCCAATATAAGGGTGTTCGTCCCCTCTTGGACCAATCTCAAGGAGTTCGTCTTCTAATGATCCAATCTAAGGAAGTTCGTCCCCTCTTGGACTAATCTAAAGGAGTTCGTCTCCTCTTGGTCCAATTTATGGGCGTTCGTCCCCTCTTGGACCAATCTAAATGAGTTCATCCCCTCTAGGTCCAACATAAGGGAGTGCGTCCCCTCTTGGACCAATCTAATGGAGTTTTTTTGGTAAAAGTATGTATTATATAGGTTTTACCATTCAAAGCTGTACAAGGCATGTGTCTTGGTACCCGAAAACTAACACTCAATACTACAATAAATGTGTGAGTGCAAGGCTAGGAAGAAAGCAAAAGTACATCCAAGGGGGGACGCCCAAATACACCATCTAAAACATGAGGCCTAAACAAAGGCCAAAGAGCCCAAATAGGCTAGGCTACATCTAACAAGAGAAAGCAGTAAGTTTGATCAGCTATCACAAAAAAATGGAGGGGTCAATCTGCCACATAGATTTTGGGTTGCAATGTTTTGGAGTTGCTCTCCTCTTGATTCAATATAAAGGAGTTCGTCTCCTCATGGTCAAATCTAAGGGATTTCGTCACCTCAGGGTCCAATCTAAGGAAGTTCATCACTCTCGGACCAATCTAAGGGAGTTCGGCCCTCATGGACCAATCGAAGAGAGTTCGTCTCCTCTTGGACCAATCTAAGGGAGTTCGTCCCCTCTTGGACCAACCTAAGGGAGTTCGTCCGTCTTGTACCAATCTAATGAAGTTCGTCTCCTAATGGAAAAATCTAACGGAGTTCGTCTCCTCCTGCTCCAATCTAACACAGTACATCCCCTCTAGGACCATGAGGAAGGCAGATTGAGTCTCCACGCCAATCTAAAGGAGTTCGTCTCCTCTTGGTCCAATCTAAGGGAGTTCGTCACCCACGGGTCCAATCTAATCGAGTTCGTCACTCTCGGACCAATCTAAGGGAGTTCGTTCGTCTTGGTCCAACCTAAGCGAGTTCATTTGTCTTGGTCCAATTTAACGGAGTTCATCTTCTCTTGGACCAATCTAAAAGAGTTCGTCTCCTCTTGGACCAATCTAATGGAGTTCGTCCTCTCTTGGTCCAATCTAAGGGAGTTCCTCCTTCTTGGACCAAGCTCAGGGATTTCGTCCCTCATGGACCAATCTAAAGGAGTTCGTCCCCTCTTGGACCAATCTAAAAGAGTTTGTCTCCTCTTGGTTCAATCTAAGGGAGTTCGTCCACTCTTGGACCAATCTCAGGGAGTTCGTCTCCTCTTGGCCCAATTCAAGGGCATTCGTTCCCTCTTGGACGAATCTAACGGAGTTCATCGCCTCTTGGTCCAACCTAAGGGAGTTTGTCCCAACTTGGACCAATCTAATGGAGTTGGTATCCTCTTGGTCCAATATTAGGGAGTTTGTCCACTCTTGGACAAATCTGAAGGCGTTCGTCTCCTCTTGGTCCAACCTAAGACGGTTTGTCACATCTGGGTCTAATCTGATGGAGTTCGTCACTCTCGAACCAATCTAAGGGACTTCACCCCTCATGGACCAATCTAAAGGAGTTCGTCTCCTCTTGGACCAATCTAAAGAAGTTCGTCTCCTCTTGGTCCAATGTATGGGAGTTCGTCCCCTATTGGACTAATCTAAAGGATTTCGTCTCCTCTTGGTCCAATCTAAGGGAGTTCGTCCCCTCTTGGATAAATCTCAAGGAGTTCGTCTCGTCTTGGTCCAATTCAAGGGCGTTCGTCCCCTCTTGGACCAATCTAAAGGATTTCGTCTCCTCATGGTCCAATCAAGGGGGCTCGTCCCCCCTTGGACCAATCTCTAGGATGTCGTCTCCTCTTAGTCCAATTCAAGGGCATTCATCCTCTCTTGGACCAATCTGACGGCGTCCCCTCTTGGTCCAACCTAAGGGTGTTATTCCCCTCTTGGACCAATCTCATGGAGTTGGTCTCCTCTTGGTCCAAAATATAAGGGAATTCGTCCCCTCTTAGAGAAATCTAAAGGAGTTCGTCCCATCTTCGTCCAATCTAAGGGGGTTGGTCACCTTTAGGTCTAATCCAATGGAGTTCGTCACTCTCGAACCAATCTAAGGGAGTTTATCCCACAAGGACCAATCTAACGGATTTGATATCCTGTTGGACTAATCTAAAGGAGTTCGTCTCCTCTTGGACCAATCTAAAGGAGTTCCTCTTCTCATTGTCCAATCTAAGGGAGTTTGTTCGCTCTTGGACCAACTAATGGATTTCGTCTCCTCATGGTCCAATCTATGGGAGTTCGTCCCCTCTCCGACCAATCTCAATGACTTCTTCTCCCCTTGGTCCAATTCAAGGGCGTTCGTCCCCTCTTGGACCAATCTAACGGAGTTCGTACCCTCTTGGTCCAACCTAAGGGAGTTGATCCCCTCTTGGACCAATCTAATGGAGTTAGTCTCCTCTTGGTCCAATATAAAGGGGTTCGTCCCCTCTTGGTCAAATCTCAAGGAGTTTGTCTCCTCTTGGTCCAATCTAAGGGGGTTCGTCACCTCTGGGTCTAATCTAATGGAGTTCATCACTCCTGAACCAATCTAAAGGAGTTCGTCCCTCAAGGATCAATCTAATGGAGTTTGTCTTCTCTTGGACCAATCTAAAGGAGTTCGTCCCCTCTCGGTCCAATCTAAGGGAGTTCATCCCCTCTTGTACTAATCTAATGGATTTTGTCTCTTCTTGGTCCAATCTAAAGAAGATCGTCCCCTCTTGGACCAATCTAAAGGAGTTCGTCTCCTCATGGTCCAATCTAAGGGTGTTCGTCACCTCTGGGTCTAATCTGATGGAGTTCGTCACTCCTAAACCAATCTAAAGGAGTTCGTCCCTCATGGACCAATCTAAAGGAGTTCATCTCCTCTTGGACCAATCTAAAGGAGTTCGTCCCCTCTAGGTCCAATCTAAGGGAGTTCGTCCTCTCTTGGACCAATCTAATGGAGTTAGTCTTCTCTTGGTCCAATATAAGGGGTTTCGTCCCCTCTTGGACAAATCTAAAGGAGTTCGTCTCCTTTTGATCCAATCTAAGGGGGTTCGTCACCTTTGGGTCTAATCTAATGGAGTTCGTTACTCCAAAACCAATCTAAAGGAGGTCGTCCCTCATGGACCAATCTAAAGGAGTTCGTCTCCTCTAGGACCAATGTAAAGGAGTTCGTCCCCTCTCGGTCCAATCTAAGGGAGTTCGTCCCCTCTTGGACCAATGTAATGGATTTCGTCTCTTCTTGGTCCAATCTATGGGAGTTCATCCCTTCTTGGACCAATCTAAAGGATTTTGTCTCGTCTTGGTCCAATCTAACGGAGTTCGTCCTCACTTGGTCCAATCTAATGGAGGTCGCCCTTCTCGGACCAATCTAAGGGAGGTTGTCCGCACTCTGACCATTCTAATGGAGTTGGTCCCCTCATGGTCCAATCTAAGGGAGCTCGTCCCCTCTTGGACCGATCTAAAGGTGTTCATCTCCTCTTGGTCCAATCTAAGGAAGTTCCTCACCTTAGGGTCCAATCTAATGGAGTTCGTCCTTCTCAAACCAATCTAAGGGAGTTCGTTCCTCATGGTCCAATCTAAGGGAGTTCGTCCCCTCTTGGACCGATCATATGGAGTTCGTCTTCTCCTGGTCTAATCTTAAGGAGTTCGGCCATCGTGTACCAATCTAATAGGGTTCGTCTCCTCATGGAACTATCAAACATAGTTCGTCTCCTCTTGCTCCAATCTAAGGGAGTTCGTCCCCTCTTGGACCAATCTAAAGGAGTTCGTCTCCTCTTGGTTCAGTCTAAGGGAGTTCGTCCCCTCTGGAACCAATCTAAAGGAGTTTGTCCCCACTAGGACCAATCTAAGGGTGTTGGTACCCTCTTGGACCAATCTAAAGGAGTTCGTCTCCTCTGTATCTAATTTGAGGGAGTTCGTCACCTATGGGTCCAATCTAACAAAGTTTGCCACTCTCGGACCAATCTAAGGCAGTTCGTTCGTCTTGGTCCAATCTAACGGAGTTCATCTCCTCTTGGACCAATCTAACGGAGTTTGTCCTCTCTTGGTCCAATCTAATGAAGTTCGTCTTTCTCGGACAAATCTAAGGAAGTTTGTCCCACATGGAGTAATCTAAAGGAGTTCGTCCACTCTTGGACAAATCTAAAGGAGTTCGTCTTCTCCTTGTTTAATCTTAGGGAGTTCGACCATCTTGTACCAATCTAACGGAGTTTTTTTTTTGGTAAATACCAACCTAACAGAGTTCGTCTCCTCATGGACCAATCTAACGGAGTTCGTCTCCTCTTGCTCTAATATAAGGAAGTTCATTCCCTCTAGGACCAATCTAAAGATGTTCGTCACCTCTTGCAACAATCTAAGGGAGTCCGTCCCCTATGGGACCAATCTAAAGAGGTTCATCCCCTCTGGGACCAATCTAAGGGAGTTTGTCCCCTCTTGGACCAATCAAAAGGAGTTTGTCTCACCTTGGTCCAATCTAATCTAAGGGAGTTCGTCACCTGTGGGTCCAATCTAATGGAGTTCGTCACTCTCTGACCATTCTAAGGGAGTTCGTTCGTCTTAGTCCAACCTAAGCGAGTTCGTCCATCGTGTACCAATCTAACGGAGTTTGTCTCCTCATGGACCTATCAAATGTAGTTATTCTCCTCTTGATCCAATCTAAGAGAGTTCGTCCCCTCTAGGACCAATCTATAGGAGTTCGTCTCCTCTTGATTCAATCTAAGGGAGTTCGTCCCCTCTGGAACCAATGTAAAAGAGTTCGTCCCCTCTGGAACCAATCTAAGGGAGTTGGTCCCCTCTTGGACCAATCTAAAGGAGTTCGTCTCCTTTGGGTCCAATCTAAGGGAGTTTGTCACCAATCTAAATGGAGTTTTTTTTTTGGTAAATACCAATCTAACGGAGTTCGTCTCCTCATGGACCAATCTAACGGAGTTCGTCTCCTCTGACTCTAATCTTAGGGAGTTCGTCCCCTCTAGGGCCAATCTAAAGATGTTCGTCTCTTTTTGGTCCATTCTAAGGGAGTTCGTCCCCTATGGGACCAATCTAAGGGGGTTTGTCCCCTCTGTAACCAACGAACGGGAGTTGGTCCCCTCTTGGACCAATCTAAAGGAGTTCGTCTCACCTTGGTCCAATCTAAGGGAGTTCGTTACATGTGGGTCCAATCTAATGGAGTTCATCACTCTCGGACCAATCTAAGGGAGTTCGTTCGTCTTGGTCCAACCTAAGCGAGTTCATTCGCCTTGGTCCAATCTAACGGAGTTCCTCTCCACTTGGACCAATCTAAATTAGTTCGTCTCCTCTGGGACCAATCTAACAGAGTTCGTCCCCTCTTGGTCCAATCTAAAGGTGTTCGTCCATCTCAGACCAATCTAAGGGAGTTCGTCCCTCATGAAACAATCTAAAGGAGTTCGTCCCCTCTTGGACCAATCTAAAGGAGTTCGTCTCCGCTAGGTCCGATGTAAGGGAGTTCGTCCCCTCTTGGACCAATCTAAAGGATTTAGTCTCCTCTTGGTCCAGTCTAAGGAATTTCGTCCCCTCTTGGACCAATCTAAAAGAGTTTGTCTCCTCTTGGTTCAATCTAAGGGAGTTCGTCCACTCTTGGACCAATCTCAGGGAGTTCGTCTCCTCTTGGCCCAATTCAAGGGCATTCGTTCCCTCTTGGACGAATCTAACGGAGTTCATCGCCTCTTGGTCCAACCTAAGGGAGTTTGTCCCAACTTGGACCAATCTAATGGAGTTGGTATCCTCTTGGTCCAATATTAGGGAGTTTGTCCACTCTTGGACAAATCTGAAGGCGTTCGTCTCCTCTTGGTCCAACCTAAGACGGTTTGTCACATCTGGGTCTAATCTGATGGAGTTCGTCACTCTCGAACCAATCTAAGGGACTTCACCCCTCATGGACCAATCTAAAGGAGTTCGTCTCCTCTTGGACCAATCTAAAGAAGTTCGTCTCCTCTTGGTCCAATGTATGGGAGTTCGTCCCCTCTTGCACCAATCTAAAGGATTTCGTCTCCTCTTGGTCCAATCTAACGAAGTTCGTCCCCTCTTGGACCAATCTCAAGGAGTTTGTCTCCTCTTGGTCCAATCCAAGGGGGTTAGTCCCCACTTGGACCAATCTAACGGTTTTCGTCCCCTCTTGGTCCAACCTAACGCAGTTCGTCCCCTCTTGGACCAAGCTAATGGAGTTCGTCTCCTCTTGGTCCAATATAAGGGGATTCGTCCCCTCTTGGACAAGTCCAATGGAGTTCGTCTTCTCTTGGTCCAATCTAAGGGGGTCCGTCACTTCTGTGTCTAATCTAATGGAGTTCGTCACTCCCGAACCAATCTAAAGGTGTTCGTCCCTCATGGACCAATCTAAAGGAGTTCATCCCCTCTTGGACCAATCCAAAGGAGTTCGTCTCCTCTAGGTCCAGTTTAAGGGAGTTCGTTCCCCCTTGGACCAATCTAAAGGATTTCGTCTCCTCTAGGTCCAATCTAAGGGAGTTCATCCCCTCTTGGACCATTCTAAAGGATTTCGTCACCTCTTGATCCAATCTAACGGAGTTTGTCCTCTCTTGGTCCAATCTAATGGAGTTCGCCCTTCTCGGACAAATCTAAGGGAGGTCGTCCCCTCTCTGACCATTCTAATGAGTTGGTCCTCTCTTGGTCCAATCTAAGGGAGTTCGTCCCCTCTTGGACCGCTCTAAAGGAGTTCGTCTCCTCTTGGTCCAATCTAAGGAAGTTCGTCACCTTAGGGTCCAATCTAATAGAATTCGTCCTTCTCGGACCAATCTAACGGAGTTCGTCCCTCATGGTCTAATCTAAGGGAGTTCGTCCCCTCTTGGACCAATCTAAAGGAGTTCGTCTTCTCCTGGTCTAATCTTAAGGTGTTCATCCATCTGTACCATCTAACTGAGTTCGTCTCCTCATGGACCTATCAAACGTAGTTCGTCTCCTCTTGCTCCAATCTAAGGGAGTTCGTCCCTTCTTGGACTAATATAAAGTCGTTCATCTCCTCTTGGTTCAATCTAAGAGAGTTCGTCCTCTTTGGAAACAATCTAAAGGAGTTCGTCTCCTGTGGGTCCAATCTAATGGAATTCGTCACTCTCGGACCAATCTAAGGCGGTTCGTTTGTCTTGGTCCAATCTAACGGAGTTCATCTCCACTTGGACTAATCTAACGGAATTCGTCCTCTCTTGGTCCTGTCAAATGGAGTTCGTCCTGTCAAATGGAGTTCGTCCTTCTCGGACAAATCTAAGGGAGTTTGTCCCTCATTGACTAATCTAAAGGAGTTCGTCCCCTCTTGGACCAATCTAAAGGAGTTCGTCTTCTCCTAGTCTAATCTTAGGGAGTTCGCCCTACTTGTACCAATCTAACGGAGTTATTTATTTTGGTAAATACCAATCTAACGAAGTTCGTCTCCTCATGGGCCAATCTAACGGAGTTCGTCTCCTCTTAGTCCAATCTAAAGGTGTTCGTCCTTCTCGGACCAATCTAAGGAAAATCGTCGCTCATGAACCAATCTAAAGGAGTTCGTCTCCTCTTGGACCAATCTAAGGGAGTTCGTCTTCTCCTAGTCTAATCTTAGGGAGTTCGTCCTACTTGTACCAATCTAACGGAGTTATTTATTTTGGTAAATACCAATCTAACGATGTTCGTCTCCTCATGGGCCAATCTAACGGAGTTCGTCTCCTTTTAGTCCAATCTAAAGGTGTTCGTCCTTCTCGGACCAATCTAAGGGAAATCGTCGCACATGAACCAATCTAAAGGAGTTCGTCCCCTCTTGGACCAATCTAAAGGAGTTCGTCTCCTGTAGGACCAATCTATGGGAGTTGGTCCCCTCTTAGACCAATCTAAAGGAGTTCGTCCCACCTTGGTCCAATCTAAGGTGTTCGTCCAATCTAAGGGAGTTCGTTACATGTGGGTCCAAATCTAATGCAATTCATCACTCTCGGACCAATCTAAGGGAGTTCGTTCATCTTGGTCCAACCTAAGCGAGTTCGTTCATCTTGGTCCAATCTAAAGGTGTTCGTCCATCTCCGACCAATCTAAGGGAGTTCGTCCCTCATGGACCAATCTAAAGGAGTTCATCCCCTATTGGACCAATCTAAAGGAGTTTATCTCCTCTAGGTCCAATCCATGGGAGTTTGTCTCCTCTTGGACCAATCTAAAGGATTTAGTCTCCTCTTGGTCCAGTCTGAGGGATTTCGCCCCCTCTTGGACCAATCTCAAGGAGTGCGTCTCCTCTTGGTTCAATTCATGGGCGTTCGTCCCCTGTTGCACCAATCTAAAGGATTTCGTCTCCTCCTGGTCCAATGTAACGAAATTCGTCCCCTCTTGGACCAATATCAAGGAGTTTGTCTCCTCTTTGTCCAATTCAAGGGCGTTCGTCCCCACTTGGACCAATCTAACGTTGTTCTTGCCCTCTTAGTCCAATCTAAGGGAGTTCGTCCCCTCTTGGACCAATCTAATGGAGTTCGTCTCCTCTTCGTCCAATATAAGGGGGTTCATCCCCTCTTGGTCAAATCTAATGGAGTTCGTCCCCTCTTGGTCCAATCTAAGGGGGTTCATCACCTCTGTGTCTAATCTAATGGAGTTCATCACTGCCGACCCAATCTAAAGGTGTTCGTCCCTCATGGACCAATCTAAAGGAGTTCGTCTCCTATTGGACCAATCTAAAGGAGTTCGTCTCCTCTTGGTCCAATCTAAGGGAGTTCGTCTCCTCTTGGTCCAATCTGAGGGAGTTCGTCAACCCTTGGACCAATCTAAAAGATTTCGTCTTCTCTAGGTCCAATCTAAGGGAGTTCCTCCCCTCTTGGACCATTCTAAAGGATTTCGTCTCCTCTTGGTCCAATCTAACGGAGTTTGTCCTCTCTTGGTCCAATCTAATGGAGTTCGCCCTTCGCGGACAAATCTAAGGGAGATCGTCCCCTCTCTAACCATTCTAATGGAGTTGGTCCCCTCTTGGTCCAATCTAAGGGAGTTCGTCCCCCTCTTGGACCGATCTAAAGGAGTTCGTCTCCTCTTGGTCCAATCTAAGGAAGTTCGTCACTTTAGGGTCCAATCTAAAGGAGTTCGTCACCTTAGGGTCCAATCTAATGGAGTTCGTCCTTCTCGGACCAATCTAAGGGAGTGCGTCCCTCATGGTCCAATCAAAGGAAGTTCATCCCGTCTTGGACCAATCTAAAGGAGTACGTCTTCTGCTGGTCTAATCTTAAGTAGTTTGTCCATATGTACCAATCTAATGGAGTTCGTCTCCTCATGGACCTATCAAACGTAGTTCATCTCCTCTTGCTCCAATCTAAGGGAGTTCGTCCCGTCTTGGACTAATATAAAGTCGTTCATCTCCTCTTGGTTCAATCTAAGAGAGTTCGTCCTCTTTGGAAACAATCTAAAGGAGTTCGTCTCCTGTGGGTCCAATCTAATGGAATTCGTCACTCTCGGACCAATCTAAGGCGGTTCGTTTGTCTTGGTCCAATCTAACGGAGTTCATCTCCACTTGGACTAATCTAACGGAATTCGTCCTCTCTTGGTCCTGTCAAATGGAGTTCGTCCTGTCAAATGGAGTTCGTCCTTCTCGGACAAATCTAAGGGAGTTTGTCCCTCATTGACTAATCTAAAGGAGTTCGTCCCCTCTTGGACCAATCTAAAGGAGTTCGTCTTCTCCTAGTCTAATCTTAGGGAGTTCGCCCTACTTGTACCAATCTAACGGAGTTATTTATTTTGGTAAATACCAATCTAACGAAGTTCGTCTCCTCATGGGCCAATCTAACGGAGTTCGTCTCCTCTTAATCCAATCTAAAGGTGTTCGTCCTTCTCGGACCAATCTAAGGGAAATCGTCGCTCATGAACCAATCTAAAGGAGTTCGTCCCCTCTTGGACCAATCTAAGGGAGTTCGTCTTCTCCTAGTCTAATCTTAGGGAGTTCGTCCTACTTGTACCAATCTAACGGAGTTATTTATTTTGGTAAATACCAATCTAACGATGTTCGTCTCCTCATGGGCCAATCTAACGGAGTTCGTCTCCTTTTAGTCCAATCTAAAGGTGTTCGTCCTTCTCGGACCAATCTAAGGGAAATCGTCGCACATGAACCAATCTAAAGGAGTTCGTCCCCTCTTGGACCAATCTAAAGGAGTTCGTCTCCTGTAGGACCAATCTATGGGAGTTGGTCCCCTCTTAGACCAATCTAAAGGAGTTCGTCCCACCTTGGTCCAATCTAAGGTGTTCGTCCAATCTAAGGGAGTTCGTTACATGTGGGTCCAAATCTAATGCAATTCATCACTCTCGGACCAATCTAAGGGAGTTCGTTCATCTTGGTCCAACCTAAGCGAGTTCGTTCATCTTGGTCCAATCTAAAGGTGTTCGTCCATCTCCGACCAATCTAAGGGAGTTCGTCCCTCATGGACCAATCTAAAGGAGTTCATCCCCTATTGGACCAATCTAAAGGAGTTTATCTCCTCTAGGTCCAATCCATGGGAGTTTGTCTCCTCTTGGACCAATCTAAAGGATTTAGTCTCCTCTTGGTCCAGTCTGAGGGATTTCGCCCCCTCTTGGACCAATCTCAAGGAGTGCGTCTCCTCTTGGTTCAATTCATGGGCGTTCGTCCCCTGTTGCACCAATCTAAAGGATTTCGTCTCCTCCTGGTCCAATGTAACGAAATTCGTCCCCTCTTGGACCAATATCAAGGAGTTTGTCTCCTCTTTGTCCAATTCAAGGGCGTTCGTCCCCACTTGGACCAATCTAACGTTGTTCTTGCCCTCTTAGTCCAATCTAAGGGAGTTCGTCCCCTCTTGGACCAATCTAATGGAGTTCGTCTCCTCTTCGTCCAATATAAGGGGGTTCATCCCCTCTTGGTTAAATCTAATGGAGTTCGTCCCCTCTTGGTCCAATCTAAGGGGGTTCATCACCTCTGTGTCTAATCTAATGGAGTTCATCACTGCCGACCCAATCTAAAGGTGTTCGTCCCTCATGGACCAATCTAAAGGAGTTCGTCTCCTATTGGACCAATCTAAAGGAGTTCGTCTCCTCTTGGTCCAATCTAAGGGAGTTCGTCTCCTCTTGGTCCAATCTGAGGGAGTTCGTCAACCCTTGGACCAATCTAAAAGATTTCGTCTTCTCTAGGTCCAATCTAAGGGAGTTCCTCCCCTCTTGGACCATTCTAAAGGATTTCGTCTCCTCTTGGTCCAATCTAACGGAGTTTGTCCTCTCTTGGTCCAATCTAATGGAGTTCGCCCTTCGCGGACAAATCTAAGGGAGATCGTCCCCTCTCTAACCATTCTAATGGAGTTGGTCCCCTCTTGGTCCAATCTAAGGGAGTTCGTCCCCCTCTTGGACCGATCTAAAGGAGTTCGTCTCCTCTTGGTCCAATCTAAGGAAGTTCGTCACTTTAGGGTCCAATCTAAAGGAGTTCGTCACCTTAGGGTCCAATCTAATGGAGTTCGTCCTTCTCGGACCAATCTAAGGGAGTGCGTCCCTCATGGTCCAATCAAAGGAAGTTCATCCCGTCTTGGACCAATCTAAAGGAGTACGTCTTCTGCTGGTCTAATCTTAAGTAGTTTGTCCATATGTACCAATCTAATGGAGTTCGTCTCCTCATGGACCTATCAAACGTAGTTCATCTCCTCTTGCTCCAATCTAAGGGAGTTCGTCCCGTCTTGGACTAATATAAAGTCGTTCATCTCCTCTTGGTTCAATCTAAGAGAGTTCGTCCTCTTTGGAAACAATCTAAAGGAGTTCGTCTCCTGTGGGTCCAATCTAATGGAATTCGTCACTCTCGGACCAATCTAAGGCGGTTCGTTTGTCTTGGTCCAATCTAACGGAGTTCATCTCCACTTGGACTAATCTAACGGAATTCGTCCTCTCTTGGTCCTGTCAAATGGAGTTCGTCCTGTCAAATGGAGTTCGTCCTTCTCGGACAAATCTAAGGGAGTTTGTCCCTCATTGACTAATCTAAAGGAGTTCGTCCCCTCTTGGACCAATCTAAAGGAGTTCGTCTTCTCCTAGTCTAATCTTAGGGAGTTCGCCCTACTTGTACCAATCTAACGGAGTTATTTATTTTGGTAAATACCAATCTAACGAAGTTCGTCTCCTCATGGGCCAATCTAACGGAGTTCGTCTCCTCTTAGTCCAATCTAAAGGTGTTCGTCCTTCTCGGACCAATCTAAGGAAAATCGTCGCTCATGAACCAATCTAAAGGAGTTCGTCTCCTCTTGGACCAATCTAAGGGAGTTCGTCTTCTCCTAGTCTAATCTTAGGGAGTTCGTCCTACTTGTACCAATCTAACGGAGTTATTTATTTTGGTAAATACCAATCTAACGATGTTCGTCTCCTCATGGGCCAATCTAACGGAGTTCGTCTCCTTTTAGTCCAATCTAAAGGTGTTCGTCCTTCTCGGACCAATCTAAGGGAAATCGTCGCACATGAACCAATCTAAAGGAGTTCGTCCCCTCTTGGACCAATCTAAAGGAGTTCGTCTCCTGTAGGACCAATCTATGGGAGTTGGTCCCCTCTTAGACCAATCTAAAGGAGTTCGTCCCACCTTGGTCCAATCTAAGGTGTTCGTCCAATCTAAGGGAGTTCGTTACATGTGGGTCCAAATCTAATGCAATTCATCACTCTCGGACCAATCTAAGGGAGTTCGTTCATCTTGGTCCAACCTAAGCGAGTTCGTTCATCTTGGTCCAATCTAAAGGTGTTCGTCCATCTCCGACCAATCTAAGGGAGTTCGTCCCTCATGGACCAATCTAAAGGAGTTCATCCCCTATTGGACCAATCTAAAGGAGTTTATCTCCTCTAGGTCCAATCCATGGGAGTTTGTCTCCTCTTGGACCAATCTAAAGGATTTAGTCTCCTCTTGGTCCAGTCTGAGGGATTTCGCCCCCTCTTGGACCAATCTCAAGGAGTGCGTCTCCTCTTGGTTCAATTCATGGGCGTTCGTCCCCTGTTGCACCAATCTAAAGGATTTCGTCTCCTCCTGGTCCAATGTAACGAAATTCGTCCCCTCTTGGACCAATATCAAGGAGTTTGTCTCCTCTTTGTCCAATTCAAGGGCGTTCGTCCCCACTTGGACCAATCTAACGTTGTTCTTGCCCTCTTAGTCCAATCTAAGGGAGTTCGTCCCCTCTTGGACCAATCTAATGGAGTTCGTCTCCTCTTCGTCCAATATAAGGGGGTTCATCCCCTCTTGGTCAAATCTAATGGAGTTCGTCCCCTCTTGGTCCAATCTAAGGGGGTTCATCACCTCTGTGTCTAATCTAATGGAGTTCATCACTGCCGACCCAATCTAAAGGTGTTCGTCCCTCATGGACCAATCTAAAGGAGTTCGTCTCCTATTGGACCAATCTAAAGGAGTTCGTCTCCTCTTGGTCCAATCTAAGGGAGTTCGTCTCCTCTTGGTCCAATCTGAGGGAGTTCGTCAACCCTTGGACCAATCTAAAAGATTTCGTCTTCTCTAGGTCCAATCTAAGGGAGTTCCTCCCCTCTTGGACCATTCTAAAGGATTTCGTCTCCTCTTGGTCCAATCTAACGGAGTTTGTCCTCTCTTGGTCCAATCTAATGGAGTTCGCCCTTCGCGGACAAATCTAAGGGAGATCGTCCCCTCTCTAACCATTCTAATGGAGTTGGTCCCCTCTTGGTCCAATCTAAGGGAGTTCGTCCCCCTCTTGGACCGATCTAAAGGAGTTCGTCTCCTCTTGGTCCAATCTAAGGAAGTTCGTCACTTTAGGGTCCAATCTAAAGGAGTTCGTCACCTTAGGGTCCAATCTAATGGAGTTCGTCCTTCTCGGACCAATCTAAGGGAGTGCGTCCCTCATGGTCCAATCAAAGGAAGTTCA
The DNA here is from genome assembly GCA_030064385.1 of Melaleuca quinquenervia. Classification (NCBI taxonomy): domain Eukaryota; kingdom Viridiplantae; phylum Streptophyta; class Magnoliopsida; order Myrtales; family Myrtaceae; genus Melaleuca; species Melaleuca quinquenervia. Next base: position 10,743,439 of record CM057724.1, on the reverse strand, counting down.
TCCCGTCTTGGACCAATCTAAAGGAGTACGTCTTCTGCTGGTCTAATCTTAAGTAGTTTGTCCATATGTACCAATCTAATGGAGTTCGTCTCCTCATGGACCTATCAAACGTAGTTCATCTCCTCTTGCTCCAATCTAAGGGAGTTCGTCCCGTCTTGGACTAATATAAAGTCGTTCATCTCCTCTTGGTTCAATCTAAGAGAGTTCGTCCTCTTTGGAAACAATCTAAAGGAGTTCGTCTCCTGTGGGTCCAATCTAATGGAATTCGTCACTCTCGGACCAATCTAAGGCGGTTCGTTTGTCTTGGTCCAATCTAACGGAGTTCATCTCCACTTGGACTAATCTAACGGAATTCGTCCTCTCTTGGTCCTGTCAAATGGAGTTCGTCCTGTCAAATGGAGTTCGTCCTTCTCGGACAAATCTAAGGGAGTTTGTCCCTCATTGACTAATCTAAAGGAGTTCGTCCCCTCTTGGACCAATCTAAAGGAGTTCGTCTTCTCCTAGTCTAATCTTAGGGAGTTCGCCCTACTTGTACCAATCTAACGGAGTTATTTATTTTGGTAAATACCAATCTAACGAAGTTCGTCTCCTCATGGGCCAATCTAACGGAGTTCGTCTCCTCTTAGTCCAATCTAAAGGTGTTCGTCCTTCTCGGACCAATCTAAGGGAAATCGTCGCTCATGAACCAATCTAAAGGAGTTCGTCCCCTCTTGGACCAATCTAAGGGAGTTCGTCTTCTCCTAGTCTAATCTTAGGGAGTTCGTCCTACTTGTACCAATCTAACGGAGTTATTTATTTTGGTAAATACCAATCTAACGATGTTCGTCTCCTCATGGGCCAATCTAACGGAGTTCGTCTCCTTTTAGTCCAATCTAAAGGTGTTCGTCCTTCTCGGACCAATCTAAGGGAAATCGTCGCACATGAACCAATCTAAAGGAGTTCGTCCCCTCTTGGACCAATCTAAAGGAGTTCGTCTCCTGTAGGACCAATCTATGGGAGTTGGTCCCCTCTTAGACCAATCTAAAGGAGTTCGTCCCACCTTGGTCCAATCTAAGGTGTTCGTCCAATCTAAGGGAGTTCGTTACATGTGGGTCCAAATCTAATGCAATTCATCACTCTCGGACCAATCTAAGGGAGTTCGTTCATCTTGGTCCAACCTAAGCGAGTTCGTTCATCTTGGTCCAATCTAAAGGTGTTCGTCCATCTCCGACCAATCTAAGGGAGTTCGTCCCTCATGGACCAATCTAAAGGAGTTCATCCCCTATTGGACCAATCTAAAGGAGTTTATCTCCTCTAGGTCCAATCCATGGGAGTTTGTCTCCTCTTGGACCAATCTAAAGGATTTAGTCTCCTCTTGGTCCAGTCTGAGGGATTTCGCCCCCTCTTGGACCAATCTCAAGGAGTGCGTCTCCTCTTGGTTCAATTCATGGGCGTTCGTCCCCTGTTGCACCAATCTAAAGGATTTCGTCTCCTCCTGGTCCAATGTAACGAAATTCGTCCCCTCTTGGACCACTATCAAGGAGTTTGTCTCCTCTTTGTCCAATTCAAGGGCGTTCGTCCCCACTTGGACCAATCTAACGTTGTTCTTGCCCTCTTAGTCCAATCTAAGGGAGTTCGTCCCCTCTTGGACCAATCTAATGGAGTTCGTCTCCTCTTCGTCCAATATAAGGGGGTTCATCCCCTCTTGGTCAAATCTAATGGAGTTCGTCCCCTCTTGGTCCAATCTAAGGGGGTTCATCACCTCTGTGTCTAATCTAATGGAGTTCATCACTGCCGACCCAATCTAAAGGTGTTCGTCCCTCATGGACCAATATAAAGGAGTTCGTCTCCTATTGGACCAATCTAAAGGAGTTCGTCTCCTCTTGGTCCAATCTAAGGGAGTTCGTCTCCTCTTGGTCCAATCTGAGGGAGTTCGTCAACCCTTGGACCAATCTAATAGATTTCGTCTTCTCTAGGTCCAATCTAAGGGAGTTCCTCCCCTCTTGGACCATTCTAAAGGATTTCGTCTCCTCTTGGTCCAATCTAACGGAGTTTGTCCTCTCTTGGTCCAATCTAATGGAGTTCGCCCTTCGCGGACAAATCTAAGGGAGATCGTCCCCTCTCTAACCATTCTAATGGAGTTGGTCCCCTCTTGGTCCAATCTAAGGGAGTTCGTCCCCCTCTTGGACCGATCTAAAGGAGTTCGTCTCCTCTTGGTCCAATCTAAGGAAGTTCGTCACTTTAGGGTCCAATCTAAAGGAGTTCGTCACCTTAGGGTCCAATCTAATGGAGTTCGTCCTTCTCGGACCAATCTAAGGGAGTGCATCCCTCATGGTCCAATCAAAGGAAGTTCATCCCGTCTTGGACCAATCTAAAGGAGTACGTCTTCTGCTGGTCTAATCTTAAGTAGTTTGTCCATATGTACCAATCTAATGGAGTTCGTCTCCTCATGGACCTATCAAACGTAGTTCATCTCCTCTTGCTCCAATCTAGGAGTGTTCGTCCCGTCTTGGACCAATCTAAAGTCGTTCATCTTCTCTTGGTTCAATCTAAGAGAGTTCGTCCTCTCTGGAAACAATCTAAAGGAGTTCGTCCCCTCTGGGACCAATCTAAGGGAGTTGGTCCCCTCTTGGATCAATCTATAGGAGTTCGTCTCCTATGGGTCCAATCTAATGGAATTCGTTACTCTCGGACCAATCTAAGGCGGTTCGTCTGTCTTGGTCTAATCTAACGAAGTTCATCTCTACTTGGACCAATCTAACGAATTTCGTGCTCTCTTGGTCCAATCTAATGGAGTTCGTCCTTATCGGACAAATCTAAGCGAGTTTGTCCCTCATGGACTAATCTAAAGGAGTTCATCCCCTCTTGGACCAATCTAAAGGAGTTCGTCTTCTCCTTATCTAATCTTATGGAGTTCGTCCATCTTGTACCAATCTAACGGAGTTATATATTTTGGTAAATACCACTCTAACAGAGTTTGTCTCCTCATGGACCAATCTAAGGGAGTTCGTCTCCTCTTGCTCTAATATAAGGAAGTTCATTCCCTCTAGGACCAATCTAAAGATGTTCGTCACCTCTTGCACCAACCTAAGGGAGTTCGTCCCCTATGGGACCAATCTAAAGAGGTTCATCCCCTCCGGGACCAATCTGAGGGAGTTGGTCCCCTCTTGGACCAATCAAAAGGAGTTCGTCTCACCTTGGTCCAATCTAAGGGAGTTCGTCACTTGTGGGTCCAATCTAATGGAGTTCGTCACTCTCTAACCATTCTAAGGGAGTTCGTTCGCCTTAGTCCAACCATAGCGAGTTCGTTCGTCTTGGTCCAACCTAAGCGAGTTCTTTCGTCTTGATCCGTTCTAACGGAGTTCCTCTCCTCTTGGACCAATCTAAAGGAGTTCGTCCCCTCTTGGTCCAATCTAATGGAGTTCGTCCTTCTCGGACCAATCTAACGGAGTTCGTCCCTCGTGGACCAATCTAGAGGAGTTCGTTTCCTCTTGGTCCAATCTAAAGGTGTTCGTCCTTCTCGGACCAATCTAAGGGAGTTCGTCCCTCATGAACCAATCTAAAGGAGTTCGTTCGTCTTGGTCCAACCTAAGCGAGTTCCTTCGTCTTGGTCCGTTCTAACGGAGTTCCTCTCCTCTTGGACCAATCTAAACGAGTTCGTCCTCTCTTGGTCCAATCTAATGGAGTTCGTCCTACTCGGACCAATCTAAGGGAGTTCGTCCCTCGTGGACCCATCTAGAGGAGTTCGTTTCCTCTTGGTCCAATCTGAAGGTGTTCGTCCTTCTCGAACCAATCTAAGGGAGTTCGTCCCTCATGAACCAATCTAAAGGAGTTCGTCCCCTATTGGACAAATCTAAAGGAGTTCGTCTCCTCTAGGTCCAATCTAAGGGAGTTTGTCCCCTCTTGGACCAATCTAAAGGATTTGGTCTCCTCTTGGTCCACTCCAAGGGATTTCGCCCCCTCTTGGACCAATCTCAAGGAGTTCGTCTCCTCTTGGTCCAATTCAAGGGCGTTCGTCCCCTCTTGCACCAATCTAAAGGATTTCGTCTCCTCCTGGTCCAATCTAACGGAGTTCGTCCCCTCTTGGACCAATCTGAAGGAGTTTGTCTCCTCTTGGTCCAATTCAAGGGCGTTCGTCCCCATTTGGACCAATCTAACGATGTTCGTCCCATCTTGGTCCAACCTAAGTGAGTTTGTCCCCTCTTGGACCAATCTAATTGAGTTGGTCTACTCTTAGTCCAATATAAGGGGGTTCGTCCCCTCTTGGACAATTCTAATGGGTTCGTCTCCTCTTGGTCCAATCTAAGGGGGTTTGTCACCTCTGTGTCTAATCTCGTGGAGTTCGTCACTCCCGAACCAATCTAAAGGAGTTCGTCCCTCATGGACCAATCTAAAGGAGTCTGTCTCCTCTTGGACCATTCTAAAGGAGTTCGTCTCCTCTGGGACCAATCTAAGGGAGTTGGTCCCCTCTTGGACCAATCTAGGGGAGTTCGTCACCACTGGTCCAATCTAATGGAGCTCGTCTCCTCTTGCTCCAATCTAAGAGAGTTCGTCCCATCTAGGACCAATCTAAAGGAGTTCGTCTCCCCTTGCTCCAATCTAGGGGAGTTCGTCACCTGCGGGTCCAATCTAATGGAGTTCGTCACTCTCGGATCAATCTAAGGGAGTTCGTTCGTCTTGGTCCAACCTAAGCGAGTTCCTTCGTCTTGGTCCATTCTAACGGAGTTCCTCTCCTCTTCGACCAATCTAAAGGAGTTCGTCCCCTCTTGGTCCAATCTGATGGAGTTCATCCTTCTCGGACCAATCTAAGGGTGTTCTCCCTCATGGACCAATCTAGAGGAGTTCGCCCCCTCTTGGACCAATCTAAGGGAGTTCGTCCCATCTTGGACCAATCTAAGGGAGTTCGTCTCTCCTTGGGCCAATCTAAGGGAGTTCGTCACCTGTGGGTGCAATCTAATGGAGTTCGTCACTCTTGGACCAATCTAAGGCAGTTCGTTCGTCTTGGTCCATCCTAAGCGAGTTCCTTCGTCTTGGTCCATCCTAAGCGAGTTCGGTCGTCTTGGTCCAATCTAATGGAGTTACTCTCATTTTGGACCAATCTAAAGGAGTTCGTCTCCTCTTGGACCAATCTAGTGGAGTTCGTCTCCTCTTTGACCAATCTACCAGAGTTCGTCCATTCTTGGTCCAATCTAAAGGTATTCATCCTTCACGGACCAATCTAAGGGAGTTCGTCCCTCATGGACTATTCTCAAGGAGTTCGTCCCCTCATGGACCAGTCTAAAGGAGTTTGTCACCTCTAGGTCCAATCTAAGGGAGTTCCTTCCCACTTGGACCAATCTAAAGGATTTCGTCTCCTCTTGGTCCAATCTAAGGGAGTTCGTTCCCTCTTGGACCAATCTCAAGGAGTTCGTCTCCTTTCGGTCCAATTCATGGGCGTTCGTCCCCTCTTGGACCAATCTAAAGGATTTCATCTCCTCCTGGTCCAATCTAACGGAGTTCATCCCCTCATAGACCAATCTCAAGGAGTTCGTCTCCTTTTGGTCCAATTCATCGGCGTTCGTCCCCTCTTAGACCAATCTAAAGGAGTTCGTCCCCTCTTGGTCCAACCTAAGGGAGTTTGTCCCCCTTGGACAAATCTTAAGGAGTTTGTCTCCTCTTGATCCAATCTAAGGGGGTTCGACACCTCTGGGTTTAATCAAATGGAGTTCGTCACTCTTGGACCAATCGAAGGGAGCTCATTCGTCTTGGTCCAATCTAATGGTGTTTGTCCTTCTCGGACCAATCTAAGGGAGTTCGTCCCTCATGGACCAATTTAAAGGAGTTCGTCCCCACTTGGACCAGTCTAAAGTAGTTCGTCTCCTCTAGGTCCAATCTAAGGGAGTTCGTCCCCTCTTGGACCAATTTAAAGGATTTTGTCACTCTTGGTCCAATCTAAGAGAGTTCGTCAACTGTGTGCCCAATCTAATGGAGTTCGTCACTCTCGGACCAATCAATGGGAGTTCGTTCGTCTTGGTATAACCTAAGCGAGTTCCTTCATCTAGGTCCAATCTAACGGAGTTCTTCTCCTCTTGGACCAATCTAAAGGAGTTTGCCTCCTCTTGGACCAATCTAACGGAGTTCGTCCACTCTTGGTCCAATCAAAGGAAGTTCGTTCCCCATGGACCAATCTAAAGGAGTTCGTCCCCTCTTGGATCAATGTATGGGAGTTTGTCCCCTCTTGGACCAATCTGAAGGATTTCGTCTCCTCTTGGTCCAATCTAAGGGAGTTCGTCCCGTCTTGGACCAATCTCCGGGAGTTTGTCTCCTCTTCGTCCAATTCAAGGGCATTCGTCCCCTCTTGGACGAATCTAACGGAGTTCGTCCCCTCTTGGTCCAACCTAAGGGAGTTGTCCCCTCTTGGACCAATCTAAAGGATTTCGTCTCCTCTTGGTCCAATCTAACGGAGTTCGTCCCCTCTTGATCCAACCGAAGGGAGTTCGTCCCCTCTTGGACAAATCTAAAGGAGTTCGTCTCCTATTGATCCAATCTAAAGAGGTTCGACACCTCTGGGTTTAATCAAATGGAGTTCGTCACTCTTGGACCAATCGAAGGGAGGTTGTTTGTATTGGTCCAATCTAATGGTGTTCGTCCTTCTTGGACCAATCTAAGGTAGTTCGTCCCTCATGGACCATTTGAAAGGAGTTCGTCCCCACTTGGACCAGTATAAAGGAGTTCGTCTCCTCTAGGTCCAACCTAAGGGAGTTCGTCCCCTCTTGGACCAATGTAAAGGATTTCGTCTCCTCTTGGTCCAATCTAAGAGAGTTCGTACCCTCTTGGGCCAATCTCAAGGAGTTCATCTCCTCTTGGTCCAATTCAAGGGCGTTCGTCCCCTCTTGGTCCAATCTAATGGATTTCATCTCCTTCTAGTCCAATCTAACAAAGTTCATCCCCTCTTGGACCAATCTCAAGGAGTTCGTCTCCTCTTGGTCCAATTCAATGGCCTTCGTCCCCTTTTGGACCAATCTAACGGAGTTCGTCCCCTCATGGTCCAACCTAAGGGAGTTCGTCCCCTCTTGGACCAATCTGAGGGAGTTCGTCCCCTCTTTGTCCAATCTAGTGGTGTTTGTCTCCTCCTGGGCCAATCTACACTTGTTCGTCTCCTCTTGGTTCAATCTAAGGGTTTTCGTCCACTCTTGGACCAATCTAGTCGAGTTGGTCTCGTGTTGGTCGAATATAACGGAGTTCGTCCCCTCTTGGACAAATCTAATGGAGGTCGTCTCCTCTTGGTCAAATCTAAGAGAGATCGTCCCCTCTTGGACCAATCTAATGGAGTTCGTCTCCTAATGGTCCAATCTAAGGAAGTTCGTCACCTTTAAGTACAATCTAATGGTGTTCGGCCTTCTCGGACCAATCTAAGGGAGTTTGTCCATCATGGACCAATCTAAAGGAGTTTGTTTCCTCTTGGACCAATCTAAAGGGGTTCGTCTCCTCTCTGTCCAATCTAAGGGAGTTCGTCCCCTCTTGGACTAATCTAAAGGAGTTCGTCTCCTCTTGGTCCAATCTAAAGGAGTTCGTTCCCTCTTGGACCAATCTCAAGGAGTTCATCTCCCAATGGTCCAATCTAAGGGAGTTCGTCCCCTCGTGGACCAATCTAATGGAGTTGGTCTCCTCTTAGTCCAATATAAAGGAGTTCGTCCCCTCTTGGACCAATCTAAAGGAGTTCGTCTCCTCTTCGTCAAATCTAAGGGAGTTTGTCACCTCTAGATCCAATCTAATGGAGTTCATCACTCTCAGATCAATCTAGGGGAGTTCGGCCCTCATGGGCCAATCGAAGGGAGTTCGTCTCCTCTTGGACCAATCTGAAGGAGTTCATCCCCTCTTAGACCAATCTACTGGAGTTCGACCCCTTTTCATCTAATCTAATAGAGTTCGTCCTTCTCGGAACAATTTAAAGGGGTTCGTCCCCTCTTAGACCAATCTAAGGGAGTTTATCTCATCTTTGACCATTGTGATGGAATTCGTCTTCTCTTGGTCCAATCTAAGGGAGTTCGTCCCATATTGGACCAATCTCAAGGAGTTTGTCTCCTCATGGTCCAATCTAAGGGAGTTCCTCTCCTCTGAAACCAATCTAAAGGAGTTCGTCTACTCTTGGTCAAATCAAAGTTAGTTCGTCCCCTCTTGGACCAATCTAAAGGAGTTCATCTTCTCCTGGTCTAATCTTAGGGAGTTCGTCCATCTTGTACCAATTTAACGGAGTTCGTCTCCTCATAGACCAATCTAACGGAGTGCGTCTCCTCTTCCTCCAATCAAAGAGAGTTCGTCCTCTCTAGGACCAATCTAAAGGACTCCGTCTCCTCTTGGTCCATTCTAAGGGAGTTCGTCATTTGTGGGTCCAATCAAATGGAGTTCATCACTCTCGGTCCAATCTAAGAGAGTTCGTCAACTGTGTGCCCAATCTAATGGAGTTCGTCACTCTCGGACCAATCAAGGGGAGTTCGTTCGTCTTGGTATCACCTAAGCGAGTTCTTTCATCTAGGTCCAATCTAACGGAGTTCATCTCCTCTTGGACCAATCTAAAGGAGTTCGCCTCCTCTTGGACCAATCTAACGGAGTTCGTCCACTCTTGGTCCAATCAAAGGCAGTTCGTTCCCCATGGACCAATCTAAAGGAGTTCGTCCCCTCTTGGATCAATGTAAGGGAGTTTGTCCCCTCTTGGACCAATCTGAAGGATTTCGTCTCCTCTTGGTCCAATCTAAGGGAGTTCGTCCCGTCTTGGACCAATCTCCGGGAGTTTGTCTCCTCTTCGTCCAATTCAAGGGCATTCGTCCCCTCTTGGACGAATCTAACGGAGTTCGTCCCCTCTTGGTCCAACCTAAGGGAGTTGTCCCCTCTTGGACCAATCTAAAGGATTTCGTCTCCTCTTGGTCCAATCTAACGGAGTTCGTCCCCTCTTGATCCAACCGAAGGGAGTTCGTCCCCTCTTGGACAAATCTAAAGGAGTTCGTCTCCTATTGATCCAATCTAAGGGAGTTCGTCCCCTCTTGGACCAATCTAAAGGAGTTCGTGTCCTCCTGGACCAATATAAAAGAGTTAGTCTCCCCTTGGTCAAAATCTAAGGTTGTTCGTCCCCTCTTGGACCAATCTAAAGGATTTCGTCTCCTCATGGTCCAATCTAAGAGAGTTCGTCCTCTCTTGGTTCAATCTAATGGAGTTCATCCTTCTCAGACCAATCTAAGGGAGTTCGTCTCCTCTTGGACCAATCTAAAGGAGTTCGTCTCCTCTTGGACCAATCCAATGGAGTTCGTCCCGTCTTGGTCCAATCTAAGGGAGTTCGTCCCCCATGGACCAATCTAAAGGAGTTCGTCTCTTCTTGGACCAATCTAAAGAAGCTCGTCTCCTCTTGGTCCAATCTAAGGGAGTTCGTCGCCTCTTAGACCAATCTAAAGTTTTTCGCCTCCTCTTCGTCCAATCTAAGGGACTTTGTCCCCTCTTGGACCAATCTAAAGGATTTCGTCTCCTCATGGTCCAATCTAACAGAGTTCGTCATCTCTTGGTTCAATCTAATGGAGTTCGTGCTTCGCAGACCAATCTAAGGGAGGTCGTCCCCTCTCTGATCATTCTACTGTAGTTGGTCCCCTCTTGGTCCAACCTAAGGGAGTTCGTCCCCTCTTGGACCAATCTAAAGGATTTCGTCTCCTAATGGTCCAAGCAAACGGAGTTCGTCCCCTCTTGGACCAATCTCAAGGAGTTAGTCTCCTCTTGGTCCAATTCAAGGGCGTTCGTCCCCTCTTGGACCAATCTAACGGAGTTCGTCCCATCTTGGTCCAACCTAAGGGAGTTTGTCCCCTCTTGGATCAATCTAATGGAGTTGGTCTCCTCTTGGTCCAATATAAGGGAGTTCGTCCGCTCTTGGACAAATCTAAAGGAGTCCGTCTCCTCTTTGTCCAATCTAAGGGGGTTCGTCACCTGTGGTTCTAATCTGATGGAGTTCGTCACACTCGAACTAATCTAAGGGAGTTCGTCCCTCGTGGACCAATCTAAAGGAGTTCATCTCCATTTGGACCAATCTAAAGGAGTTCGTCTTCTCAGGGTCCAATCTAAGGGAGTTCGTCCCCTCTTGGACCAATCTAAAGGATTTCATCTCCTCTTGCTCCAATCTAAGGGAGTTTGTCTCCTCTTGCACCAATCGCAAGGTGTTCGTCTCCTATTGGTGCAATCTAAGGGTTTTCGTCCACTCTTGGAACAATCTAGTTGAGTTGGTCTCATCTTGGTGCAATATAAGGGAGTTCGTCCCCTCTTGGACAAATCTAGAGGCGTTCGTCTCCTCTTGGTCCAATCTAAAAGAGTTCATCCCCTCTTGGAGCAATCTAATGGAGTTCGTCTCCTATGGTCCTATCTAAGGAAGTTCGTCACCTTTGGGTCCAATCTAATGGTGTTCGTCCTTCTCGGACCAATCTAAGCGAGTTCGTCCCTGATGGACTAATCTAAAGGTGTTCGTCTCCTCTTGGACCAATCTAAATGAGTTCGTCTCCTCTTTGTCCTATCTAAGGGAGTTCGTCCCCTTTTGGACGAATCTAGTGGAGTTCGTGTCCACTTGGTCTAATCTAAGGGAGTTCGTCCCCTGTTGGACCAATCACAAGGAGTTCGTCTCCTAATGGTCCAATCTAAGGGAGTTCGTCCCCTCTTGGACCAATCTAATGGAGTTCATCTCCTCTTGGTCCAATCAAAGGGAGTTCATCCCCTCATGGACCAATCTCAAGGAGTTCGTCTCTTAATGGTCCAATCTATGGGAGTTCGTCCTCTCTTGGACCAATCAAATGGAGTTGGTCTCTTCTTAGTCCAATATAAAGGAGTTCGTCCCCTCTTGGACCAATCTAAAGGAGTTCGTCTCCTCTTGGTCAAATCTAAGGGAATTCGTCACCTATGGGTCCAATCTAATGGAGTTCGTCACTCTCGGACCAATGTAAGGGAGTTCGGCCCTCATGGACCAATCGATGGGAGATCGTCTCCTCTTGGACCAATCTAAAGGAGTTCATCCCCTTTTCGACCAATCTAAGGGAGTTCATCCTTCTCGGAACAATTTAATGGAGTTCGTACCCTCTTAGACCAATCTAAGGGAGTTTATCTTATCTTGGACCATTGTGACGGAGTTCGTGTTCTCTTGGTCCAATCTAAAGAAGTTCATCCCCTTTTCGACCAATCTAAGGGAGTTCATCCTTCTCGGAACAATTTAATGGAGTTCGTACCCTCTTAGACCAATCTAAGGTAGTTTATCTTATCTTGGACCAATGTGACGGAGTTCGTCTTCTCTTGGTCCAATCTAAGGGTGTTCTTCTCCTCATGGACCAATCTAAAGGAGTTCGTCTGCTCTTGGTCAAATCAAAGGGAGTTCGTCCCCTCTTGGACCAATGTAAAGGAGTTCGCCTTCTCCTGATCTAATATTAGGGAGTTCTTTCATCTTGTACCAATATAACAGAGTTCGTCTCCTCATGGACCAATCTAATGGAGTTCGTCTCCTCTTGCTCCAATCTAAGACAGTTCGTCCCCTCTAGGACCAATCTAAAGGGGTTCGTCTCCTCTTGGTCCAATCTAGGGGAGCTCGTCACCTGTGGGTCCAATCTAATGGAGTTCGTTCGTCTTGGTCAACCTATGCGAGTTCGTTCGACTTGGTCCAATCTAATGGAGTTCATCTCCTCTTGGACCAATGTAAAGGACTTCCTCTCCTCTTGGACCAATCTAACGGAGTTCGCCCTCTCTTGGTCCAATCTAAGGGAGTTCGTCCTTCTCGGACCAATCTCAGGCAGTTCGTTCCTCATGGACCAATCTAAAGTAGTTCGTCCCATCTTCGACCAATCTAACAGAGTTCGTCTCCTCTTGGTCCAATCTAAGCGAGTTCGTCCCCTCTTGGACCAATCTAAAGGATTTCGTCTTCTCTTGGTCCAATCTAAAGGAGTTCGTCCCCTCTTGGACCAATCTCAAGGAATTCTTCTCCTCTTGGTCGAATTCTAGGGCGTTCGTCCCCTTTAGACCAATCTAATGAAGTTCGTCCCCTATTTGTCCAACCTAAGCGAGTTCGACCCCTCTTGGACCAATCTAATGGAGTTGGTCTCCTCTTGGTCCAACATAAGAGAGTTCGTCCCCTCTTGGACAGATCTAAAGAAGTTCGTCTCCTCTTGGTCCAATCTAAAGGGGTTTGTCACCTCTGGGTCTAATGTAATGGAGTTCGTCACTCTCGAACCAATCTAAAAGAGTTCGTCCCTTATGGTCCAATCTAAAGGAGTTCGTCTACTCTTGGATAAATCTAAAGGAGTTCGTCTCCTCTTGGTCCAATCTAAGGGAGTTCGTCCCCTCTTCGACCGATCTAAAGGATTTCGCCTCCTCCTGATCCAATCTAAGAGAGTTTGTCCTCTCTTGGACAAATCTAAAGGATTTTCGTCTCCTCAAGGTCCAATCTAACAGAGTTCATCCTCTCTTGGTTCAATCTAATGGAGTTCGTCCTTCTCAGACCAATCTAAGGGAGGTCGTCCCCTCTCTGACCATTCTAATGTAGTTGGTCTCCTCTTGGTCCAACCTAAGGGAGTTCATCCCATCTTGGACCAATCTAAAATATTTCGTCTCCTCTTGGTCAAATCTAACGGAATTTGTCCCCTCTTGGACCAATCTCAAGGAGCTAGTCTCCTCTTGGTCCAATTCAAGGGCGTTCGTCCCGTCTTGGACCAATCTAATGGGGTTGGTCTCCTCTTGGTCCAATAAAAGGGAGTTCGTCCCCTCTTGTACAAATCTAAAGGAGTTCGTCTACTCTTTCTCCAATCTAAGGGGGTTCATCACCTGTGGTTCTAATCTAATGGAGTTCATCACTCTCGAACCAATCTAAGGGAGTTCGTCCCTCCTGGACCAATCTAAAGGAGTTCGTCTTCTCTTGGACCAATCTAAAGGAGTTCGTCTCCTTTTGGTCCAATCTAAGGGAGTTCGTCCCCTCTTGGACCAATCTAAAGGATTTCGTCTCCTCTTGCTCCAATCTAAGGGAGTTCGTCCCCTCTTGGACAAATCTCAAGGTGTTCGTCTTCTCTTGGTCCAATCTAAGGGTTTTCGTCCCCTCCGGGACCAATCTAATGGAGTTCGTATCCTAATGCTCCAATCTAAGGAAGTTCGTCACCTTTGGGTCCAATCTAATGGCGTTCGTCCTTCTCGGACCAATCTAAGGCAGTTCGTCTCTCATGGACTAATCTAAAGGAGTTCGTCTCCTCTTGGACCAATCCAAAGGAGTTCGTCCCCTCTTGGACCAATCTCAAGGAGTTCGTGTCCTAATGGTCCAATCTATGGGAGTTCGGCCACTCTTGGACCAATCTAATGGAGTTGGTCTCTTCTTAGTCCAACATAAAAGGAGTTCGTCCCCTTTTGGACCAATCTAAAGGAGTTCGTCTCCTCTTGGTCAAATCTAAGGGAGTTCGTCGCCTCTGGGTCCAATCTAATGGAGTTCGTCTCTCTCGGACCTATCTAAGGGAGTTCGGCCCTCATGGACCAATCGATGGGAGTTCGTCTCCTCTTGGACCAATCTAAAGGAGTTCATCCCCTTTTGGACCAATCTAAGGGAGTTTGTCCTCTCTTCGTCTAATCTAATGGAGTTCGTCCTTCTCCGAACAATTTAAAGGAGTTCATCCCGTCTTGGACCAATCTAATGGGGTTGGTCTCCTCTTGGTCCAATAAAAGGGAGTTCGTCCCCTCTTGTACAAATCTAAAGGAGTTCGTCTACTCTTTGTCCAATCTAAGGGGGTTCATCACCTGTGGTTCTAATCTAATGGAGTTCATCACTCTCGAACCAATCTAAGGGAGTTCGTCCCTCCTGGACCAATCTAAAGGAGTTCGTCTTCTCTTGGACCAATCTAAAGGAGTTCGTCTCCTTTTGGTCCAATCTAAGGGAGTTCGTCCCCTCTTGGACCAATCTAAAGGATTTCGTCTCCTCTTGCTCCAATATAAGGGAGTTCGTCCCCTCTTGGACAAATCTCAAGGTGTTCGTCTTCTGTTGGTCCAATCTAAGGGTTTTCGTCCCCTCCGGGACCAATCTAATGGAGTTCGTATCCTAATGCTCCAATCTAAGGAAGTTCGTAACCTTTGGGTCCAATCTAATGGCGTTCGTCCTTCTCGGACCAATCTAAGGCAGTTCGTCTCTCATGGACTAATCTAAAGGAGTTCGTCTCCTCTTGGATCAATCCAAAGGAGTTCGTCCCCTCTTGGACCAATCTCAAGGAGTTCGTGTCCTAATGGTCCAATCTATGGGAGTTCGTCCACTCTTGGACCAATCTAATGGAGTTGGTCTCTTCTTAGTCCAACATAAAGGAGTTCGTCCCCTTTTGGACCAATCTAAAGTAATTCGTCTCCTCTTGGTCAAATCTAAGGGAGTTCGTCGCCTCTGGGTCCAATCTAATGGAGTTCGTCTCTCCCGGACCAATCTAAGGGAGTTCGGCCCTCATGGACCAATCGATAAGAGTTCGTCTCCTCTTGGACCAATCTAAAGGAGTTCATCCCCTTTTGGACCAATCTAAGGGAGTTTGTCCCCTCTTCGTTTATTCTAATGGAGTTCGTCCTTCTTGGAACAATTTAAAGGAGTTCGTCCCCTCTTGGACCAATCTAATGGAGTTTATCTCATCTTGGACCATTCTGACGGAGTTCGTCTTCTCTTGGTCCAATCTAAAGGAGTTGGTCCCCTATTGGATCAATCTCAAGGAGTTCGTCCCCTCATGGTCCAATCTAAGGGAGTTCGTCTCCTCTTGGACCAATCTAAAGGAGTACGTCTACTCTTTGTCAAATCAAACGGAGTTCGTCCCCTCTTGGACCAGTCTAAAGGAGCTCGCCTTCTCCTGGTCTAATCTTAGGGAGTTCGTCCATCTTGTACCAATATAACGGAGTTCGTCTCCTCATGGACCAATCTAATGGAGTTCGTCTCCTCTTGCTCCAATCTAAGAGAGTTCTACCCTCTAGGACCAATCTGAAGGAGTACGGCTCTGCTTTGTCCAATCTAAGGGAGTTCGTCACCTATGGGTCCAATCTAATGGAGTTCTTCTCTCTCGAATCAATGGTCCAACCTAAGCGAGTTCGTTCGTCTTGGTTCAATCTAACGGAGTTCATCTCCTCTTTGACGAATCTAAAGGAGTTCATCTCCTCCTGGACCAATCTAACGGAGTTCGCGCTCACTTGTTCCAATCTAAGGGAGTTCGTCCTTCTCGGACCAATCTAGGAGAGTTCGTTCCTCATGGACCAATCTAAAGGAGTTCGTCCCCTCTTGGACCAATCTAACGGAGTTCGTCTCCTCTTGGTCCATTATATGGGAGTTCGTCCCCTTTTGGACCAATCTGAAGGATTTCATGCTTCTCGGACCAATCTATGGGAGTTCGTTCCTCATGGACCAATCTAAAGGATTTCGTCCCTTCTTGGACCAATCTCATGGAGTTCGTCTCCTCTTGGTCCAATCTAAGGGAGTTCGTCCCCTTTTGGACCAATCTAAAGGATTTCGTCTCCTAATGGTCCAATCTAAAGGGCGTTCGTCCCTTTTAGTCCAATCTAACGGAGTTCGTCCTTTATTTGTCCAACCTAAGGGAGTTCGACCCCTGTTGGTCCAATTTAACGGAGTTGATCTCCTTTTGGTCCAATATAGGGGAGTTCGTCCCCTATTGGACAAATCTAAAGGAGTTCGTCTCCTCTTGATCCTATTTAAGGGGGTTTGTCACCTCTAGGTCTAATGTAATGGAGTTCGTCACTCTTGAACCGATCTAAAGGAGTTCATCCCTCATGGACCAATCTAAAGGAGTTCGTCTCCTTTTGGACCAATCTAAAGGAGTTCGTATCCTTTGGTCCAATCTAAGTGAGTTCGTCCCTTCTTGGACCAATCTAAAGGAGTTCGTCTCCTCTTGGTCCAATCTAAGGGGGGTTTGTCACCTCTGGGTCTAATGTAATGGAGTTCATCACTCTCGAACCAATCTAAAGGAGTTCGTCCCTCATCGACCATTGTAAAGGAGTTCGTCTCCTCCTACACCAATCTAAAGGAGTTCGTCTCCTCTTGGTCCAATCTAATAGAGTTCGTCCCCTCTTGGACCAATCTAATGGAGTTCGTCTCCTAATGCTCCAATCTAAGGAAGTTCGTCACCTTTGGGTCCAATCTAATGGCGTTCATCCTTCTCGGACCAATCTAAGGCAATTCGTCTCTCATGGACTAATCTAAAGGAGTTCGTCTCCTCTTGGACCAATCTAAAGGAGTTCGTCACCTCTTGGTCCAATCTAAGAGAGTTCGTCCCCTCTTGGACCAATCTCAAGGAGTTCGTGTCCTAATGGTCCAATCTATGGGAGTTCGTCCCCTCTTGGACCAATCTAAAGGAGTTCGTCTCCTCTTGGTCAAATCTAAGGGAGTTCGTCGCCTCTGGGTCCAATCTAATGGAGTTCGTCTCTCTCAGACCTATCTAAGGGAGTTCGGCCCTCATGGACCAATCGATGGGAGTTCGTCTCCTCTTGGACCAATCTAAAGGAGTTCATCCCCTTTTGGACCAATATAAGGGAGTTTGTCCTCTCTTCGTCTAATCTAATGGAGTTCGTCCTTCTCCGAACAATTTAAAGGAGTTCATCCCCTCTTGGAGCAATCTAATGGAGTTCATCTCATCTTGGACCATTCTGACGGAATTCGTCTTCTCTTGGTCCAATCTAAGGGAGTTGGTCCCCTATTGGATCAATCTCAAGGAGTTCATCCCCTCATGGTCAAATCTAACGGAGTTCGCGCTCACTTGTTCCAATCTAAGGGAGTTCGTCCTTCTCGGACCAATCTAGGAGAGTTCGTTCCTCATGGACCAATCTAAAGGAGTTCGTCCCCTCTTGGACCAATCTAACGGAGTTCGTCTCCTCTTGGTCCATTATATGGGAGTTCGTCCCCTTTTGGACCAATCTGAAGGATTTCATCCTTCTCGGACCAATCTATGGGAGTTCGTTCCTTATGGACCAATCTAAAGGATTTCGTCCCATCTTGGACCAATCTCATGGAGTTCGTCTCCTCTTGGTCCAATCTAAGGGAGTTCGTCCCCTTTTGGACCAATCTAAAGGATTTCGTCTCCTAATCGTCCAATCTAAAGGGCGTTCGTCCCTTTTAGTCCAATCTAACGGAGTTCGTCCTTTATTTGTCCAACCTAAGGGAGTTCGACCCCTGTTGGTCCAATTTAACGGAGTTGATCTCCTTTTGGTCCAATATAGGGGAGTTCGTCCCCTATTGGACAAATCTAAAGGAGTTCGTCTCCTCTTGGTCCTATTTAAGGGGGTTTGTCACCTCTGGGTCTAATGTAATGGAGTTCGTCACTCTTGAACCGATCTAAAGGAGTTCATCCCTCATGGACCAATCTAAAGGAGTTCGTCTCCTTTTGGACCAATCTAAAGGAGTTCGTATCCTTTGGTCCAATCTAAGTGAGTTCGTCCCTTCTTGGACCAATCTAAAGGAGTTCGTCTCCTCTTGGTCCAATCTAAGGGGGGTTTGTCACCTCTGGGTCTAATGTAATGGAGTTCATCACTCTCGAACCAATCTAAAGGAGTTCGTCCCTCATCGACCATTGTAAAGGAGTTCGTCTCCTCCTACACCAATCTAAAGGAGTTCGTCTCCTCTTGGTCCAATCTAATAGAGTTCGTCCCCTCTTGGACCAATCTAATGGAGTTCATCTCCTAATGCTCCAATCTAAGGAAGTTCGTCACCTTTGGGTCCAATCTAATGGCGTTCGTCCTTCTCGGACCAATCTAAGGCAATTCGTCTCTCATGGACTAATCTAAAGGAGTTCGTCACCTCTTGGTCCAATCTAAGAGAGTTCGTCCCCTCTTGGACCAATCTCAAGGAGTTCGTGTCCTAATGGTCCAATCTATGGGAGTTCGTCCCCTCTTGGACCAATCTAAAGGAGTTCGTCTCCTCTTGGTCAAATCTAAGGGAGTTCGTCGCCTCTGGGTCCAATCTAATGGAGTTCGTCTCTCTCGGACCTATCTAAGGGAGTTCGGCCCTCATGGACCAATCGATGGGAGTTCGTCTCCTCTTGGACCAATCTAAAGGAGTTCATCCCCTTTTGGACCAATATAAGGGAGTTTGTCCTCTCTTCGTCTAATCGAATGGAGTTCGTCCTTCTCCGAACAATTTAAAGGAGTTCATCCCCTCTTGGACCAATCTAATGGAGTTCATCTCATCTTGGACCATTCTGACGGAGTTCGTCTTCTCTTGGTCCAATCTAAGGGAGTTGGTCCCCTATTGGATTAATCTCAAGGAGTTCA
This sequence comes from Melaleuca quinquenervia, assembly GCA_030064385.1. NCBI lineage: Eukaryota > Viridiplantae > Streptophyta > Magnoliopsida > Myrtales > Myrtaceae > Melaleuca > Melaleuca quinquenervia. The sequence continues at coordinate 10,725,202 of CM057724.1, read as the reverse complement.
TCCCCTCATGGTCCAATCTAACGGAGTTCGCGCTCACTTGTTCGAATCTAAGGGAGTTCGTCCTTCTCGGACCAATCTAGGAGAGTTCGTTCCTCATGGACCAATCTAAAGGAGTTCGTCCCCTCTTGGACCAATCTAACGGAGTTTGTCTCCTCTTGGTCCATTATATGGGAGTTCGTCCCCTTTTGGACCAATCTGAAGGATTTCATCCTTCTCGGACCAATCTATGGGAGTTCGTTCCTCATGGACCAATCTAAAGGATTTCGTCCCCTCTTGGACCAATCTCATGGAGTTCCTCCTCTTGGTCCAATCTAAGGGAGTTCGTCCCCTTTTGGACCAATCTAAAGGATTTCGTCTCCTAATGGTCCAATCTAAAGGGCGTTCGTCCCTTTTAGTCCAATCTAACGGAGTTCGTCCTTTATTTGTCCAACCTAAGGGAGTTCGACCCCTGTTAGTCCAATTTAACGGAGTTGATCTCCTTTTGGTCCAATATAGGGGAGTTGTCCCCTATTGGACAAATCTATAGGAGTTCGTCTCCTCTTGATCCTATTTAAGGCGGTTTGTCACCTCTGGGTCTAATGTAATGGAGTTCGTCACTCTTGAACCGATCTGAAGGAGTTCATCCCTCATGGACCAATCTAAAGGAGTTCATCTCCTTTTGGACCAATCTAAAGGAGTTCGTATCCTTTGGTCCAATCTAAGTGAGTTCGTCCCTTCTTGGACCAATCTAAAGGAGTTCGTCTCCTCTTGGTCCAATCTAAGGGGAGTTTGTCACCTCTGGGTCTAATGTAATGGAGTTCATCACTCTCGAACCAATCTAAAGGAGTTCGTCCCTCATCAACCATTGTAAAGGAGTTCGTCTCCTCCTACACCAATCTAAAGGAGTTCGTCTCCTCTTGGTCCAATCTAATAGAGTTCGTCCCCTGTTGGACCAATCTAATGGAGTTCGTCTCCTAATGCTCCAATCTAAGGAAGTTCGTCACCTTTGGGTCCAATCTAATGGCGTTCGTCCTTCTCGGACCAATCTAAGGCAATTCGTCTCTCATGGACTAATCTAAAGGAGTTCGTCTCCTCTTGGACCAATCTAAAGGAGTTCGTCACCTCTTGGTCCAATCTAAGAGAGTTCGTCCCCTCTTGGACCAATCTCAAGGAGTTCGTGTCCTAATGGTCCAATCTATGGGAGTTCGTCCCCTCTTAGACCAATCTAATGGAGTTGGTCTCTTCTTTGTCCAACATAAAGGAGTTCATCCCCTCTTGGACCAATCTAAAGGAGTTCGTCTCCTCTTGGTCAAATCTAAGGGAGTTCGTCGCCTCTGGGTCCAATCTAATGGAGTTCGTCTCTCTCGGACCTATCTAAGGGAGTTCGGCCCTCATGGACCAATCGATGGGAGTTCGTCTCCTCTTGGACCAATCTAAAGGAGTTCATCCCCTTTTGGACCAATCTAAGGGAGTTTGTCCTCTCTTCGTCTAATCTAATGGAGTTCGTCCTTCTCCGAACAATTTAAAGGAGTTCGTCCCCTCTTGGACCAATCTAATGGAGTTTATCTCATCTTGGACCATTCTGACGGAGTTCGTCTTCTCTTGGTCCAATCTAAGGGAGTTGGTCCCCTATTGGATCAATCTCAAGGAGTTCATCCCCTCATGGTCCAATCTAAGGGAGTTCGTCTCCTCTTGGACCAATCTAAAGGAGTACATCTATTCATTGTCAAATCAATGGGAGTTCGTCCCCTCTTGGACCAATCTGAAGGAGTTCGCCTTCTCCTAGTCTATTCTTTGTGAGTTCGTCCATCTTGTACCAATATAACGGAGTTCGTCTCCTCATGGACCAATCTAATGGAGTTTGTCTCCTCTTGCTCCAATCTAAGAGAGTTCGTCCCCTCTAGGACCAATCTGAAGGAGTTCGGCTCCACTTTGTCCAATCTATGGGAGTTCGTCAGTTGTGGGTCCAATCTAATGGAGTTCGTCTCTCTCGGATCAATGGTCCAATCTAAGCGAGTTCGTTCGTCTTGGTCCAATCTAACGGAGTTCATCTCATCTTGGACGAATCTAAAGTAGTTCATCTCGTCTTGGACCAATCTAACGGAGTTCGCCCTCTCTTGTTCCAATCTACGGGAGTTCGTCCTTCTCGGACCAATCTAGGGGAGTTCGTTCCTCATGGACCATTGACAATCTTTGTGAACCTACTGAACATATCTGTAATTGATTCACGATTTTCATTTTGAAGGCTTCATATTGTCCAAGCAAGATATTCAATCTTATTTCCTTGACACGATAAGTTCCTTCATAAGTGACATTGAGTCTGTCCCAAATTTCTTTGGCTGTTTCACAAGAAGAAATCCTGTTATATTCAGTAAGAGATTGAGCACAATACAACGAATTAGTAGCCCTGGAATCAGTGTGTTGTCTCTTGGTAATTTCATGTTGAGGTATCACTCTAGTTTCTCTAGAACTAGTATAAGGAATCACTCCTTGTTCAATTATTTCCCGTTCCATGGGATCTTTTGACTTCAAGAAAATTATCATTTTATTCTTCCAGACACAGTAGTCCTTTCCATCAAAATAGAGAGGTCTAAGAAAATGTTGTCCTTCCACCACACCTGAACCACTAGCACTTGCCATAGATCATTAGCTCAAAAGTAGAACACTTCTAAAAAGAGCAACCTGACTCTGATACCACTTGAAAGCGCTAGTGTAGTAAATAAATATGTAAAAGCTAATGCGAAAATAAAAAGCTTCGGGATAATAAATAGAGTTAGAGAGTAAAGAGAATTGAACACAAGATGTATAGTGGTTTGGCTTAGATCAAGCCTACGTCCACTCTCTCACGGTGACAGCCTATTGGCTGGAGTCCACTATGAATCAAAAGAGTTAGAATCTCAATGTCTAAGCTTCACAGTATCACTCTCACCAAGTTCGTGTGTCACACTCTTTTAAGTACAATTAAAGCTCTTCACAGATTCAGACTTTAGGAATATTGCTCTCTAACGTTCGTACAACACAACTTGAAATAACTCCCTTAAATACTCCTTCATGCCTTCATAACTGTTGGCACATTCCAAAGGAATTCTTCCAATCTAACCGTTGGACAGAATCAATCAGGAGATCTGAAGCTATAGATAGAAACAATAGAGAATCCGTTAATCCCGATCTCCCATTCAACCGGGATCTTCAGTTTCATAAAGCGAACACTTGCTCCATATAAATGATTGCTTCCATATATAAAATAATCAAATCCAATCAATCCATAAGCTGTTAAAGATATATCAATCCAGATCTTTGTGGGAAAAGAATAAGATCAATAAGATCTATAACCATAATAAATTAAGTCTGTCTTCTCCAGACTTTGAGAAAAATCTGTCCATCTCAGACTTTAGGAAAGTTTGAACACTTCAGATTCTGGGAAAGTCTGACCACCTCAGACTTTGATACAGTTTTGTCATCGTCAAAACCAGCACCAACAATCTCCCCCTTTTTGATGATGACAAAACCTTCCTGCAATCATATTGTATACTATACCAAAACAACTTTCAATATCCTGCAATCATATTGTATACTATACCAAAACAACTTTCAATATCCTGCAATCATATTGTATACTATACCAAAACAACTTTCAATATCACATGCTAGCACAACGAGATGAAGATAACAAAAACCATCAAAATACTCAAATATTAAATAGAACCATAAAGTCCAAATCAATTCATCAAACAGCCCAAAAACCAAAAACCAAAGCCCAAAGCTAATTCAAATGACAATCAAAATCCAAACCAACAATTAAAATCTAAACCAAAATAACAACCATAACAATCAAAATCAAATCTTCTAATTCTCCAAGGCCACTTTCTCCCCCTTTTTGTCATCAATCAAAAAGCTAAGTAGAACGGGGAGCACGAAACAGCATTAGTAGGTATTCGATCCATCCGTTGATTGACTAACTGCTTGAACTGCTCAATATTTCGTTCTAGAGAAGAATATTATGATTGGAGACCAGAAAGTAATGCAATAATTTCTGCAGAACGATTAGTTGAAGCAGTTGGTATAGACTCGGTTGGTCTGGATGGTCCACCCTCTTCGTGTTGTCTTGTACTAACTCCCCCTATCTCTAAGCTAGTCGATGTAGGAGTTTTTGAAACAACCTGTGGTGGAGGAGGAGAGACAACAAATGTACTTCTGGAGGATCCATAGTTTCCCTTGGATGACTAGGAACCATTTCTTCTTCCTCTTGGTCAGACTCTGTTTTCTCAGATTCTGTCTCCTTGTGAGTCTCTTCTTTTGCCACGTCTTCCTCAATATCTTCTTCTTCATCCTGAAGAATCAAATACCTTTTTGCCTTTTTCAGTGTTTGAGGAGTTTCCTACAAAGTCTCCTTGCCCTTTCTCTTTACCCCGGATGAGACTGACTTTGAGGGACTAGCTTCTGAGGGTAAGTTTTTCAATCTCATCTTGGCAATCATATTTTTCCCAATAGTCAAAGGAACGACCAAAGTCTCGCACAGGATTGATGGGATTGGGATGTTTAGATTATGGAAAATTTGAGTTATCAAGGAGGGGTATGGTAACTGACCTTTACCCTTATGTACCACCTTGTACATCTGATACAGAATAACATATGGCATAGAAACAATTGGAGATCTAATAATGCCGTACATTAAACGTGCCTCAGATTTAGAGATATCCGTCTTAGAAGCCGCTTTTGGCTTCAAACAACTGATTCTGATTTTGTGCAGAATGGCATTCAGAGGGGATAGCTGAGAGTATGTGAGTGTACCTACTTGATTGATCGGTAGAGAGAGCAGCAGTGATTTCACTGTCTGTGACAGTGATAGGAATAAAGCCAGTCCGCGAAACTCCAAGAATATCAGCAATTATGTCCACATTGATAGTATATTCTTTGTTGAACACAGAGAATCTCAGGGTATGCCGATCAGGAAAAGACAAATTTGAATAAAAATATGCGGTTAACTCCGCATAACTCGGAACTGTGGTGGAACAGAATTTGTCAATACCAAGCCGACCAAGGTGGACCCCAAGATAGACCTTAATTGAGTTTAAATACTCAAAGTCAACATGTCGTGGATTCATGACCCCACGTTTCAGCAACGCTTTATAGGCATTGTGATGTTCCTTTGTGCAAAAAAGAGGATCATTTGTCTCCGACTGGCTGACATCGAACCCTTACACTAGCTTAAAATGTAAACATTTTCTCATCTTCATCCCTAGGTTCGTGAGAATAGGAGGTACTGAACCGTGGGTCTATAGGAAAGTTTCTCCGTGCTTCATCCGCTGTTCCAGGAGGAGCAATAGAAAGTCGTTCCATTTCTTGCAAAAAGACAGGCTGATTTTTGTATCCACTATCTCGTAGAAATTCATCAATAGTAGTCATAGCGCTACCACCACTCACCAATGTCTGATACAATTTATAAATAAACTCGGGGTTCCGTTTTTTGAGAGGGGCAGTGCTACTTACTTATTCTGTGAGCCTCTGTTGAATCTCAATCCTTGTTTCCGTAGATCCGGTTGCCGACTCTTTATACAATTCTTCTTCCTCAGTAAGATCAAGATGAGTAGGTCAAGAACTGGTGCTAAAATGCTTGCTTACGAGGCGAGACAATTTTCGGGAGGTAGACATTGTGCGTTCTTAGAGAGAGAATTTTTCCCGTCAAACGAAAAGAAAGCTTAGAGGAAGATGAAGAGGCCTAGGGTTTACGAAAACATGATTATATTCTTTTAAACGAGTTTCTTCATGAATAAAAATAGAAGTTTTAGAAAATTTCAGAAAAGCTATCAATCAATAAAAAAGGAAACAAATAATCAAAGAGATGCGTTGGTTCAGAAGACGTACCGTTTGACAGATTTACCAAAAGTGTCAATTGGCGAGAAACAGGATATAAAACCGACCATAAATAGATCAATTTTGATTTAGCCCGAATTCGAAACTGGTTCTAAGTCTGAGTCTTAGTCAGAAAAAAAATGAGACTGAGTCTGAGTCTGAGTCTGAGTCTAAGTCTGAGTCTGAGTCTGAGTCTGAGTCTGAGTCTTAAGAGGAGAGAATATTTAATTTGCTTCTAATAAACTCAAACGACCGTTTATCCAAAAGGTTTTGTAAATATATCAACTAACTTATTTTGAGAATCAACAAACGTGATCTTGACGTCTTTCTTCTAAACATGATCTCTAATGAAATGATGTCGGATTTCAATATGTTTTGCTCTAGAGTGTAAAATCGGATTCTTAGTAAGATCCATAGCACTTGTGCTATTATATCGAATTTCAACACAATACTTTTTGATGCCAAAGTCTTGCACCTGTTGACGCATCCATAGACTCTGTGAACAACAACTCTCAAGAGCTACGTATTCAGATTCTGCTGTTGACATTGCAACGGTGTGTTGCTTCCTTGACAACCAAGATACCAACATATTTCCAAGAACTTGACAATTTCCTATAGTACTTTTCCTGTTCACTCGACATCCTCCCATATCAGCATCAGAATATCCTAATAGAATAAAATTGCTTTCCTTTGGATACTAAAGTCCAAACTTCGTAGTAGATGAAATGTATTTGATAATTCGTTTGACAGCCGATAGATGTGATTCTCTTGGATCTAATTGAAACCTTGCACATAAGCATACACTGAACAAAATGTCAGGTCTAGAAGCAGTAAGATATAATAAGGATCCAATCATGCTCCTGTAAAGCTTTTGATCAACTTTTTCTCCTTCTGAGTCTTTCTCAAGTTTTGTGGTTACTGCCATTGGAGTCTCAACCTTTTTACAATTTTCCATTCCAAACTTCTTGACGAGATCCTTTGCATATTTCTCTTGATGAACAAAGGTACCTTCAGAAGATTGTTTCACTTGTAGTCCAAGGAAAAAGGTTAATTCACCCATCATACTCATCTCGAATTCCTACTGCATATCCTTTGCAAAATTCTTGCACAGAGTTTCATCAGACGATCCAAAAATAATATCATCAACATAGATTTGTACCAATAAGAAATTATGACTGGTCTTTTTAATGAAAAGAGTTGTGTCTACTTTGCCTTTTTCAAATCCACAATGAATAAGAAAGGAATTTAACCGTTCATACCATGCTCGAGGAGCTTGCTTGAGACCGTAAAGAGCCTTCTTTAATTTAAAAACATGATGAGGATTTTTAGGATCCTCAAAGCCAGGAGGTTGTTCAACATAAACTTCTTCTTGAATTACTCCATTTAGAAAGGCACTTTTGACATCCATCTGATATAACCTTAAATTATGAAAGCACGCAAAGGCAAGCAATAATCTGATAGCTTCTAACCTAGCAACAGGAGCATAAGTTTCATCATAATCAATTCCTTCCTCTTGAGTGTATCCTTTAGCCACCAGTCGAGCTTTGTTTCTTGTGATCAATCCTTCTTCATCTAATTTGTTTCTAAACACCCATTTTGTTCCAATAATATATTTTTCTTTGGGTCTTGGAACTAACTCCCAGACATCATTTTATAGCAAACTGTCTCAGCTCATCCTGCATTGCTTCTATCCAGCTATCATCTGCTAAGGCTTCTTCTACTTTCTTTGGCTCAATTTCAGAAATTAAGGCAATTGCACTGGATTCCTCTGGTTCTTCAGGAATAGCAGAAATTCTTACTTTTGATCTGGTTTAGCGTCCATCCTCAATATTGCCAATAATATTTACCAAGGGATGACTTGACTTGTGTTTCCACTTCCTTTGACTCCCTGAGTTTGAATTTCCACTATCAAGATTCTGTGAGTCATTATCTCTAATTGGTTCAACAACTCTCAGTGGAGCACTATTTTCTTCAGTACCAGCTTGTCTCGTGACCTCTGAGTCTGTGTCTGCTTCATGAAATTTAACATGTATAGATTCTTCCACACTATAAGTCCTTTTGTTATAAACTATGTATGCCTTACTTGAAGAAGAATATCCAAGGAAGATTCCTTCATCAGATCTACTATCAAATTTCCCAATCATGTCAGCAGAGTTCTTAAGAATAAAGCATTTACAACCAAAGACATGAAAGTAAGAAACATTAGGCTTTTTGTCTTTATAATCTCATATGATGTTTTGAAGAGATCTTGGAAATTTGTTTCATATGAGCATGACCAAGTCTTTTATGCCATAATTCTACTTCTTTCTGTAAAGATATAACACACTTAGGAGTCTCAACATGTATATCCAATAAATATATATTACCATGTCTCCTTCCACTGAAAGTTTGTGAATTGTCTTTACTTGAGGCAAGACAGATTCCTTCTTGAAATTGGATTTTATAACCAATATCACAAAGTTGACTGATGCTGAGTAGATTATACTTCAATCATTTAACCAAGGAGACATTGTTAATAGAAAGCTTTCCAATCTTTACAGTTCCTCGGCCAATAATTTTCCCTGTGCTATCTCCTCCAAAAGCTACTTTTCCTCCATCAAATCTTTCCAATTTAATGAAACAGCTTGAATCTCCTGTCATATGTCTCGAACATCCACTGTCCAAGTATCACTTTGATTGAACTTCCTGATTATCAAAATCTTCTGAGTCTGAGTTTGAATCGGAATGAACCATTAATCAAATGTTGGCAAACTCCTTATCACTTTCTTCACATTCCGTGTCACTCCAAGTTTCAGCCTTTAGAGCCTTTTTGTTCTTCTCGTACCTTCCATTCTTTTGTTTGAGAAGAGGACAATCTGGCTTAATATGTCCTTTCTTTTGACAATTATAACATGTGATCTCAGCATAAGTGTTTCTTTCATCAGATTGTCCTTTTTAAGCACTGGATTCTTTCCAATTTGATCTCCTTCCATTTCTGTTGAACTTTCTGAACTTCTTAATGAAAAGAGTCATTTCTTCTTCATCAAGATAGTCATCTGATCCTGCATCATCAGAAATAATATTAGATTTTAAGGCAATTGATTTCTTACCTTTGAACTCTTATTCTTGATTGAGATTTTCCACTTCATAAGATTGAAGTGTTCTGACTAATTCATCCACTGACAAGGGCTGAATTCTTTGAGTTTCTCTAATAGATGTCTTGATATGATTCCATTCTTGTGATAATCCTCGCAAGAGCTTGTTAACTTTCATAGGTTCAGTGATTGGTTGTCCTTGATATGCAAGTCCATTGACAATCTCTGTGAACCTGCTGAACATATCTGTAATTGATTCACCATTTTTCATTTTGAAGGCTTCATATTGTCCAAGCAAGATATTTAATCTTGTTTCCTTGACACGATCAGTTCCTTCATAAGTGACATTGAGTCTGTCCCAAATTTCTTTAGCTGTTTCACAAGAAGAAATCCTGTTATATTCAGTAAGAGATAGAGCACAATACAACGAATGAGTAGCCCTCGAATCAGTGTGTTGTCTCTTGGTAATTTCAGCTTGAGGTATCACTCTAGTTTCTCCAGAACTAGTAAAAGGAATCACTCCTTGTTCAATTATTTCCCTTTCCATGGGATCTTTTGACTTCAAGAAAATTCTCATTTTATTCTTCCAAACACAGTAGTCCTTTCCATCAAAATAGGGAGGTCTAAGAAAATGTTGTCCTTCCACCACACCTGAACCACTAGCACTTGCCATAAATAGTTAGCTCAGAAGTAAAACACTTCTAAAAAGACCAACCTGGCTCTGATACCACTTGAAAGCGCTAGTGCAGTAAATAAATATGTAAAAGCTAATGCGGAAATAAAAAGTTTCGGGATAATAAATAGAGTTTGAGAGTAAAGAGAATTGAACACAAGATGTATAGTGGTTCGGCTTAGATCAAGCCTACGTCCACTTTCCTACCGTGACAGCCTATTGGCTGAAGTCCACTATGAATCAAAAGAGTTACAATCTCAATGTCTAAGCTTCACAGCTTCACTCTCACGAAGTTCGTGTATCACACTCTTTTGAGTACAATTAAAGCTCTTCACAGATTCAGACTTTAGGAATATTGCTCTCCAACGTTCATACAACACAACTTGAAATAACTCCCTTAAATACTCCTTCATGCCTTCATAACCATTGGCACCTTCCAAAGGAATTCTTCCAATCTAACCGTTGGACAGAATCAATCACGAGATCTCAAGCTACAGATAGAAACAGTAGAGAATCCGTTAATCCCGATCTCTCATTCAATCAGGATCTTCAGTTTCCTAAAGGGAACACTTGCTCCATATAAATGATTGCTTCCATAAATAAAATAATCAAATCCAATCAATCCATAAGCTGTCGAAGATATATCAATCCAGATCTTTGTGGGAAAATAATAAGATAAATAAGATCTATAACCATAATAACTTAAGCCTGTCTTCCCCATACTTTGAGAAAAATCTGTCCATCTCAGACTTTAGGAAAGTCTGAACACTTCAGATTCTGGGAAAGTCTGACCAGCTCAGACTTTGGGAAAGTCTGAACACCTCAGACTTTGGTAGAGTTTTGTCATCGTCAAAACCAGCACCAACAGTTCGTCCCCTCTTGGACCAATCTCAAGGATTTTGTCCTTCTCGGACCAATCTATGGGAGTTCATTCCTCATGCACCAATCTAAAAGATTTCATCCCTTCTTGGACCAATCTAATGGAGTTCGTCTCCTCTTGGTCCAATCTAAGGAAGTTCGTCCCCTTTTGGACCAATCTAAAGGATTTCGTCTCTTAATGGTCCAATCTAAAGGGCGTTCGTCCCTTTTAGTCCAATCTAACGGAGTTCGTCCCCTATTTGTCCAACCTAAGGGAGTTCGACCCCTGTTGGTCCAATTTAACGAAGTTGATCTCCTTTTGGTCCAATATAGGGGAGTTCGTCCCCTATTGGACAAATCTAAAGGAGTTCGTCTCCTCTTGGTCCAATTTAAGGGGGATTGTCACCTATGGGTCTAATGTAATGGAGTTCGTTACTCTCGAACCAATCTAAAGGAGTTCGTCCCTCATGACCAATCTAAGTGAGTTCGTCCCTTCTTGGACCAATCTAAAGGAGTTCATCCCCTCTTGGTCCAATCTAAGGGGGTTTGTCACCTCTGGGTCTAATGTAATGGAGTTCGTCACTCTCGAACCAATCTAAAGGAGTTCGTCCCTCATGAACCAATCTAAAGGAGTTCGTCTCCTCTTGGACCAATCTAAAGGAGTTCGTCTCCTCTTGGTCCAATCTAATAGAGTTCGTCCCCTCTTGGACCAATCTAATGGAGTTCGTCTCCTAATGCTCCAATCTAAGGAAGTTCGTCACCTTTGGGTCCAATCTAATGGCGTTCGTCCTTCTCGGACCAATCTAAGGGAGTTCGTCTCTCATGGACTAATCTAAAGGAGTTTGCCTCCTCTTGGACCAATCCAAAGGACTTCGTCACCTCTTGGTCCAATCTAAGGAAGTTCGTCCCCTCTTGGACCAATCTCAAGGAGTTCGTGTCCTAATGGTCCAATCTATAGGAGTTCGTCCCCTCTTGGACCAATCCAATGGAGTTGGTCTCTTCTTAGTCCAACATAAAGGAGTTCGTCCCCTCTTGGACAAATCTAAAGGAGTTCGTCTCCTCTTGGTCAAATCTAAGGGAGTTCGTCGCCTCTGGGTCCAATCTAATGGTGTTCGTCTCTCTCGGACCTATCTAAGGGAGTTCGGCCCTCATGGACCAATCGATGGGAGTTCGTCTCCTCTTGGACCAATCTAAAGGAGTTCATCCCCTTTTGGACCAATCTAAGGGAGTTTGTCGCATCTTCGTCTAATTTAATGGAGTTCGTCCTTCTCGGAACAATTTAAGAAGTTCATGCCCTGTTAGACCAATCTAATGGAGTTTATCTCATCTTGGACCATTCTGACGGAGTTCGTCTTCTCTTGGTCCAATCTAAGGGAGTTGGTCTCCTATTGGATCAATCTTAAGGAGTTCGTCCCCTTATGGTCCATTCTAAGGGAGTTCGTCTCCTCTTAGATCAATCTAAAGGAGTACGTCTACTCTTTGTCAAATCAAAGGGAGTTCGTCTCCTCTTGGACCAATCTAAAGGAGTCCGCCTTTTCCTGGTATAATCTTAGGGAGTTCGTCCATCTTGTACCAATATAACGGAGTTCGTCTCCTCATGGACCAATCTAATGGAGTTCGTCTCCTCTTGCTCCAATCTAAGAGAATTCGTCCCCTCTAGGACCAATCTGAAGGAGTTCCGCTCCGCTTTGTCCAATCTAAGGGAGTTCGCCACCTATGAGTCCAATCTAATGGAGTTCGTCTCTCTCGGATTAATGGTCCAACCTAAGCGAGTTCATTCGTCTTGGTCCAATCTAACGGAGTTCATCTCCTCTTGGATGAATCTAAACGAGTTCGTCTCTTCTTGGACCAATCTAACGGAGTTCGCCCTCTCTTGTTCCAATCTAAGGGAGTTCATCCTTCTCGGACCAATCTAGGGGAGTTCGTTCCTCATGGACCAATCTAAAGGAGTTCGTCCCCTCTTGGACCAATCTAACGGAGTTCGTCTCCTCTTGGTCCAATGTAGGGGAGTTCGTCCCCTCTTAGACCAATCTCAAGGATTTCATCCTTCTCGGACCAATCTATGGGAGTTCGTTCCTCATGGACCCATTTAAAGGATTTCGTCCCCTATTGGACCAATCTAATGGAGTTCGTCTCCTCTTGGTCCATTCTAAGGGAGTTCGTCCCCTTTTGGACCAATCTAAAGGATTTCGTCTCCTAATGGTCCAATCTAAAGGGTGTTCGTCCCTTTTAGTCCAATCTAACGGAGTTCGTCCCCTATTTGTCTAACCTAAGGGAGTTCGACCCCTCTTGGTCCAATCTAACAGAGTTTATCTCCTTTGGGTCCAATATAGGGGAGTCCGTCTGCTATTGGACAAATCTAAAGGAGTTCGTCTCATCTTGGTCCTATTTAAGTGGGTTTGTCACCTCTGGGTCTAAAGTAATGGAGTTCGTCACTCTCGAACCAATCTAAAGGAGTTCGTCCCTCATGGACCAATCTAAAGGAGTTCGTATCCTCTTGGACCAATCTAAAGGAGTTCGTCTCCTCTTGGTCCAATCTAAGGGAGTTCGTCCCTTCTTGGACCAATCTAAAAGACTTCGCCTCCTCTTGGTCTAATTTAAGGGAGTTGATCCCCTCTTGGACCAAGCTAAAGGATTTCGTCTCCTCTTGGTCCAAGCTAACGGAGTTCGGCCTTCTCAGACCAATCATAGGGAGGTCGTCCCCTCTCTGACCATTCTAATGTAGTTAGTCCCCTATTGGTCCAATCTGAGGGAGTTTGTCCCCTCTTGGTCTAATCTAAGGAAGTTCGTCACCTTATGGTCCATTCTAATGGAGTTCGTCCTACACGGACCAATCTAAGGGAGTTCGTCCCCTCTAGGACCAATCTCAAGGAGTTCGTCTCCTCTTGGTCTAATTTATGGGCGTTTGTCCCCTCTTGGATCAATCTAACGGAGTTCATGCGCTCTTGGTCCAACCTAAGGGAGTTCATCCCCTCTTGGACCAATCTAATGGAGTTGGTCTCCTCTTGGTCCATTATAAGAGAGTTTATCCCCTCTAGGACAAATCTAAAGGGGTTCGTCTCCTCTTTATCCAATCTAAGGGGGTTCGTCACCTGTGGTTCTAATCTGATGGAGTTCGTCACTCTTAAATCAATATAAGGGAGTTCGTCCCTCATGGACTAATCTAAAGGAGTTCGTCTCCTCTTGGTCCAATATAAGGGAGTTCGTCCCCTCTTGGACTAATCTAAAGGATTTCGTATCCTCTCGCTCCAATCTAAGGGATTTCGTTCCCTCTTGGACCAATCTCAAGGTGTTCGTCTCCTCTTGATCCAATCTAAGGGCTTTTGTCCACTCTTGGTCCAATCTAGTCGAGTTGGTCTTGTCTTGGTCCAATAAAAGGGATTTCATCCCCTCTCAGACAAACCTAAAGGAGTTTGTCTACTCTTGGTCTAATCTAAGAGAGTTCGTCCCCTCTTGGACCAATCTAATAGAGTTCGTCTTCTAGTGGTCCTATCTGAGGAAGTTCCTCACCTTTGGGTCCAATCTAATGGTGTTCGTCTTTTTCGGACCAATCTAAGGGAGTTCGTCCTTCACGGACTAATCTAAGGGAGTTCGTCTCCTCTTGGACCAATCTAAAGGAGTTCGTCCCCTCTTGGTCCAATCTAAGAGAGTTCGTCCCCTCTGGGACCAATCTAATGCAGTTCGTCTCCTCTTGGTCCAATCTAAGGGATTTCATCCCCTCTTGAACCAATGTCAAGGTGGTCGTCTCCTAATGGTCCAATCTAAGGGAGTTCGTCCCCTCTTGGACCAATCTAATGGAGTTGGTCTCCTCTTAGTCCAATATAAAGGAGTTCGTCCCCTCTTGGACCAATCTAAAGAAGTTCGTCTCCTCTTGGTCAAATCTAAGGGAGTTCGTCACTTCTGGGTCCAATCTAATGGACTTCGTCACTCTCGGACCAATCTAAGGGAGTTCGGCCCATGCGGACCAATCGATGGGAATTCGTCCCCTTTTGTACCAATCTAAGGGACTTCGTCCCCTTTTATACCAATCTAAGGGACTTCGTCCCCTCTTCGTCTAATTTAATGGAGTTAATCCTTCTCGGAACAATTTAAAGGAGTTTGTGCCTTCTTGGACCAATCTAAATGAGTTTATCTCATCTTGGACCATTGTGACGGAGTTCGTCTTCTCTTGGTCCAATCTAAGGGAGTTGGTCCCCTATTGGATCAATCTCAAGGAGTTCGTCTCCTCATGGTCCTATCTAAAGGAGTTCGTCTACTCTTGGTCAAATCAAAGAGAGTTCGTCCCCCCTTGGACCAATCTAAAGGAGTTCGTCTTCTCCTGGTCTATTCTTAGGGAATTCGTCCATCTTGTACCAATATAACGGAGTTCGTCTCCTCATGGACCAATCTAACGGAGTTCGTCACCTCTTGCTCCAATCTAAGAGAGTTCGTCCCCTCTTGGACCAATCTAATGGAGTTCGACTCCTTTTGGTCCAATCTAATGGATTTCGTCACCTGTGGATCCAATCTAATAGAGTTCGTCACTCTCGGACCAATCTAAGGGAGTTTGTTCGTCTTGCTCGAACCTAAGCGAGTTCGTTCGTCTTGGTCCAATCTAACGGAGTTCATCTTCTCTTGGACAAATCTAAAGGAGTTTGTCTCCTCTTGGACCAATCTAATGGAGTTCGTCCTCTCTTGGTCCATTCTAAGGGAGTTCGTCCTTCTCGGACCAATCTAATGGAGTTTATTCCTCATGGACCAATATAAAGGTGTTCGTCACCTCTTGGACCAATCTAAAGGAGTTCGTCTCCTCTTTGTCCAATCTAAGGCAGTTCGTCCCCTCTTGGACCAATTCAAAGGATTTTACCTTCTCTTGGTCCAATCTAAAGGAGTTCGTACCCTCTTGGACCAATCTCAAGGAGTTCGTACCCTCTTGGTCCAATTGAAGGGCGTTCTTCCCCTTTGGACCAATCTAACGGAGTTCCTCCCCTCTTGGTCCAATCTAACAGAGTTCGTGTTCTCTTGGCCCAATCTAATGGAGTTCGTCCCCTCTTGGACCAACCTCAAGGAGTTTGTCTCCTGTTGGTCCAATTTATGGGCGTTTGTCCCCTCTTGGATCAATCTTACGGAGTTCGTCCCCTCTTGGTCCAGCCTAAGGGAGTTCGTCCCCTCTTGGACCAATCTAATGGAGTTGGTCTCGTCTTGGTCCAATATAAGGGAGTTCATCCCCTCTTGGACAAATCTAATAGAGTTCGTTTCCTCTTTGCCCAATCTAAGGGAGTTCGTCCCCTTTTAGATTGGACCAGTGGTTCTATTCTAATGGAGTTTGTCACTCTCGAACCAATCTAAGGGAGTTCATCCCTCATGGACCAATCTAAAGGAGTTCATCTCCTCTTGGACCAATCTAATGGAGTTCGTCTCCTCTTGGTCCAATCTAAGGGAGTTCGTCCCCTCTTGGACCAATCTAAAGGATTTCGTCTCATCTTGCTCCAATCTAAGGGAGTTCGTCCCCTCTTGGACCAATCTCAAGGTGTTCGTCTCCTCTTGGTCCATTCTAAGGGTTTTCTCAACTCTAATGGAGTTCGTCACTCTCGAACCAATCTAAGGGAGTTCGTTCGTCTTGGTCGAACCTAAGGGAGTTCGTTTGTCTTAGTCCAATCTAACGGAGTTCATCTCCTCTTGGACAAATCTAAAGGAGTTCATCTCCTCTTAGACCAATCTAATGGAGTTCGTCCTCTCTTAGTCCAATCTAAGGGAGTTCGTCCTCTCTTGGTCCAATCTGGCTCTGTCTCTAACAATCATAATAAGCTTCGTCTTCCTGGCTGGGACGAAGATATCGCGATTACGGAATAAGGCATCATTCCATGTCTTCCATCTGATATGGCAAAGGGCTCCTAGCGAGAATCTAGCAATACACTGATGGAAGTGATTGCTATATATGTGTCTGATAGCCCACTCAAGCGTCTCCTGCCACGACCCCTGCCTCCAAGAAAGCTGACAATTCTAGGCCCAGAAAGACACTAGCCCAGCAGTGACACGACATCCGAAAAATAGATGGTTTATAGAATCTGGCCTAGTATGATAGAAAATGCAAGAACCATCCTCTATCCTACCAGAAGATAACAGGAATACCTGGGTGGGTAGCATGTTCCTCGTCATAATCCACAGGTGAAACTAATGTCTCAGAATGATCACCTTGTTCCGTATAAATGAAGACCATGGAACTCTCGGACCCGTTGGACGAACAATACTCCATGTGGATGCCACGAAGAAGGTGCCTGAAGAATCCCCCAACCACCGAAAATAATCATGTTGGTCAGACAAAATAGGAAGCGGTCCTAGCTCATGCAAAATAAAAGGATCCTGTCCTCGAGCCCAAAAAAGAATGGCTAGCCTGGCCTCCCTGGATAGACTAGAACGGTAGATGTCCTGGTTGGAAAACATGGTATAGAGTGAACCACTGTCATGCCAGTGATCGAACCATAATGAAATAGACATCCCGTCTCCGACGCCCCATCGTAACATATGCATGTACTCCTGTTCAAGCTCCATAATCCTCCTCCAGGCCCAAGAACAAAAAGTTGGTGGCTTAGCCACCCAAAAACTATGTCTACGAAGAAAAATCGAGTGGATCCATCTACACCACAAGGACTCTCTATCTACAAACAGGGTCCATATATGCTTAAATTGAGCCCTCTTCGACCAATCTAATGGAGTTGGTCTCCTCTTAGTCCAATATAAGGGAGTTTGTCCCCTCTTTGACCAATCTAAAGGAGTTCTTCTCCCTTTGGTCCAATCTAAGGGAGTTCCTCACCTCTGGGTCCAATCTAATGAAGTTCGTCACTCTCGAACCAATCTAAGGGAGTTCGTCCCTCACGGATCAATCTAAGGGAGTTCGTCCCCTCTGGGACCAATTTTAAGGAGTTCAACCCATCTAGGACCAATCTAAGGGAGTTCGTCCCCTCTTCGTCCAATCTAATGGAGTTCGCCTCCTCTTGGACCAACCTAAAGTAGGTGGTCTCCTCCTAGTCCAATCTAAGGGAGTTCGTCCCATCTTGGACCAATCTAAAGGAGCTTGTCACCTCTTGCTTCAATGTAAGCAATTTCATCACCTTTGGGTCCAATCTAAGGGAGTTCGTCCCCTCTTAGACCAATCTAAAGGAGTTCGTCTCCTCCTAATCCAATTTAAATGAGTTCGTCACCTCTGGGTCCAATCAAATGGAGTTCGTCACACTCGGACCAATCTAAGGGAGTTCGTCTCCTCTTGGATCAATCTAAAGGAGTCCGTCTCCTCTTGGTCCAATCTAAGGGAGTTCGTCCTCTCTTGGACCAATCTAAAGGAGTTCGTCTTCTCTTGGTCCAATCTAAGGGAGTTCATCTCCTCTCGGACCAATCTAAAGGAGTTCGTCTACTCTTAGTCCAATTTATGGGCGTTCGTCCCCTCTTGGACTAATCTAAATGAGTTCGCCTCCCCTAGGACCAATCTAAAGCAGTTTGTCCCCTCTTGGTCCAACCTAAGGTAGTTCGTCCCATTTTGGACCAATCTAATGGTGTTGGTCACCTCTTGGTCCAATATGATGGAGTTGGTTCCCTCTTGGACCAATCTAAAGGAGTTCGTCTCACCTTGGTCCAATCTAAGGGAATTCGCCACCTATGGGTCCAATCTAATGGAGTTCGTCACTCTCGGACCAATCTAAGGGAGTTCGACCCTCATAGACCAATCTAAGGGAGTTCGTCTCCTCTTGGATCAATCTAAAGAAGTCCGTCTCCTCTTGGTCCAATCTAAGGGAGTTCATCCTCTCTTGGACCAATCTAAAGGAGTTCGTCTTCTCTTGGTCCAATCTAAGGGAGTTCATCTCCTCTCGGACCAATCTAAAGGAGTTCGTCTACTCTTAGTCCAATTTATGGGCGTTCGTCCCCTCTTGGACTAATCTAAATGAGTTCGCCTCCCCTAGGACCAATCTAAAGCAGTTCGTCCCCTCTTGGTCCAACCTAAGGTAGTTCGTCTCATGTTGGACCAATCTAATGGTGTTGGTCACCTCTTGGTCCAATATGACGGAGTTGGTTCCCTTTTGGACCAATCTAAAGGAGGTCATCTCACCTTGGTCCAATCTAAGGGAGTTCGCCACCTATGGGTCCAATCTAATGGAGTTCGTCACTCTCGGACCAATCTAAGGGAGTTCGACCCTCATAGACCAATCTAAGGTAGTTCGTCTACTCTTGGATCAATCTAAAGGAGTTCGTCCCATCTTGGTCCAACCTAAGGGAGTTCGTCCCATCTTGGTCCAACCTAAGGGAGTTCGTCCCCTCTTGGACCAATCTAACAGAGTTAGTCTCCTCTTGGTCCATCATATGGGAGTTCGTCCCCTATTGGACCAATCTCAAGGAGTTCGTCTCCTCACGGTCATATCTAATGGAGTTCGTCTCCTCTCGGACCCCAATCTAAAGAAGTTCATCTCCTCACGGTCAAATTTTAGAACGTTCGTCCCCTCTTGAACAAACCTGATGGTGTTCGTCCCCTCTTGAACCAATCTAATGGTGTTCGTCTCCCCTTGGACTAATCTAAAGGAGTTCGTCTCCTCTTGGTCCAATCTAAAGGATTCCGGCCACTCTTGGACCAATCTAGTGGAGTTGGTCTCGTCTTGGTCCAACATAAGGTAGTTCGTCCCCTCTTGGACCAATCAAAACGAGTTCGTCTCCTCTTGGTCGAATCTAAGGGAGTTCGTCCCCTCTTGGACCAATCTAAAGGAGCTCGTATCTTCTTGGTCCAATCTTACCAAGGTCGTCACCTTTGGGTCCAATCTAATGGAGTTTTTGCTTCTTGGACCAATCTAAGGGAGTTCTTCCCTCATGGACCAATGTAAAGGAGCTCGTCTACTCTTGGACCAATCTAAATGAGCTCGTTTCCTCTTGGGCCAATCAAAGGGAGTTCGTCCCCTCTTGGACTAATCTGAAGGACTTCGTCTCCTCTTGGTCCAATCTAAGGGAGTTCATCCCCTATTGGACCAATCTCAAGGTGGTCGTCTCCTCACGGTCCAATCTAAGGGAGTTCGTCTCCTCTTGGACCAATCTAACGGAGTTCATCTCCTCTTGGTCCAATTTAAGTACGTTCATCCCCTATTGGACCAATCTAAAGGAATTCGTCTCCTCTTGGTCCAATCTAAGGGAGTTCGTCCCCTCTTAGACCAATCTAAAGGAGCTCGTCCCCTCTTGGTCCAATCAAAGCAAGCTCGTCACCTTTTAGTCCAATCTAATGGAGTTCGTCCTTCTCGGACCAATCTAAGGGAGTTCGTCCCGCATAGACCAATGTAAAGGAGTTTGTCTCCTCTTGGACCAATCTAAAGGAGTTGGTCTCCTCTTGGTCCAATCTAAGGGAGTTCGTCCCCTCTTGGACCAATCTAAAGGAGCTTGTCTCTTCTCAGTCCAATCTAACCAAGCTTGTCACCTTTGCATCCAATCTAATGGAGTTCGTCCTTCTCGACCAATCTAAGGGAGTTCGTCTCGCATGGACCAATGTAAAGGAGTTCGTCTCCTCTTGGACCAATCTAAAGGAGTTCATCTCCTCTTGGTCCAATCTAAGGGAGTTCTCCCCTTCTTGGACTAATCTAAAGGACTTCGTCTCTTCTTGGTCCAATCTATGGGACTTCATCCCCTATTAGACCAATCTCAAGGTGGTCGTCTGCTCACGGTCCAATCTATGGGAGTTCGTCCCCTCTCGGACCAATCTAACAGAGTTCATCTCCTCTTGATCCAATTTAAGTACATTCGTCCCCTCTTGGACCAATGTAAAGGAATTCGTCCCCTCTTGGTCCAATCTAAAGGAGTTCGTTTGCTCTTGGTCCAATCAAAGGGAGTTCGTCCCCTACTGGACCTATCTTAAGTAGTTCGTCTCGTCACGGTCCAATCTAAGTGAGTTCGTCTCCTCTTGGACCAATCAAAAGGAGATCGTCCCCTCCTGGTCCAATCAAAGCAAGCTCGTCACCTTTGGGTCCAATCTAACGGAGTTCGTCCTTCTCGAACCAATCTAAGGGAGTTCGTTCCGCATGCACCAATCTAAAGGAGGTCGACTCCTCTTCAACCAATCTAAAGGAGTTCGTCTCCTCTTGGTCCATTCTAAGGGAGTTCGTCCCCTATGGAACCAATCTCAAGGTGGTCGTCTCCTCACGGTCCAATCTAGGGGAGTTTGTCTCCTCCCAGACCAATCTAAAGGAGTTCATCTCCTCTTGATGCAATTAAGGAACGTTCGTCCCCTCTAGGACCAATTTAAAGGAATTCATCCCCTGTTCGTCCAATCTAAAGAAGTTCGTCTCCACTTGGACCGATCTAAAGGTGTTCGTCCCATCTTCGTCCATCCTAAGGGAGTTTGTCCCCTCTTGGACCAATCTAATGGAGTTGGTCTCCACTAGGTCCAATATGTTGATGTTTGTCCTCTCTTGGACCAATCTAAAGGAGTTCGTCTCCTTTTGGTCCAAACTAAGGGAGTTCGTCACCTCTGGGTCCAATCTAATGGAGTTTGTAGCGACCTCCCCGAAGGTGCACCACCTAGGGTTCGGCTAATGGTTTGTTAAGTGGGACTTAACTTGAGTTCTCCCAAACTTGGACCAATTCACGACTTTGGTTTCACTTTCTTTATACATGCAAAATATTCAATTTGGAGCCGTCACTAACCTATTTATGGTGGGTTGGTTAGAAACCCATGTAAGGCATCAGGAGTCACGCCTTACTCCTACGAACCAGAGATCTATGACTCGGGGACTTGGTTACGCTAAATTACTCTAACGCCCTTTCAGTACCTTTTCATTATTTTCAAAAACTTCGCAGGCAGTTTGGATTTATTTTAATTCTACTCCTAACATGCAATGGTGACCACACGTATACTCTAATAAAAATTCAAGAATGGAATGAAATAATAATACAAATCAAATCAAATCAAATCTAACCAAAATTGAATCAAATCAAATCAAATCAAATCAAATCAAAACACATCTAATCAAATCTAATCTAAAAAAAAACTAATCTAACAAAATCAAATAGAAATCTAATCTAATAAAGTATCAAATAAAATCTAATCTAGCAAATTCAAATAAAAATCTAACAAAATCAAATAAAATCTAAGTAAAATCTAATAGAATAAAATAAGATATGCATGAAAATCAACAAACCTAATGCAATGTATGAAATGCAATTTTTTTGGAATTTTTATGATTTAATTAGCCTAATATCCATAGTTAAATATTACCTAATCTAAATTAGGACACCAAATATGTCAATTCCTAATTTAAATTAAATCTTATCCAACCAAAGATAATGTCCTATAATGCAATCTAGCTAAAAAAATATCCTACCAAAAATACCTAATATGCAATCTAAACTAATTATGCAAATTAATCTAAACATGCAATTAATCTAAACATGCGATTATTTAAATAAATGTGCAAAATCTTTTTCTTTTTACGGCAAAATCTTGGTCAAGTGTTCTCAAAAAAGCCCTCCCCCTTGTACTTTTTCCTCTCTTTCTCCCTCTCTCTCTCTCCCTCTCTCTGTACGTCTCCCGCTTTTTCTCGAAAAAAAAAAATCCTCCCCCTTTCTCTCTTTTCTCTCTCGCTCTTTCTCTCTCTCCTGTGTGTGCCCAATTTTTCCGAAAAAAGTTCTCCCTGACTCTCGCGTCCCCTCTTCTTTTCAAAGGACGTCCCAGCCAATATTCGCTCCAAGACCAAATATTCCTTTTGAAATTTTATTTTCCTATTCTTCTCTTTTCCAAATATTTCTTCTTTGAACACCAAAATCATGTTTCCACTTTTGTTCTTTCCCTTTAATCAAATGTGATATATGCCCAAGATTCCTTGATATGCAAAACACCCTAATTAATTAAATGCAGAAATAAATCCTATTTTAAATGAAATCAAAAATTTAGGTGTCAATAGCTGCCCCTCTTTGAAGGTGAGCTCGCAGAGGTTGCATTCAAAGACCGACATGAGACCTAAATTTTGATTATGCAAATGCAATGAAGTGAAAAAAAAAATTGAATTTTTTTGAAATTTTTTTTTGAAAAAAATGTGAATCTTATTCTAGATGCAATGCTATGAAAATGCAAATACATGTTACGAGAAAAGAAAACATACCTGCAATCTCTTACCTGGTTTGTTTGCTTGGGGCCCGAACCTTCAATCGGTCACGACAGAAGCAAACGAGAACTCACACTTCAGACTGAGATCCAAATTCATGTACATCGCCACAGGAATCTGATATGAGATATCGATACATCGCCATCGATACTCACTAGTGAGACACCTGTACATCGCCACAGGCTCTCGAGATGTGCTACTTGAGAGTGAGATACCTATACATCACCATAGGCACTCAAGATAAGATAAAATACCGATACATCGCCATCGGCACTTAAAAGTGAGATACCTATACATCGCCATAGGTACTCAGGGTGAGATACCAATACATCGCCATTGGCACTCGAAGTAAGATACCAATACATCACCATTGGCACTTGAAAGTGAGATTCCTATACATCGCCATAGGAACTCAAGGTGAGATACCGATACATCGCCATCGGTACTCGAAACATAATACTTGGGCTACAAAAGCACGCCAAGTTAGTGAAAAGAGACCACGAGCTACGAAAAGCACGCCGTGTCAATTAAGAAATACTTGAAAGTGAGCAACCTATACATCGCCATAGGCACTCGAAATGAGATACTTGAGCTACAAAAGCACGCCAAGTTAAGAGACTCCGGGCTACGGGAAGCACACCGTGTCGATGAAGAGACTACGGGCTACGAAAGCACGTCGCATCGATGAATGATGACTACGGGCTACGGGAAGCACGCCGCGTCGATGAAGAGACTACGGGCTACGGAAGCACGCCGCGTCGATGAATGATGACTACGGGCTACGGAAGCACGCCGCGTAGCCCATAGTACGCCGCGTCGATGAATGATGACTCCGGGCTACGGAAGCACGCCGCGTCGATGAATGGATGACTCCGGGCTACGGAAGCACGCCGTGTCGATGAAGAGACTCCGGGCTACAGAAGCACGCCATGTCGATGAAGGATGACTCCGGGCTACGAAAGCACGCCGTGTCGCTAAAAGATGACTCTAGGTTACGAAAGCACGCCAGATTGATTATCTGCAAGAAGAAAGCTCAAGAATATTCTAGAAATACTCAAAGCTTTAGAAAACAATTTGATTGTCATAAACTCTTTGGTTCTCAGAAGAAAAACTATCATTAGGAAAGATAAGCATAGACAAAATTCAAATCTCAAAATCATGCACATTGATTTTGCATCAAGTTTTCAATAAGATGATTTCCATTCAATAGTGTGAATTTCTCAAGAATGTCAAATGAGATGTAATCAGAAAGGACTTTCACTCGCTCTCATTAGAAGGCTTTTGTCCCGCCCATTAATACGAGAAAAACTGCATCACTCAATCTCATCATCATCATGTCAATAAGGGTCCGAGTATTCTCGCAAGCGGTACAAATTTACCAATCAGAGAGGTCTTTAATAGGACCGCAATTTGGGCTTGGTCAACGGTTAAGCAAAGGGGACTCTTTGAGTCAAGGCTTAGAAAGAATGTCTTCTCAACAAATGTATTCAACAAATGTCACCAGGTTTACAAGTCAAGAACCTAGCAAATGCAATAGAAACAGTCTTGCTCGCACTTCTTCGAGCTATGCTGAAAACATTAGAAACCTCACATTAATTCAAGTGCTCTAATCAGAAGAGACTTTAAAGGGATGTAATGTAGGCTTGGCTCAAGGGTGAGAAATAAATGGATAAGTAGGCTCAAAGATGTGTATGAAAGCTGGTGATCAATCACCGGGGGATCTTCTTAGGTTCAAATTTCGAGCTTCAAATAATACTTCACTGGGGATGACATATGATTTTTGGAAAGCCCGACCACCTTGAAGGCTGACTTTTGCGAATTTGAGCCTTTGGCTCTGACTTCTATTGGCATCGGCCTTGCTTTTACCAGGCACACTGCTTTTTCTTGCCCCTAAGTCTTTTCACTTATCTTTTTAACTTAGGCATTGGCCTTGCTTTTACCAGGCACACTGCTTTTTCATGCCCCATTTTCGCATTTTTTCTTTTTTTTTTCTTATTGCTGGACTTGACTGACAAGTATGAGTAATATGACATCTTTGGCTGACATCCTCGGATGTGACTCTTATATTCAGCTATTTTCAATGGCCTTGAACTTTTTCATGCCTCAGTGTAAGTTTTGATCACCATCAATGTGGGTTTAATTTGAAATAAAGATCATAGGCTCAAAGTGGCTAACAAAGGATAAGAGTGTTTAGGATAGAGAAATGAACGCTCTTCGTCATTCTAAGGCACTTGATTTGACATTTGATTTCACATGTAATAGCAACACTCAAAGATTGATGCAAGTGAAAGCAAGAAAGTTTCTACTCATTTCACACCTTTCAACACCAATAATACAAATGTACCTCCAATTTGCCCTAGTGTGGGGTGATTCTTGACAGGGGTAACATGAAATGAAACTTCACAAGTGTTTATGTTCAAATTGGGTAGTCAATGGATCAATAAAGTGTTTGGTATAGAGAAATGAACTGCCCCTCATCATTTCGGTCATTGTACCTTTTGCGAGAAAACTCTTTACCTTGTAGACATTGAACTTAATACGCTCATCTCACAAGTGTATAAATATGGGACTGTGTATGGATAAGGCTTGCCTTTCATCATCCCGACATATCTCATTAACATTCTCAATCAACTCAGCATTACTTTTCAGTGGATTCAAAAACCATCATGCAAAATCATTTTATCAAATGTGGGCACTTTGAGCCTATTTCCAACAATTCATCTTTCTCAAAAATAACATCCCAGTAGAAAAAGTGATTAGAAATGAAAGTCCATTGGTTGCCTTTGGGTGTGAACACACAGATCATCGCCATGGAAACTCAGTCTTTGACGCCACATTTTTCGTTTTTACCCCCTGCATCAAAAGAACGTGCATGAATATGGTTCTAAAATTGGAGAAATTTTCATCACCCATCAATGCAATGTTTCCGCCAAATTGGAAAATGCCCCACGGTTTTGCATGTTAATCTTTGCAAATTACTTTCCTTGGAAAGTGCCAATCCTCAATAGGTTAGAAAAACAAACAAAAGTATATCTAACATGTGCCATTTTTTTTAATTTTTTGAATTTCTTTTTTTTTTGAATTTTTGTTTGACGAGAAAACATGAAGAAACCCAGCCCTCAAAATTCTCCTTAGATGATTTTTTTTTCAATTGTAGGATATCATCATTGGGTTGGTTTGGTGTATTTCAACATGTCCTCAAAACAAACGTGTAATTTCATTAATCAAATGAATTACATTATTGGAATGAAAATGCAACTGCTCAAATCAAAACTCAAACAAAAATTGAAATTCTAGAAAGCAAGCAACAAAAGACTCCACAGAGGGGGACACAAAATTTTTCTACTCAGTGACCTCATTTGCACTTCCACCATGGTCGGGTAAGGGATTTCGTTGGACATTTGGTTGACCAGTGTTGAAAGAAAGTGCCTTCGTGTCCAAGAGATCCTACACTTTATGCTTCAAAGCATAACAATCATCAGTAGAGTGACCAACTTCTCCCATATGGTAGTCACATTTCTTGGACGGATCAAAGTTGGATAACTTCTTAGCATTAGGTCGCTTTGGTTCATGAGAAAGCAAACATTTCTTTTGGAGGACCGTTAAAACCTTAGACAAAGGTGCAGGGAGAGACGTGAATTGCCTTCTACCACGTCGTTGATGGCTTGGACCTTTTTGCATGCCAACATGTTGTGCACTGGTCATGTTAACTTCAGCTTCAAGCTCTTTTTCCTTTTTTTCCTTTCTCCCATTAAACTCTCTAGTTGGCTCATTGAACCATCCTTCCCTCAACCCGATTTCAATTTGTTCACCGATCGGAATGAGCTGATAAAAGGTCTCAGCAGTTGTGGTTACCATCCGAGTGCGGTATTCATGGGGGAGCGTTCTAATGAACATCTTCCTCAACTTTACATCAGTTGGTTCGGGATCAACCTGGGCAGCTAGATTTCTCCACCGAATGGCATACTCCTTAAACGACTCAGTTCTTTTCTTCTCAGCACGTTCGAGGTCATCAAGAGAAGGAGTAATGTCCATTATGTACTTGTACTACTTCAGAAAATCCTCGCATACTTCATCCTCGGTTTCGAAAAGGTTGACACCTTTCGTGATATACCACCTCAGAGCAGGACCAGTCAGACTAGCTTGGAATGATTGGACCATCAGAGGAACATTATCGACATATGGGGTCATCCGCACCAAGTACATCTGCAGGTGAGCCCTTGGACATTTTGTGCCATCATACTTCTCAAACTCAGGCATCTTGAATTTCTTCGGCATTTTCACTTTAGAATAGACAGAAAGATCTGTCGCAGATGAGTGTTGAGGGCCCTGCAGTTGCTTCAGCTTCTCCTCTAACTTCTCAAGACGTTTCTCTTACTCTGTTTTGTGTATGTCATCAGCATTGATATTTCTCTCACGAGTAGTAATGGGATCATCTTCCAAGGGAGGAATTTCCTCATCAAACTTCATAACAATGTTATCTCCCTCCTTCTGTTTTGGTGTTACTGAGGTTGAGCCTAGCCGGGCTGCCTTAAGTTCAGCCGTCATCTCTTGCATCAAGGTGAAGAACTGCTTCATTTGCTCTTCCATGCTAGTGACATGGTCACAAAGTTCAATTTGATCAGCCATCTTAGCTTTTGACTGTGTGAGAATTGGTGAACGAGGATGCTCCGTGATTACCTAAACAGAAAAGAAATGACAAATAAGCATAATGCACGAAGAAGGAGGAGACGATCCATGACTCAATTTGACTAACACTATTTTTTTAATTTTAATTTTCTTTTTTTTAATGAAAGACATATTTGCTTGAGAAAATAGTGACATGTGACACACTTTAAAAGAAAACAATTGAACTTTTTAATTTGATGAAAAAGTATCATGAAGACATTACTGACCTAAACTTATCATGGACCGACTCAAAGCATAAAAAATGTAAATGAAATTCAAAGAATAGGGATAGAAAGCTTACTTCGCAAGTAGATCATGGACAATCACATAGACATGCGCATGATAAGTGCAGCTCGATTTCTACTCTAGAAGGCTTAACAAAGTGGAACCACGAGGGTGAGATGACTAGTCGCGGCCTCGCATCTAAGTCAAGTCCTTATGGCTCCGGCTCAGTCAAGAATGATACCTCGATGCGACGCTTACTCGCGGGCAGAGGCAAACACTCTTGACACCAAGAAAGAAAGTTTTCGGGATTAAGTTTGGGCAACCTCTACCATCCTAAGTGATCCTATGCGGCCCAGGTCCGGTGGCGGGTTGTGTGTGCAAAGGTGCAGTGCTAAAACAATTAAAGCATGCACAACAATTTAGATCAAGCAACGTCTCAAATAAAGACATTCAAACAACCCTGCAAAAACATCCAACACATGAGTTAAGGACTAACCTGGAATCCTCGCTGCCAAACAAAATTTTGAAAATAAATGAAAATTGGCCTAAGTCTACTAAGAATTTTTTTCAAGACCCAGCGGAGTCGCCAAGCTGTCGCGACCTCCCCAAAGGTGCACCACCTAGGGTTTGGCTAATGGTTTGTTAAGTGGGAACTTGAGTTCTCCCAAACTCGGACCAATTCACGACTTTGGTTTCACTTTCTTTATACATGCAAAATATTCAATTTGGAGCCGCCACTAACCTATTTATGGTGGGTTGGTTAGAAACCCATGTAAGACATCGGGAGTCACGCCTTACTCCTACGAACCAGAGATCTAGGACTCGGGGACTTGGTTACGCTAAATTACTCTAACGCCCTTTCGGTACCTTTTCATTATTTTCAAAAACATCGCAGGCCGTTTGGATTTATTTTAATTCTACTCCTAACATGCAATGGTGACCACACGTATACTCAAATAAAAATTCAAGAATGGAATGACATAATAAAACAAATCAAATCAAATAAAATCTAACCAAAATTGAATCAAATAAAATCAAATCACATCTAATCAAATCTAATCTAAAAAAAATCTAATCTAACAAAATCAAATAGAAATCTAATCTAATAAAGTATCAAATAAAATCTAATCTAGCAAATTCAAATAAAAATCTAACAAAATCAAATAAAATCTAAGTAAAATCTAATAGAATAAAATAAGATATGCATGAAAATCAACAAACCTAATGCAATGTATGAAATGCAATTTTTTTGGAATTTTTATGATTTAATTAGCCTAATATCCATAGTTAAATATTACCTAATCTAAATTAGGACACCAAATATGTCAATTCCTAATTTAAATTAAATCTTATCCAACCAAAGATAATGTCCTATAATGCAATCTAGCTAAAAAAATATCCTACCAAAAATACCTAATATGCAATCTAAACTAATTATGCAAATTAATCTAAACGTGCAATTAATCTAAACATGCGATTATTTAAATAAACGTGCAATTCTAAATCTAAAAAATGAAATTCCCAATTTAAACATGAAATTAATCTAAAGATGCAATTTTAAACCTAAACATGCCATTAATCTAATTATGCAACTAACCTAAATATGTAATTAAACTATTATGCGTGCAATGCAACAAAATTAATTTAAATATGCAAAATTAACTAAACATGCATAAAAAGCAAATTAAACAGAAACAAGAAATCAAGCACCCAAAAGATAAATTCTAAAAAAATGATTTATTATTATTTATTATTATTTTTAAAAACGAAAATCACTGAAAAAAATAAAACAAATAAAATAAATAAAGCCGGGTCGGGAACCGAACAGGGTCAGTTCGGTCCCGACCTGCTCGCTGGGAGACCAGCGGGAGCAGAAAAGCTCGGACTGGGCCTGCTCAGGCCCAGTCCGATTCCTTCTGTTTCGCGCTGAGCAATCAGTGAGCGGGCTCGGCCCGCGCCTCTCTTCAGTCCAGTTCCCACGCCACAGCAACAGAAAAGACAGCCCAAGCAAGCTCATTCCAGCAACAAATAAGGCCCATTCCTGCGCGAACAGAAGTCGCCCAGCCCGCGCAAAAAGAACTCGGCCCCAAGGCTAGTTTGGTCCAATTGAGCCCAGCTGCTTCCTTTTTGCGCGCAAAACTCAGCTCGGCCCCCTGCACTTCTTCTTCTTCACGTGGCCAGCATCCAACCACCTGCAAGACGCCACCATGGATCTCTTCTCCTTGATGGCGGCTCATCACACAGCAAAGACAGCAAGGGGGAAAACAAAAAAAAAACAATCCAAAGCAACGAATGAGTGAAGTGCAGAAAAAGGGCTCGTTTGCAGGGTCAAGACAGCAAGATTTAAACCAACAATGCATCAAGGAGAGCCAATCACACTCTTCCATGAAATTTTAACCCGCCATGATCCTTTGAAAATAAAATAGCAAAAAAAAACGACAAAGCCGTGACCGAGAACTCACCGGCGAAGCGAAAAGGGACCGGATTGGAGGAATCACCGACGAGTCACCTGAGCTGAAGGTTGAACAGCTAAAGTAGTGCCATAGAGTTGAAGAATTTCTGCCACTTCTCCGTTCCTTTTCTTCCTCGGCTGCCTCGCGCGTTCAAAGGAAAAAAAAATTTCCCTTTTGTTCAGTCAAAGCCTTCCTTCTCCTCTGTGCGTGCAAAGCTGCCAGACAAAAGAAAACTCTCTCCTGCCAGGAAAAAAAATCAAAGTTCTCCTCTACCAAGGAAAAAGTCAAAGTTCTCTTTTTCTTTTTACGGCAAAATCTTGGTCAAGTGTTCTCAAAAAAGCTCTCCCCCTTGTACTTTTTCCTCTCTTTCTCTCTCTCTCTCCCTCTCTCTGTACGTCTCCCGCTTTTTCTCGAAAAAAAAATCCTCCCCCTTTCTCTCTTTTCTCTCTCTCCTGTGTGTGCCCAATTTTTCCAAAAATAGTTCTCCCTGACTCTCGCGTCCCCTCTTCTTTTCAAAGGACGTCCCAGCCAATATTCAGTCCAAGACCAAATATTCCTTTTGAAATTTTATTTTCCTATTCTTCTCTTTTTCAAATATTTCTTCTTTGAACACCAAAATCATGTTTCCACTTTTGTTCTTTCCCTTTAATCAAATGTGATATATGCCCAAGATTCCTTGATATGCAAAACACCCTAATTAATTAAATGCAGAAATAAATCATATTTTAAATGAAATCAAAAATTTAGGTGTCAAAAATTTAACAGAGTTCGTCCTTCTCGGACCAATCCAAGGGAGTTCTTCCCTCTTGTACCAATGTAAGAGAGTTCGTCCCCTCTTGGACCAATCAAAAGGACTTCGTCTGCTCTTGGTCTCCACTTGGACCAATCTAAGGGAGTTCGTCTCCTCTTTATCCAATTTAAGTGAGTTGCTCCCTCTTTGACCAATCGAAGCATGTTCGTCTCCACTTAGACTAATCGAATGCAGTTCGTCTCCACTTCACCGAATCTAAGGGAATTCGTCTCCACTTGGTCCAATCTATGGGTGTTGTTCTCTATTTAACCAATCTAAGGGGGTTCGTCTTCTACGGGACAAATCTAAGGGAGTTCGTCTCCTACCGGACCAATCTAAGGGAGTTCATCTCGTACTCGACTGGTCTGAGGGTGTTTGTCCCATCTCAAACTAAGGGAGTCCGTCTCCACTTGGACCAATCTAAGGGAGTTCGTCTCTTCTTTGTCCTATCTAAGTGATTTCCTCCCTCGTTGACCAATCTAAGCGTGTTTGTATCATCTTGGACCGATCGAAGGCAGTTCATCTCAACTTTACCTAATCTATGGGAGTTCATCTCCTCTTGGTCCAATGAAAGGGAATTCTTCTCTATTTGATCAATCTAATGAAGTTCGTCTCATACATGACCAATCTAACGGAGTTTGTCTCATGCTAGAGAAATCCATAGGAGTTCGTGTCCTACTGGACCAATCTAAGGGAGTTCGTCCCATATTGGTCCCTATAGGAACAATCTAATGGAGTTCATCTCTTCTTGGTCCAATATATAGGACTTCGTCCCCCCTTGGACCAATATAAAGGAGTTCGTCTCCTCCTCGTCCAAGCTAAGGGAGTTCGTCCGTCTTGGACGAATCTAAGGGAGTTCGTCTCCTCATGCACCAATCTAAGGAAGTTTGTCTCCTCTTGGTCCAATCTAAGGGAGTTCGTCTCCTCTTGGACCAATCTAAAGAAGTTCATCTCCTCTTGGTCCAATGTAAGGGAGTTCGTCCCATCTAGCACCAATCGAAAGGAGTTTGTCTCCATTTTGTCCAATCAAAGGGAGTTCATCCATCTTGGTCCAATCTAACGGAGTTCATCTGCTCTTGCACCAATCTAAAGGAGTATGTCTCTTCTTGGTCAATCAAAGGGAGTTTGTCCCTTCTTTGACCAATCTAATGGAGTTAGTCACCTCTACATCCAATCTAAGGGTGCTCGTCCCCTCATGGACCAATTTAAAGGTGTTCCTGCCCTCTTGCTCCAATTTAAGGGCGTCTGTCAAATCTAAGGGTGTTCGTGCCCTCTTGCTCCAATCTGAAGCAGTTCGTCTCCTCTTTGTCCAAACTAAGGGCGTTCGTCCCCTCTTGGACCAATCTACCTCTTGATTTTACCTAGGGGAGTTCGACCCCGCTTGGTCCTATCTACCTCTTGGACCAATCTACCTCTTGATCTAATCTGAAGGAGTTCGACTCCTTTTGGTCCAATCTAGGGGAGTTCGTCCCCTCTTGGACCACTCTAGAGGAGTTTGTCTCCCCTTGGTCCAATCTAAGGGAGTTTGTTCGTCTTGGACCAATCTAAGGGAGTTCGTCTCCTCATGAACCAATCTAAAGGAGTTTGTCTCCTCTTTGTCCAATCTAGGGGAGTTCGTCCCCTCTTGGACCAATCTAAAAGAGTTCGTCTTCCCTTGGTGCAATCATAGGGAGTTCGTCTATCTTAGACCAATCTAAGGCAGTTTGTCTCCTCTTGGACCAATCTAAAGGAGTTCATCTCCTCTTGGGCCAATATATGGGAGTTCGTCCCCTCTTGGACCAATCTAAAGGAATTTGTCACCTCTTGGTCCATTCTATGGGAGTTCGACCCTTCTTGGACCAATCTGAAAGAGTTCGTCTCTTCTTGGTCCAATCTATGGGAGTTCGCCCCCTCTTGGACCAATCTGAAGGACTTCGTCTCCTCTTCAACCAATCTATGGGAGTTCGTCCTCTCTTGGACCAATCTCAAGGAGTTCGTCACCTCTTGGTCCAAGCTACGGGGGTTCGTCACCTCTTAGACCATTCTAATAGAAGTTCGTCTCCTCTTTGACCAATCTAACGGAGTTCGTCTCCTCCTGGACAAATCTAAGGGAGTTCTTCTCCTCTTAGACCAATCTAAAGGAATTCGTCACCTCAAGGTCCAATCTAAGGGAGTTCATCCCCTTTAGGACCAATCCAAAGGAGGTCGTCTCCTCTTTGCTCAATCTAAAGGACTTCTTCCGTCTTGGTCCAATCTAACGGAGTTTGTCTCCTCTTGGACCAATCTAATGGAGTTTGTCTCCTCTTGGACCAACCTAAGGGAGTTCGTCTCCTCTTGGACCAATCTAAGGGAGTTTGTCTCCTCTTGGTCCAATCTAAGGGAGTTCGTCCATTCTTGGACAAATCTAAGAGACTTGGTCCCCTCTTGGTCCAATTTATGAGAGTTCATCACCGCTTGCGCCAATCTTACGGAGTTCGCACCCTCTTGGTCTAAATTAGTGGAGTTCATCCCTCTTGGAACAATCTAATGGTGTTCGTCCTTCTCGGACCGATCTAAGGGAGTTCGTCCCTCACGGACCAATCTAAAATAGTTCATCTTCTCTTGGACCAATCTAAGGGAGTTCGTCTCCTCTTGGTCCAATCTAAGGGAGTTCGTCCCCTCTTGGACCAATCTAAAGGAGGACGTCTCCTCTTGGTCCAATCTAAGGGAGTTAGTTTGTCTTGGTCCAATATAACGGAGTTCGTCTCCACATGGACCAATCTAAAGGAGTTCATCTCCTATTGGACCAATCTAAATGAGTTCGTCTCCTCTTGGTCCAATCTAAGGGAGTTCGTCCGTCTTGAACCAATCTAAGGGAGATCCTCTCCTCTTAGTCCAATCTAGGAGAGTTCGTCCCCTCATGGACCAATCTAAAAGAGTTCGTCACCTCTTGGTCCAATCATAAGGAGTTCTTGGTCCAATCATAAGGAGTTCATCCATCATGGACCAATCTAAGGCAGTTCGTCTCCTCTTGGACCAATCTAAGGGTGCTTATCTCCTCTTGGGCCAATCTATGGGAGTTCGTCTCCTCTTGGACCAATCTAAATGAATTCGTCTCCTCTTGGTCCATTCTAAGGGAGTTCATCCCCTCTTGAACCAATCTGAAAGAGTTTGTCTCTTCTTGGTCCAATCTATGGGAGTTTGTCCCCTCTTAGACCAATCTAATCTGAGGGAGTTCGTCCCCTCTTGGACCAATCTCATGGAGTTCGTCTCCTCTTTGTCCAAGCTAAGGGAGTCCATCTCCTCTAGGTCCAAGCTAAGGGAGTTCATCCCCTCTTTGACCAATCTAACGAAGTTTGTTAACTCTTGATCCAACATAAGGTAGTTCGACCCCTCTGCGTCTTATCCAATTGAGTTCGTCCTTCTCGGACCAATCTAAAGGAGGTCGTCCCTCTTGGACCAATCTAAGGAAGCTCGTCTCCTCATGGACCAATCTAAAGGAGTTCGTCTCCTCATGGTCCAATCTAAGGGAGTTTGTCCCCGCTTGGAACAATCTAAAGGAGTTCATCTCCACTTGGTCCATTCTAATGGAGTTCGTCCGCCTTGGTCCAATCTAACGGCCGTTGTCCCCTCTTGGACCAATCTGAAGCAGTTTGTCTTCACTTGGTCCAATCTAAGGGAGTTCTTCCCCTCTTTGACTAATCTAATGAAGTTTGTCTCCTCTTGGTCCAATCTAAGCGAGTTCGTCCGCTCTGGCTCCAATCTAATTGAGTTCGACACCTCTGACCCATCTGAGGGAGTTCGTCCCTCTTGGACCAATCTAAGGGAGTTCGTCTACTCTTGGACCTATCTGAAATTGTTCGTCTCCTCTTGGACCAATATAGAGGAGTTCGTCCCCTCTTGGACCAATCTTATGGAGCTCGTCTCCTCTTGGTCCAATCCAAGGGAACTCGTCCCCTCTTGGACCAATCTAAAGGAGGTCGTCTCCTCTTGGTCCAATCCAAGGGAGTTTGTCCCTCTTGGACCAATTTAAGGGAGTACGTCTCCCCTTGGACCAATCTAAAGGAGTTTGTCTCCTCTTGGTCCAATCTGAGGGAGTTCCTCCCCTCCTAGACCAATCTAAAGGAGTTCGTCTCCTCTTGGAACAATCCAAAGGAGTTCATCCCATCTTGGACCAATTTAATGGAGTTCGTCCCCTCTTGGAATAATCTAACGAAGTTTGTCCCCTCTTGGACCAATCGAATGGAGCTTGTCTGCTCTTGGTCCAATCCAAGGGACCACTTCCCCTCTTGGACCAATCTAAAGGAGTTCCTCTCCTCTTTGTCCAATGTAAGGGAGTTCATCCCCTCTTGGACCAATCTAATGGAGTTCATCCTTCTCGGACCAATCTAAGTGAGTTCTTCCATCGTTGACCAATCTAGGGGAGTTCGTCTCCACTTAGACCAATCAAAAGGAGTTTGTCTCCTCTTGGTCCAATCTAAGGGAGTTCATCCCCTCTTTGACTAATCTAATGAAGTTCGTCTCCTCTTGGTCCAATCTAAGCGAGTTCGTCCGCTCTGGCTCCAATCTAATTGAGTTCGACACCTCTGACCCATCTGAGGGAGTTCGTCCCTCTTGGACCAATCTAAGGGAGTTCGTCTCCTCTTGGACCTATCTGAAGTTGTTCATCTCCTCTTGGACCAATATAAAGGAGTTCCTCCCCTCTTGGACCAATCTAAAGGAGTTCGTCTCCTTTTGACCAATCCAAAGGAGTTCGTCCCATCTTGGACCAATTTAAAGGAGTTCGTCCCCTCTTGGAATAATCTAACGGAGTTTGTCCCATCTTGGACCAATCGAATGGAGCTTGTCTACTCTTGGTCCAATCCAAGGGACCACGTCCCCTCTTGGACCAATCTAAAGGAGTTCCTCTCCTCTTTGTCCAATGTAAGGGAGTTCATCCCCTCTTGGACTAATCTAATGGAGTTCGTCCTTCTCGAACCAATCTAAGCGAGTTCTTCCATCGTTGACCAATCTAGGGGAGTTCGTCTCCACTTAGACCAATCAAAAGGAGTTTGTCTCCTCTTGGTCCAATCTAAGGGAGTTTGTCTCCTCTTGGTCCAATCTAAGGGAGTTTGTCCATCTTGGTCCAATCTAAGAGAGTTTGTCCATCTTGGTCCAATCTAACGGAGTTCGCATCCTCTTTGTCTAAATTTATGAAGTTCATCCCACTTGGAACAATCTAAACGAGTTCGACTCGTCTTGGTCCAATCAAAAGGAGTTCGTCCCCTCTTGGACCAATCGAAAGGAGTTCGTCTTCTCTTGATCCAATCTGAGGGAGTTCGTCCCCTCTTGGACCTATCCAACGGAGTTCGTCTCCTCCTCGTCCAATCTAAGGGAGTTCATCCGTCTTGGTCCAATCTAACGGAGTTCGTCTCCTCTTGGACCAATCTAAAAGGAGTTCGTCTCCTCGTGGACCAATCTAAAGGAGTTCGTCTCCTCTTGGTCTAATCTAAGGGAGTTCGTCCCCTCTAGCACCAATCTAAAGGAGTTCGTCCGTCTTGGTCCAATCTAGCGGAGTTCGTCTCCTTTTGGACCAATCTAAAGGAGTTCGTCTCTTCTTGGTCAATCAAAGGGAGTTCATCCCCTCTCGGACCAATCTGAAGCAGTTCATCTCCTCTTGCTCCGATCTAAGGGCACTCATCCCCTCTTGGACCAACTTCTTGGTCCAATCTAAAGGAGTTCGTGCACTCTTGGACCATCATGAAGGAGTTCGTCTCCTCTTGGACCAATCTAAGGGAGTTTGTCTCCTCTTGGTCCAATCTAAGGGAGTTCGTCCCTTCTTGGACAAATCTAAGAGACTTGGTCCCCTCTTGGTCCAATTTATGGGAGTTCATCACCGCTTGCGCCAATCTTACGGAGTTCGCACCCTCTTGGTTTAAATTAGTGGAGTTCATCCCTCTTGGAACAATCTAATGGTGTTCGTCCTTCTCGGACCGATCTAAGGGAGTTCGTCCCTCACAGACCAATCTAAAATAGTTCGTCTTCTCTTGGACCAATCTAAGGTAGTTCGTCTCCTCTTGGTCCAATATAAGGGAGTTCGTCCCCTCTTGGACCAATCTAAAGGAGGACGTCTCCTCTTGGTCCAATCTAAGGGAGTTAGTTTGTCTTGGTCCAATATAACGGAGTTCGTCTCCACATGGACCAATCTAAAGGAGTTCATCTCCTCTTGGACCAATCTAAATGAGTTCGTCTCCTCTTGATTCAATCTAAGGGAGTTCGTCCGTCTTGAACCAATCAAAGGGAGTTCGTCTCCTCTTAGTCCAATCTAGGGGAGTTCGTCCCCTCTTGGACCAATCTAAAAGAGTTCGTCACCTCTTGGTCCAATCATGAGGAGTTCATCCATCATGGACCAATCTAAGGCAGTTCGTCTCCTCTTGGACCAATCTAAGGGTGCTTATCTCCTATTGGGCCAATCTATTGGAGTTCGTCTCCTCTTGGACCAATCTAAATGAATTTGTCTCCTCTTGGTGCATTCTAAGGGAGTTCATCCCCTCTTGAATCAATCTGAAAGAGTTCATCTCTTCTTGGTCCAATCTATGGGAGTTTGTCCCCTCTTAGACCTATCTAATCTAAGGGAGTTCGTCCCCTCTTGGACCAATCTCATGGAGTTCGTCTCATCTTTGTCCAAGCTAAGGGAGTTCATCTCCTCTAGGTCCAAGCTAAGGGAGTTCATCCCCTTTATGACCAATCTAACGAAGTTTGTTAACTCTTGTTCCAATATATGGTAGTTCGACCCCTCTGCGTCTTATCTAATTGAGTTCGTCCTTCTCGGACCAATCTAAAGGAGGTCGTCCCTCTTGGACCAATCTAAGAAAGCTCGTCTCCTCATGGACCAATCTAAAGGAGTTCGTCTTCTCATGGTCCAATCTAAGGGAATTTTTCCCCGCTTGGAACAATCTAAAGGAGTTCATCTCCACTTAGTCCATTCTAATGGAGTTCGTCCGCCTTGGTCCAATCTAACGGCCGTTGTCCCCTCTTGGACCAATCTGAAGTAGTTTGTCTTCACTTGGTCCAATCTAAGGGAGTTCGTCCCCTCTTTGACTAATCTAATGAAGTTCGTCTCCTCTTGGTCTAATCTAAGCGAGTTCGTCCGCTCTGGCTCCAATCTAATTAAGTTCGACACCTCTGACCCATCTGAGGGAGTTCGTCCCTCTTGGACCAATCTAAGGGAGTTCGTCTCCTCTTGGACCTATCTGAAGTTGTTCGTCTCCTCTTGGACCAATATAAGGAGTTCCTCCCCTCTTGGACCAATCTAAAGGAGTTCGTCTCCTCTTAGACCAATTTAAAGGAGTTCGTCCCATCTTGGACCAATTTAAAGGAGTTCGTCCCCTCTTGGAATAATCTAATGGAGTTTGTCCCCTCTTGGACCAATCGAATGGAGCTTGTCTGCTCTTGGTCCAATCCAAGGGACCACGTCCCCTCTTGGACCAATCTAAAGGAGTTCCTCTCCTCTTTGTCCAATGTAAGGGAGTTCATCCCCTCTTGGACCAATCTAATGGAGTTTGTCCTTCTCGGACCAATCTAAGGGAGTTCCTCCATCGTTGACCAATCTAGGGGAGTTCGTCTCCACTTAGACCAATCAAAAGGAGTTTGTCTCCTCTTGGTCCAATCTAAGGGAGTTTGTCCATCTTGGTCCAATCTAAGGGAGTTTGTCCATCTTGGTCCAATCTAACGGAGTTCGCATCCTCTTGGTCTAAATTTATGAAGTTCATCCCACTTGGAACAATCTAATGGAGTTCGTCCTTCTCGGACCATTGTTAGGGAGTTCGTCCCTCATTGACCAATCTAAAGGAGTTCGTCTTCTCTTGGACCAATCTAAACAAGTTCGACTCGTCTTGGTCCAATCTAAAGGAGTTCGTCCCCTCTTGAACCAATCAAAAGGAGTTCATCTTCTCTTGATCCAATCTGAGGGAGTTCGTCCCCTCTTGGACCTATCTAACGGAGTTCGTCTCCTCCTCGTCCAATCTAAGGGAGTTCATCCGTCTTGGACCAATCTAAAAGGAGTTTGTCTCCTCGTGGACCAATCTAAAGGAGTTCGTCTCCTCTTGGTCTAATCTAAGGGAGTTCGTCCCCTCTAGCACCAATCTAAAGGAGTTCGTCTGTCTTGGTCCAATCTAGCGGAGTTCGTCTCCTCTTGGACCAATCTAAAGGAGTTCGTCTCTTCTTGGTCAATCAAAGGGAGTTCGTCCCCTCTCGGACCAATCTGAAGCAGTTCATCTCCTCTTGCTCCAATCTAAGGGCGCTCATCCCCTCTTGGACCAAGTTCTTGGTCCAATCTAAGGGAGTTCGTGCCCTCTTGGACCATCGTGAAGGAGTTCGTCTCCTCTTTTTCCAATCTAAGGGCGTTCGTCCCTTCTTGGACCAATCTACCTCTTGGTCCAATATGAGGGAGTTCGTCCCCTCATGGACCACTCTAGAGGTGTTCTTCCCCTCTTGGTCCAATCTGATGGAGTTCGTCTGTCTTGGACTAATCTAAGGGAGTTTGTCTCCTTATGAACCAATCTAAAGGAGTTCATGTACACTTTATCCAATCTAGGAGAGTTCGTCCCCTCTTGGACCAATCTAAAAGAGTTCGGTACCTTTTGGTCTGATCATAGGGAGTTTGTGCATCTTGGACCAATCTAAGGCAATTCGTTTCCTCTTGGACCAATCTAAAGAAGTTCGTCTCCTCTTAGTCCAATCTATGGGAGTTCGTCCCCTCTTGGACCAATCTAAAGGATTTTGTCTCCTCTTGGTCCATTCTGGGGGAGTTCGTCCCTTCTTGGATCAATTAGAAGGAGTTTTTTTTTATTTTTTTGGTAAATGTAAGTATTATATAGGTTTTACCATTCAAAGCCGTACAAGGCGTGTGTCTTGGTACCACAAAACTTACACTCAACACTACAATAGATGTGTGAGTGCAAGGGTACCAAGAAAGCAAAAGTACATCCAAGGGAGACGCCTAAATACACCATCTAAAAGATGGAAGGCCTAAACAATGGCCAACGAGCCCAAATAGGCTAGGCTACATCTAACAAGAGATAGCAGTAAGTATGATCAGCTATCACAAAAAATGGAGGGGTCAATCTGCCACCTCTCCTGGAGCCGCCTATTGCGGGGAGTAGCAATAACAGGTTAAGACAAACTGGCTTTTTCTCTAACCATCATGATAAGCTTCGTCTGCATGGCTGGGACGGAGACGTCACAATTACGGAATAGGGCGTCATTACGTGTCTTCCATATAATGTGACAAAGGGCGCCCAGTGAGAATCTA
The DNA here is from genome assembly GCA_030064385.1 of Melaleuca quinquenervia. Taxonomy (NCBI): domain Eukaryota; kingdom Viridiplantae; phylum Streptophyta; class Magnoliopsida; order Myrtales; family Myrtaceae; genus Melaleuca; species Melaleuca quinquenervia. The sequence continues at coordinate 10,685,275 of CM057724.1, read as the reverse complement.
GCAATGCACTGATGGAAATGATTGTCCAATGAAGCGTGTTCTGCCAAGAAATCTACCTCCAAGAAAGCCGACAACTCTGGGCCCAAAAAGCCGCAAGCCCGGCAGTGACCCGACATCCAAAAAATAAATGGTCTATAGAGTCCGGCCTAGTATGGCAGAAAACGCAAGATCCATCTATTATCCTACAAGAAGATAACAGGAATACCTGGGTGGGTAGCCTATTCTTTGTCATAATCCACAGGTGGAACTGATGCATCGGGGTGATCACCTTGTTCCATATGAACGAAGACCATGGAACTCTTGGACCCGTCGGACGAACAATACTCCACGCTGATGCCACAGAGAAGATGCCCGAAGAATCCCCCAACCATCGAAAGTAATCACGCCAATCCGACAAAATAGGAAGCGATCCTAATTCCTGCAAGAGAGAAGGATCTCGTCCTCGAGCCTCAAAAAGATCGGCCAGCCTGGCCTCCCTAAATAGACCGGAACGATATATGTCTCGGTTGGCATACACAGTATAGAGTGGACCACTGTCATGCCAGTGATCAAACCATAATAAAATAGACCTCCCGTCTCCGACGCCCCATCGAACATATGCCTGAACTCTCGCCCAAGCTCAATAATCCTCTTCCAGGCCCAAGAACAAAAAGTTGGTGGCTTAGCCACCCAAAAACTATGTCTACCAAGAAAGACCGAGTGGACCCATCTACACCACAAGGACTCTCTATCTACAAACATGGTCCATATATGTTTAAGCATGGCAGCCTTATTACTCTCCCTAAGGCACCTAATACTTAAACCCCCCTCCTCCTTAGGTAGACATACATCCACCCGTGCTACCTTGGCTCCCCCCGGTCCAAGATCAGGGCATTTCCATAGGAACTGCCTAAGTACACGCTTAATCATCTCTATAACTGAACATGGCAATATGAATACTCCAGACCAGTACACCTAAATAGCATGGAGGACTCACCTGACAAGCTGCAGACGACTCGCAAATGAGAGGAAACTCTGAGCCCACGCCTGAGCCCGCCTCGTGATCTTGTTGACCAGGAAGACAATCTGCCTTCCTGAGTCTGCCCGATATCACCGGAATTCCCAAGTAACGGAATGGGAGGGCACCAATCCTGAAACCAAGTAAGTCCACAATAGCTCCCCGAAGATCGTGCGACCCTCCTGAGATGTAAACTTCACTATTCTCCAAGTTCGGCTCCAATCCTGACCACTGTGAGAATGTGGTGAAAGCCGCCTTCATAAGTCCAACCGAGGCCACATCCACCCTACTAAATAGTAGGACGTCATTGGCAAAAAAAAGATGGGTCGGCCCAGTCGACCTGCATCTCCAGTAGTACTGATACCCTGGTAAAGTAGCCTGCCTCGTGATGATGCCCGAGAAAACCTCCATAACCAGGGTCTCTCTATCTGAGGCCCCTCGAACTAGAGAAGAAACCCTTAAGTTCCCCATTAATAGAGATGGAGAACTTAGGGGTTCTAACACAGACCATGATCAACGATACCAGATAAGCGGGAAATCCAAAAGCAATCAATGTGGACTCCAAGAAAATCCAATCAACTGTGTCATAGCACACTTCGGAGAGTACGGCTCATGGTGGAAATCACAAAATAGCTCCTAAGCTAGCATGATATTGTCACTTATACGCCGTCCTTTGACAAAAGCATTTTGAGAGGGACTAATGATCGATGGCAACACTGACGCAACTCGATTGGTTAGCAACTTAGTAATGCACTTGTAAATAGTATTACAACATGCAATAGGCCTATAGTTGCTAACCCAAGATGCATTAGAAACCTTGGGGACTGTTAGAAGGAGTTCATCTTTTCTTGGTCCAATCTATGGGAGTTTGTCCCCTCTTGGACCAATCTGAAGGACTTCGTCTCCTCTTGGTCCAATCTAAGGGAGTTCGTCTCTTCTTGGACCATTCTAAAGGATTTCGTCTCCTCTTGGTCCAATCTAAGGGTGTTCGTCCCCTCTTTGACCAATCTAATGGAGTTTGTCTCATCTTTGTCTAATTTAACATAGTTTGACCCCTCTGGGTCCAATCTAATTGAGTTCGTCCTTCTTGGACCAATCTAAGGGAGTTCGACCCCCCGGGACCAAACAAAGGCAGCTCGTCTCCTCATGGACCAATCTAAAAGACTTCGTCTCCTCTTTGTCCAATCACGGGGAGTTCGTCCCCTCTTGGACGAATCTAATAGAGTTCATCTCCTCTTGGTCCAATCATAGGGAGTTCGTCCATCTTGGAACAATCTAAGGCAGTTCGTCTCCTCTTAGATCAATCTAAAGGAGTTCGTCTCCACTTCGTCCAATCTAAGGGAGTTCATCTGTCTTGGTCCAATCTATAGAAGTTCATCCCCTCTTGGACCAATTTAAAGGAGTTTGTCTTCTCTTGATCCAATCTATGGGAATTCGTCAATATTTTGACCAATCTAAAGGAGTTCGTCTTCTCTCGGTCCAATCTATGGGAGTTCGTCTCATCTTGGACCAATCTAAAGGATTTCATCTCCTCTCAGTCCAATCTAAGGGAGTACGTCCCCTATTTGACCAATCTAATGGAGTTCGTCTCCTCTTTGTCCAATTTAAGGTAGTTCGACCCCTCTGGGTCCAATCTAATTGAGTTCGTCCTTCTCGGACCAATCTAAGGGAGTTCGTCCCTCCGGTACCAAACAAAGGGAGCTCGTCTCCTCATGGACCAATTGAAACGACTTCGTCTCCTCTTTGTCTAATCACGGGGAGTTCGTCTCCTCTTGCTCCAATCATAGGGACTTTGTCCATCTTGGAACAATCTAAGGCAGTTCGTCTCCTCTTAGACCAATCTAAAGGAGTTCGTCTCCACTTCGTCCAATCTAAGGGTGTTCGTCCGTCTTGGTCCAATCTAAAGAAGTTCGTCCCCTCTTCGACCAATCTGAAGAAGTTTGTCTTCTCTTGGTCCAATCTAACGGAGCTCGTCTCCTCTAGGACCAATTTAAGGAAGTTCGTCCCCTCTTTCACTAATCTAAAAGAGTTCGTGTCGTCTTTGTGCAATATAAGGGAGTTCATCCCCACTTTCACCAATCTAATGGAGTTCGCCTTCTCTTGGTCTGATATAAGGTAGTTTGACACCTTTGGGTCCAATCTAATAGAGTTCGTCCTTCTCGGACCAATCTAGGGGAGTTTGTCCCCTCTTGGACCAATCTAAATTAGTTCGTATCCTCCTAATCCATTAGGGAGTTCGTCCGTCTTGGTCCAATCTATCGGAGTTCATCCCCTCTTAGACCAATCTGAAAGAGTTTATCTTCTCTTTGTCCAATCTAAGGGAGTTCGTCCCCTATTTGACCAATCTAATGGAGTTCGTCTCCTCTTTGTCCAATTTAAGGTAGTTCGACCCCTCTGGGTCCAATCTAATTGAGTTCGTCCTTCTCGGACCAATCTAAGGGAGTTCGTCCCTCCGGTACCAAACAAAGGGAGCTCGTCTCCTCATGGACCAATCGAAAGGACTTCGTCTCCTCTTTGTCTAATCACGGGGAGTTCGTCTCCTCTTGCTCCAATCATAGGGACTTCGTCCATCTTGGAACAATCTAAGGCAGTTCGTCTCCTCTTAGACCAATCTAAAGGAGTTCGTCTCCTTCGTCCAATCTAAGGGTGTTCGTCCGTTTTGGTCCAATCTAAAGAAGTTCGTCCCCTCTTCGACCAATCTGAAGAAGTTTGTCTTCTCTTGGTCAAATCTAAGGGAGTTCGTCTCCTCTAGGACCAATTTAAGGGAGTTCGTCCCCTCTTTCACTAATCTAAAAGAGTTGGTGTCGTCTTTGTGCAATATAAGGGAGTTCGTCCCCACTTTCACCAATCTAATGGAGTTCGCCTTCTCTTGGTCTGATATAAGGTAGTTTGACACCTTTGGGTCCAATCTAATAGAGTTCGTCCTTCTCGGACCAATCTAGGGGAGTTTGTCCCCTCTTGGACCAATCTAAATTAGTTCGTATCCTCCTAATCCATTAGGGAGTTCGTCCGTCTTGGTCCAATCTATCGGAGTTCATCCCCTCTTAGACCAATCTGAAAGAGTTTATCTTCTCTTTGTCCAATCTAAGGGAGTTCGTCCCCTATTTGACCAATCTAATGGAGCTCGTCTCCTCTTTGTCCAATTTAAGGTAGTTCGACCCCTCTGGGTCCAATCTAATTGAGTTCGTCCTTCTCGGACCAATCTAAGGGAGTTCGTCCCTCCGGTACCAAACAAAGGGAGCTCGTCTCCTCATGGACCAATCGAAACGACTTCGTCTCCTCTTTGTCTAATCACGGGGAGTTCATCTCCTCTTGCTCCAATCATAGGGACTTCGTCCATCTTGGAACAATCTAAGGCAGTTCGTCTCCTCTTAGACCAATCTAAAGGAGTTCGTCTCCACTTCATCCAATCTAAGGGAGTTCGTCCGTCTTGGTCCAATCTAAAGAAGTTCGGCCCCTCTTCGACCAATCTGAAGAAGTTTGTCTTCTCTTGGTCAAATCTAAGGGAGTTCGTCTCCTCTAGGACCAATTTAAGGGAGTTCGTCCCCTCTTTCACTAATCTAAAAGAGTTCGTGTCGTCTTTGTGCAATATAAGGGAGTTCGTCCCCACTTTCACCAATCTAATGGAGTTCGCCTTCTCTTGGTCCGATATAAGGTAGTTTGACACCTCTGGGTCCAATCTAATAGAGTTCGTCCTTCTCGGACCAATCTAGGGGAGTTTGTCCCCTCTTGGACCAATCTAAAGGAGTTCGTATCCTCCTAATCCATTAGGGAGTTCGTCCGTCTTGGTCCAATCTATCGGAGTTCATCCCCTCTTAGACCAATCTGAAAGAGTTTATCTTCTCTTTGTCCAATCTAAGGGAGTTCGTCCACTTTTTGGCCAATCTAAAGGAGTTTATCTCCTCTCGGTCCAATCTAAGGGAGTTCGTCCACTCTTTGACCAATCTAATGGAGTTCGTCTCCTCTTGGTCCAATCTAAGCGAGTTTGTCCGTTCTGAGTCCAATATAATTGAGTTCGACTTGTCGAACCAATCTAAGGGAGTTCGTCCCTCTTGGACCAATCTAAGGGAGTTCGTCTCCTCTTTGACCTATTTGAAGTTGTCTGTCTCGTCATTGATCAATCTAAAGGAGTTCATCCTCTCTTGGACCAATCTAAGGGAGGTCGTCCCCTCTTAGACCAATCTAATGAAGCTTGTCTCCTCTTGGTCCGATCCAAGGGAGCTCATCCCCTCTTGGACAAATCTAATGGAGTTAGTCTTCTCCTGGTCCAATCTAATGGAGTTCGTCCTTCTCGGACCAATCTAAGGGAGTTCGTCAATCGTGGAACATCTAAGGGAGTTCGTCTCCACTTAGACCAATCTAAAGGAGTTCGTCTCCTCTTGGTCCAATCTAAGGGAGTTCGTTCGTCTTGGTCCAATCTAAAGGAGTTCCTCTCCTCTTGGTCCAATCTAAGGGCGTTCGTCCCCTCTCGAACCAATCTAAGGAAGTTCGTTTCTCTCGGACCAATCTAAGGGAGTTCGTCCCTCTTGGACCAATGTAAGGGAGCTCGTCTCCTCACGGACCAATCTAAAAGAATTCGTCTCCTCTTTGTCTAATCTAGGGGAGTTCGTCCCCTCTTAGACCAGTCTAAAGGAGTTCGTATCCTCCTAATCCATTCTAAGGGAGTTCATCCGTCTTGGTCCAATCCAATGGAGTTTATCCCCTCTTGGATCAATCAGAAGGAGTTTGCCTTCTCTTGGTCCAATCTAAGAGAGTTCGTCCACTTTTTGACCAATCTAAAGGAGTTCGTCTCGTCTCGGTCCAATCTATGGGAGTTAGCCTCCTCATGGACCAATCTAAAGGATTTCGTCTCCTCTCGGTCCAATATAAGGTAGTTCGACCCCTCCGGGTCCAATCTAATTGAGTTCACCCTTCTCGAACCAATCTAAGGGAGTTCGTCCCTCCGGGACCAAACAAAGGGTGAACGTCTCCTCATGGACCAATCTAAACGACTTCGTCTCCTCTTAGTCCAATCATGGGGAGTTCGTCCCCTTTTGGACCAATCTAAAGGAGTTCGTCTCCTCTTGGTCCAATCATAAGGAGTTCGTCCATCTTGGAACAATCTAAGGTAGTTCGTCTCCTCTTAGACCAATCTAAAGAAGTTCGTCTCCACTTCGTCCAATCTAAGGGAGTTCGTCCATCTCAATCCAATCTAAAGAAGTTCGTCCCCTCTTTGACCAATCTAAAGTAATTTGTCTTCTCTTGGTCCAATCTAAGGGAGTTCGTCCACTCTTAGACCATTCTCAAGGAGTTCATCTCCTCTAGACCAATTTAAGGGAGTTCGTCCCCTCTTTCACCGATCTAAAGGAGTTCGTGTCGTCTCGGTCCAATATAAAGGAGTTCGTCCCCTCTTTGACCAATCTAATGGAGTTCGTCTCCTCTTGGTCCATTCTAAGGTAGTTCGACACCTCTGGGTCCAATCTAATTGAGTTTGTCCTTCTCGGACCAATCTATGGGAGTTCGACCCCCTTGGACCAATGTAAGGGAGCTCGTCTCCTCATGGACCAATTTAAAAGAGTTCATCTCCTCTTGGTCCAATCTAGGGGAGTTCATCCCCTCTTGGACCAATCTAAAGGAGTTCGTATCCTTCTAATCCATTCTAAGGGATTTCGTCCCCTCTTGGACCATCAAAAGGAGTTTGTCTCCACTTGGTCCAATCATTGGGAGTTCGTCCATCTTCAACCAATCTAAGGCAGTTCGTCTCCTCTTGAACCAATCTAATGGAGTTCGTCTCGTCTTCGTCCAATCCAGGGGAGTTCGTCCCCTCTTGGATCAATATAAAGGAGTTCGTCTCCTCTTGGTCCATTCTAAGGGAGTTCATCTGTCTTGGGCCAATCTAACGGAGTTCGTCCTCTCTTGGACCAATTTGATAGAGTTTGTATGCTCTAGGTCCAATCTAAGGGAGTTCACCCACTCTTGGACCAAACTCAAGGAGTTCATCTCCTCTAGGTCCAATCTAAGGGACTTTGTCTCTTCTTGGACCAATCTAAAGGAGTTCGTCTTCTCTCGGTCCAATCTAGGGGAGTTCGTCCCCTCTTTGACCAATCTAATGGAATTCGTCTCCTCTTGGTCCAATCTAAACGAGTTCATCCGCTTTGGGTCCAATCTAATTGAGCTCGGCTTCTTGGACCAATATAAGGGAGTTCATTCCTCTTGGACCAATCTAAGGGAGTTCGTCTTCTCTTGGACCTATCGAAGTTGTTCGTCTCCTCTTGGACCAATCTAAAGGAGTTCGTCCCCTCTTGGACCAATCTAAGGGAGGTCGTCCCCTCTTGGACCAATGTAATGGAGCTCGTCTCCTCTTGGCCCAATCCAAGGGAGCTCGTCCCTTCTTGGACCAATCTAAAGGAGTTCGTCTCCTCTTGGTCCAGTTTAAGGGAGTTCGTCCCCGCTGGGTCCAATCTAATGGAGTTCGTCCTTCTCAGACCAATCTAAGGGAGTTCATCCATCGTGGACCAATCTAAGGGAGTTCGTCCCACTTGGTCCAATCTAATGGAGTTCGTCCTTCTCGGACCAATCTAAGGGAGTTCGTCCATCGTGGACCAATCTAAAGGAGTACGTCTCCTCTCGGTCCAAGCTAAGGGAGTTCGTCCGTCTTGGTCAATCTAACGGAGTTCGTCTCCTCTTGGACCAATCTAAAGGAGTTCGTCTCCTCTTGGTCCAATCTAAGGGTGTTCGTCCCCGTTGGGACCAATCTAAGGCAGTTCGTCTCCTCTTGGACCAATTTAAAGGAGTTCGTCTCGTCTTTGTCCATTCTAGGGGAGTTCGTCCCCTCTTGGAACAGTCTAAAGGAGTTCGTCTCCTCTTAGTCCAATCTAAGGAAGTTCGTCCCCTACTAGACCAATCTAAGGGAGTTCGACCCCTCTTGGAATAATCTAAGGGAGTTCGTCCATTCTTGGACAAATCTAAGAGACTTGGTCCCCTCTTGGTCCGATCCAAGGGAGTTCATCACCGCGTGGGTCAATCTTACGGAGTACGCATCCTCTTGGTCTAAATTAGTGGAGTTCAGCTCTCTTGGAACAATCTAATGGAGTTCATCCTTCTCAGACAAATCTAAAGGAGTTCGTCTTCTCGTGGACCAATCTAAAGTAGTTCATCTCCTCTTGGTCCAATCTAAGGGAGTTCACCCCCTCTTGGACCAATCTAAAGGAGTTCGTCACCTCTTGGTCCAATCTTAGGGTGTTGGTCCGTCTTGGTCCAATCTAACGAAGTTCGTCACCTCTTGGTCAAATCTTAGGGTGTTCGTCCGTCTTGGTCCAATCTAACGGAGTTCGTCTCCTCTTGGACCAATTCAAAGGAGTTCGTCTCCTCTTGGACCAATCTAAGGAATTCGTCCCTTCTTGGACGAATCTAAAGGAGTTCGTCTCCTCTTGGTCCAATGTATGGGAGTTGGTCACCTTTGGGTCCAATCTAATGGAGTTCGTCGCTCATGGACCAATCTAACGGAGTTCATCTCCTCTTAGACCAATCTAAGGGAGTTCGTCTCCTCTTGGTCCAATCTAAGGCAGTTCGTCTCCTCTTGGGCCAATCTAAAGAGTTCGTCTTCTCTTGGTCCAAGCTAAGGGAGTTTGTCCCCTCTAGCACCAATTGAGAGGAGTTTGTCTCCTCTTAGTCCAATCGAAGGGAGTTCGTCTATCTTGGTCCAATCTAGCGGAGTTCGTCTCCTATTGGACCAATCTAAAGGGAGTTCGTCCCCTCTTGGACCAATCTGAAAGAGTTTGCCTCCTCTTGGTCAAATTTACGAGCGCTCATCCCCTCATGGACCAATCTACATCTTGGACCAATCTAAAGGACTTCGTATCTTCTTGGTCCAATCTAAGGGAGTTTGTGCCCTCTTGGACCAATCTGAAGGTGTTCGTCTCCTCTTTGTCCAATCAAAAGGGCGTTCGTCCCCTCTTGGTCCAATCTGAGGGAGTTCGTCCCCTCTTGGTCCAATCTCCCTCTTCGATCAATCTAAAGAAGCTCGACTCCTATTGGTCCAATCTAAGGGAGTTCGTCCCGTATTGGACCACTCTAGAGCAGTTCGTCTCCTCTTGATCCAATCTAAGGGAGTTCGTCTATCTTGGACCATTCTAAGAGAGTTCGTCTCCAAATGAACCAATCTAAAGGAGTTCGTTTCCTCTTTGTCCACTCTAGGGGAGTTCGTTCCCTCTTGGACCAATCTAAAAAAGTTTGTCTCCTCTTGGTCCAATCATAGAGAGTTTGTCCATCTTGGACTAATCTCAGGCAGTTCGTCTTCTCTTGGTCCAATCTAAGGGAGTTCGTCCCTTCTTGGACAAATCTAAAGGAATTTGTCTCATCTTGGTCCATTCTAAGGGTGTTCGTCCCCTCTTGGACCAATCTGAGGGAGTTTTTCTCTTCTTGGTCCAATCTATGGGAGTTCGTCTCCTCTTGGACCAATCGAAGGACTTAGTCTCCTCTTGGACCAATCGAAGGACTTAGTCTCCTCTTGGACCAATCTAAGGGAGTTCGTCACCTCTGGGTCCAATCTAAGGGAGTTCGTCTCCTCTTAGACCAATCTAATAGAGTTCGTCTCCTCTCGGTCCAATCTAAGGCAGTTTGACCCCTCTAGGTCCAATCTAATTGAGTACCTCTCCTCTCGGTCCAATCTAAGGCAGTTCGACCCCTCTAGGTCCAATCTAATTGAGTACCTCTCCTCTTGGTCCAATCTAAGGCAGTTCGACCCCTCTAGGTCCAATCTAATTGAGTTCATCCTTCTCGGACCAATCTAAGGGAGTTTGTGCCTCTTGGACCAATCTAAATGTGCTCGTCACCTCATGGACCAATCTAAAGGAGTACATCTCCTCTTTGTCCAATCAAGAGGAGTTCGTCCCTTCTTGGATCAATCTAAAGGAGTTCATCTCCTCTTGGTCCAATCATTGGGAGTTCCTCCATCTTGGACCAATCTAAGGGACTTTGTCTCCTTTTGGACCTATCTGAAGTTGTTCACCTCCTCTTGAACCAATCCAAAAGTGTCCGTCCCCTGTTGGACCAATCTAAGGGAGGTCATCCCCTCTTGGACCATTGTAATGGAGCTCGTCTCCTCTTGGTCTTATCCAAGGGAGCTCGTCTCCTCTTGGACCAATCTAAAGGAGTTCGCCTCCTCTTGGTCCAATCTAAGGGCGTTCGTCCCCTCTTTGACTAATCTAAAGGAGTTCGTCTCCTCTTGGTCCAATCTAAGGGAGTTCGTCCCCTACTAGACCAATCTAAGGTAATTCGTCTGCTACTGGACCAATATAAGGGAGTTTGACCCCTCTTGGACAAATCTAAGGGAGTTCGTCCCTTATTGGACAAATCTAAGGGACTTGGTCCCCTTTTGGTCCAATCCGTGGGAGTTCATCGCCGCTTGGGCCAATCTTACGGAGTTCACATCCTCTTGGAACAATCTAATGGAGTTCAGCCCTCTTGGAACAATCTAATGGAGTTCGTCCTTCTCGGACCAATCTCAGGGTGTTCGTCCCTCATGGACCAATCTAAAGGAGTTTGTCTTCTCTTGGACCAATCTAAAGTAGTTCGTCTCCTCTTGGTCCAATCCAAGGGATTTCGTCCCTTTTGGACCAATCTAAAGGAGTTCGTCACCTCTTCGTCCAATCGAAGGGAGTTCAACCGTCTTGGTCCAATGTAAAGAGTTCGTCTCCTCTTAGACCAATCTAAGGAGTTCATCCCCTCTTGGACCAATCTAAAGGAGTTCATCTACTCTTGGTCCAATCAAAGGGAGTTCGTCACCTCTGGGTCCAATCGAATGGAGTTCGTCCTCCTTGGACCAATCTAAGGGATTTCGTCCCTCATGGACCAATCTAAGGGATTCCGTCTCCTCTATGACCAATCTAAAGGAGTTCGTCTCCTGTTGGTCTAATCAAAGGGAGTTCGTCTACTCTTAGTCCAATGTAAGGGACTTCGTCCCCTCTTGGACCAATCTAATGGAGTTCGTCTCCTCTTGGTCCAATCCATGGTTGTTCATCCGTCTTGGTCCAATCTAACGGAGTTCGTCTCCTCTTGGACCAATCCCAAGGAGTTCGTCTCCTCTTGGTCCAATCTAAGGGCATTCGTCCCCTCTTGGTCCAATCTAAAGGAGTTCGTGTCCTCTTGGTCCTATCTAAGGGTGTTCATTTGCTACTAGACCAATCTAAGGGAGTTCGTCTGCTACTGGACCAATCTATTGGAGTTAGACCCCTCTTGGACTAATCTAACGGATTTCATCCCCTCTTTGACAAATCTAAGGGAGCTGGTCCCCTCTTGGTCCAATCCAAGGGAGTTCATCTCCGCTTGGGCCAATCTTAGGGATTCGTCCTTCCCGTACCAATCTAAGGGAGTTCGTCCCTCATGGACCAATCTAAGGGAGTTCGTCTCCTCTTGGACCATTCTAAAGGAGTTCGTCTTCTCTTGGGCCAATCTAAGGGAGTTTGTCCCCACTTGGTCCAATTTAAAGGAGTTCGTCCTTTTCGTACCAATCTAAGGGAGTTCGTCCCCTCTTGGACCAATCTAATGGACTTGATCTCCTCTTGGTCCAAGCTAAGGGAGTTCGTCTCCTCTTGGATTGGTCTAAGGGGAGACGAACTCCCTTAGATTGGTCCAAGGGGAGACGAACTCCTTTTGATTGGACCAAGAAGAGGCGGACTCCCAAACATTGGACCAAGAAGGGACGAGCAAATATCCCCCTTTTTGATGATGACAAAACCATCAGCAGATTTGATATAACCTGTATAAAAATCAAAACGAAATATGGAATATTGGGTTTGTTCAATGGCAACAAAAATTAAATAATTAACACATCCAAAACTTCTCATAAAACAAAATTACATCCGCAAAAGATTAAATAAGTCAACAATCCAAACAATCCACAAACCAACAATCCAAAAATCAAATAATCTAAGATCAAATATGCTATTCTCCCCCTTTTTGACTTTATTAGAAGGAAATCCACTTAGGGAAGATGAGGACCCCTCACAAGAGTAAATGTATTCATGGAAAGCAATGTCTGTTCCAATTGAAGAAGATCCTCTTGGTGCTTTTGTCAACCTTGGTCATCAACTGAGCCTGCGGCTTCCTCATATCAGACATAAAAGTTAATAGTTCCTGAGGCAGAGTGAACTTGACAATGGAAGCACTGGGAATATCCTTAGGAGGAGAAGCCTGTGCAAGCTCATCAGACTGATGACCTCCCCCTATCTCATGAAATCCAGGCACATAAGTATCAACTTCCATATCTCCCCCTGTCTCTAAGCCAGCACCACCGTGAATAAGATCAGCACTTAGATTTTTTTATCTCTATTGTGGGAGTCTCTCTAGCATGAGTGTCCACAACAGTTTTAACTACTGCTTCCAATGTTGCTCCCTTACTCATATCAAAATCAAAATGCTAATGGAGACTAGTCCAGTATGGGAAACCTGAAGAGGTGACTCACTAGCCATCTGACTTCCGCCAGCCATGGGAACATCAGTGTCTCCTGCTAACCCCTCAGCAACAAAATCATCAATATCATAAAACAAATCATCATCAGAGGATATGCTATTATGATCTCCCTCATCAACATTGGCCAACTTAGGCTTATCCTTAGCAATGGATGATTTCTTCTTCTTGCTAGAAGTCTATTCCATTGGTGCTTTACCCTTTCTTTTGGCTGAAGATGATTCACCTTATTGTGGACCTTTGGCTTCCTTAGTAAGTAGAGAAGTAAGTTTCATTTTGACAATCATTGTTTTGCCAATCACAGTATGAGGCAAACTTCTCTTAACAAGCTTAGAGGGAAGATTAATGACAATATACTAAAAAAATACTTGTAATCAGGGCATAATAGGGCGACAAACCTTTGTCCTTTTGAACAATGCAATTTATCTAGAAGCATTATGATAGAAGGCAGATTCAACACATGATCACACACCATACCATATATTGGTTTGGCTTCTGACTTGGAAATATCGGTCTGGGATATGACTTTTGGCTTCAAATAGTTGATGACTATCTTGTGAAGCATAATATAAGAAGTAGGCATCTTAGAGTATGTGAGAACACATTTAGAGGTCCTTCCTTCAGATAGAAATTCCAAAATGTTGTGATCTGTGGCATTGATAGGCACAAATTTGTCTTTCCTGATTCCATTGATAGTAGCCATATCGTCCACATTAATAGAAAAGGTTCTATCTTTAACAATAAAAACACAGTGTATGACGATAAGTGAAAGAGATATTGGAGTAAAAGTATGCAGTAAGGTCGGGAAAAGCATCATCAGAAGCAGAAATAAATTTCTCTATGTGCAAAGCACGAAACATAAGTCGCATTTTCAACTTGGAAGTAACATAATACTGGACCTTGACATCCAATGAATCGAGATAGTCAAGATCAATAGTCCTTGGATTTATAACACCTCTTTGGACTAACCTCTTAAACTCAACCTTGTGAGAAGAAGATCAAAACAAACTCAATGGTCTTTTTGGTACATCGGCAGCAATACCTTGCCTAGGTTTGAAAGAGAAATACATCCTTTCATCTTCATCTCTATGGTCAGATTCTTATGCAAAATGATGATTATTGATGAAAGAATAACTTTTTCGAGCCTTATCTGCGGCCCCTTGTGGTGCTATCCCCATACATTCGACTTGATTCAAAAAATGAACAAATTCGAAAAGCTCTACAATACATATTAATATCATCAAATCGAGCATGAATAGTTCGAAGATCCATACATGTCTTGTAAATCAAACGAGTATTCTTACTCTACAAGGGAGGAATGTCTAGCACCGGTACACCACTCACTTCTTCCTCTGCATGTTGACTAGAGTGAGTCAATTTATCTTCTGTGAGGTCAAAGAAAGTAGGACCAGAGGGGGACCCAAAAGACCTACCAAACAGCCGAGAGGATTTTATAGGACCAGACATTACTTTCAAAGAACTTGGTAAAGGTAAAAGAGAAGGAGATGAAATAGAGAAAGTAAAACAAGGGTTTCTTAGAAAGTGAAATGGTGAATGAAGAAGAAGAGGAAAAGGTTGCTTAAAAGGATTTTCAGAAATCAAAACAAGGAAATTAAAGAATTTCCTTTTGAAAAGACGTTACACATAATATAGAAAGAAATAAAAGTAGTTAATATTAAAAACAAGCAGTTACTAATAAATACAGTCAACCAATACCTCATAATCCATACCTTTTCATTCAACATAATAAATAAAACTACCTGTTTGGTGGAAAAACAATATAAGGAAATGAATGATAGAGATCACCGTCTGATTAGTAGAACCTTTTGAGAATAGACAACTGGCTAATATTAGGATGATAGGATATTCAGCTTGTCTCTTCTGAATTCAAAGGAATGTTTGTCTAGAGGCTTGGTGAAATATCAGCCAATTGATTTTTTATTTCAATGAAGGTAATATGAACATCCTTCGTTTGAACACAACAAAATGCCAGATTTCAAAATGCGATGCCAGATTTCAAAATGCTTTGCCCTTGAATGAAGGATCAAATTTTTTGTAAGATCCATGGCACTTGTATTATTACATATGATCTCAATACAATATTTCTTAATCCCAAAATCCTATAATTGTTGTCTCATCCAAAGAATTTGTGAGTAACAACTTCCAAGAATAAGATATTCTGACTTAGTTGTGGACATGGCACCAGTATGTTGCTTTCTGGATAACCAAGATACCAACATATTCCAAGTAATTGACAATTACCAGTATTACTCTTTTTGTTAAACCTACAACCTACTGGATCAACATCAAAATATCCAAGAAGAGTGAAATTACCTTCTTTTGGATACCAAAGTCCAAACTTTGAAGTAGTTGGGACATATTTGATGATATGCTTGATTGCAGTTAATTTTTATTTTTTTGTGATCTAACTGGACACTAAAAAGAATGTCAAGTTTAGAAGCCATGAAATATAATAATGATCAAGTCATGCTTCTATACAATTTTTTATCAACTTTCTCTTCATCAGTGTCCTTTTCAAGATTTGATGTAGTTGCCATAGGAGTCTCAACATTTTTGCAATTCTCCATTTTAAGCTTTTTAACAAGATGCTTTGCATATTTTTCTTGATGAATAAATATGCCTTAGATGATTGCTTCACTTGCAACCCAAGGAAAAATGTCAATTCCCCCATCATACTCATCTCAAACTCATTTTGCATATCTCTAGCAAAGTTCTTTCAAAGAATGTCATTTAGAGATCCAAATATAATATAATCAACATAGATTTGGACCAACAAGAAATCTTTACATACCCTCTTAATAAAAAAAGTTGTGTCCACTTTAACTTTCTCAAAATCAGTTTGAGTGAGAAATGAACTTAACCTTTCATATTAGGCACGATGAGCTTGTTTTAAGTCATAAAGAGCCTTCTTCATCTTGTAAACATGATGATGGTTCTTTGAATCTTCGAAGCCAGGAGGTTGTTCAACATAAAGTTTTTCTTGGATAAATCCATTCAGAAAAGCACTCTTTACATCCATTTGATACAACCTGAAATCATGGAAACAAGCAAAAGTAAATAATAATCTGATAGCTTCTAACCTGGCAACAGGAGCATAGGTCTCATCATAATCAATTCTTTCCTCCTGAGTATATCCCTTGGCTACTAGATGTTCTTTGTTCCTGGTAATCAATCCTTTTTCATATAACTTGTTTCTGAAAATTCATTTAGTACTAATAACAGACTTTCCTTTGGGTTTTGGTACTAATTCCCACATATCATTAATAACAAATTGTCTTAGTTCATCCTACATTGCCTCAATGTAGCTATCATCAGTTAAAGCTTCTTCAATATTCTTAGGCTCAATTTCTAATATAAGCGCAATAGCACTTGATTCCTATGGTTCTTCAGGAAGAATAGGAACTCGAACTTTGATGTAATCTTCAAGCCATCTTCTGATTTTCAATAATATTGTTCAAATGATGACTAGATTTATGTTTCCAGTTCATGCTTGAAATTTCTCCTTCTAGTCCTTATTCTCGATACCCTTGATCATCAATGGACAAATCTAGCTTTGTGTTCAATATTAGCTTGATATGAAGGTTTATGTTCTATCTCTTGGAACTTTACATGTATTGATTCTTCCACTAACTAAGTCATCTTGTTGTATAGTCTAAAGGCTTTGCTTATTGATAAGTATTCCAGAAAGATTCATTCATCATATCTTTCATCAAACTTTCCAATATGATCAGCAGAGTTCTTGATAATAAAGCACTTGCAACCAAAAACAAGAAAGTAAGAAATATTCGGTTTCTTATCCTTAAAGATCTCATAAAGGGTTTTCTCCAAAATAGTTTTTAGAAAAACTCTATTAATAATGTAATAAGCAGTCAAAGAAACATCATTGCCAATCAGCAGAGTTCTAGCTATCTCTTGTAAAGATCTATTCTTTCTTTCAACTATTCCATTTTACTGTGGAGTATAAGGAGAGGAAAACAAATGATGAATTCCAAAGTCATCATAAAACTTAGCAAACTTAGAATTTTCAAATACACCACTATGATATGAACGTATACTGGAAATGACATACCCTTTCTCATTCTGAGCTCTCTTAGCAAACTTTGAAAAGTATGAAAATGCGTCAGACTTATTTATTAAGAACAAAACCCAAGTATACCTTTAGAAGTCATCAACAATTACCAGACAATAGCTCTTACGACCAATGCTCTTTGTACGATTTGGTCCAAACAGTAAACACATTATTTATTGACTTGAAAGAGCTCTTGATCCATTTTCCTAGAACACAAGGTGTACTGTCCTATGTTCTATAAAATGTCATCCTAAGCAGACCTCATACAAGCTATTTTGAGGAGATCTTTTCAATTTGCTTCATATTTGCATGTCCTAGTCTTTTGTGCCACAAATATGCTTCTTTCTATACAAAGATAAATATTGCTATGTCGTCGTCTAGTAAAAGTCTAAATACTGTCTTTGCTAGAACCAAAGCAAACTCCCTCTTGAAAATGAATCCTATAACTTGTATCATAAAGTTGTCTGATACTAAGCAGGTTATAATTCAATCCCTTAACCAAAGAAACATTGTTGATGGACAACTTTCCTATCTTCACAATTCCACAAACAACAATCTTTCCTTTGTTGTTTCCTATAAAAGAAAATTTTCCACCATCAAAACTTTCCAAACCAACAAAGCAGCTAGAGTCCCTAGTCATATATGCCTTGAGCAACCACTATCCAAATACCATTTTGATTTATTTTTGAATAGAACCTGCAAGAAAAGAATCTTATCTCTTTTTAGGTACTCAAATCATCTTGGGTCATTTTATATTAGTATAAAAGAAAGATGTCTCCCATCTCCTGTTGACTGGTTTCCTAACCTTTGGACAATCTCTCTCAAGATGTTTTGAACAATTGCATATAGAGCACTTAAGAAATTCTCTCCTAGCAAGTTTTACAAACATTTTTCGAAAATGATTTTCATAAACACTTTTTGAATGAATCTTTTTCAGTCTCTCCTTGACTTTTGGAAAATCGATCAAAGGAATAGTATTAGGAGACATACCCAAACCCTCCTTTTTGAAATAAGGTCTCTAAACATAAATAATTTTCTCTAATTTTTCAGAACCAAAAGAAAATTTCTTTGAAATACAAGAAATATTTGTTTTCAAACAAACATTTTCCTTTTCAAGAGACACATATTTTTCTTTTAAGATCAATAAATCATTGTTTAAACAATCAAAATTTTCTTTCAAAGAAACCTCACATTGTTTGAGTATCAAGTTCTCTTTCATCAGCTCAGAAACTTCCTTGAGTGAAAAGTTCAATTTGGAACATAAATCATTTATATATCTATCAACTTTGATAGGAATTCTGTAATTATTTACCTGATTGTTGTGTTCTTTTGAATACGAATCCTTATCAAAATCTGAATCAGATTTTTCCATTAAGCAAATATTTGCATAGTCATTATCACTGTCTTCACATTCTGTATCACTACATGTTTCAGCCTTTAGTGCTTTCTTGTCTTGTCATATATTCCATTCTTTTCTTTGAGAAGTGGACAATCTGGCTTGATATGTCCTTTCTTTTGATAGTTGCAACAAGTAATATCGGTGTAGATATTACACCTGAACCACTTGTACTAGCCATAGATCATAAGCTCAGAAGTAAAACACTTCAAAAACAAGCAACCTGTCTCTAATACCAATTGAAATTGCTAGTGTAGTAGATAAATACTAAAAAGCTAATTCAGAATAATTGATAAGTTAAGTTTTCAATACTCGAATCGTGTCTCAAGTACATAGTGAGAGAGTAAAGATAATTCAACACAAGATTTATAATGGTCCAGCTTAGATTAAGCCTACGTCCACTCTCCCACGGTGATAGCTGATTGGTTGGAGTCCACTATGAATCAAAAGAGTTACAATCTTAGTACAAAAACATCACAGCTTCACATTCACTTTTGAGTAGAATGTCAGGGCACTCTCTTAGTGATCTCAGTAAAATAAGACGAGGAAGTGTTCTATCAAAAAGCTTTTAAACATGACTAAAGAAAGCTCCTAAAGTACTTTTCCAATTCTTGTGATCGTTGTCACATTCCAAATAAGCTCTTCCAATCAACCTATTAGATAGATCAATCAAGGAGATCTCGAGTCATAATTAGATCAAGCCGAGAATCCGTTAATTCACATCGTCCATACAATCATAATCTCCGGCTTCCATATTTGGATACTTGCTAAGAATACATGATTGATAATCAATACTAATGTTCCATAAGAAACTGTAATCAATAAGATCACTCATATAGCTATCTTGGATTCAACCAAAATAGCAAGAGAAAGTTCCCAAATTCACCGTGAGAAAAGATACATAATAACACTAACGTCCTATATTCCATACTTATATTCCATACCACTCAGACTATCCAAAGTCTGACGTAAAGCAAGTCTTGCCATCTTGAAAATATAATAGCTATTTCTTGCAACAAAATCTAAGGGAGTTCGTCTCCTCTTGGACCAATCTAAGGGAGTTCATTTCATCTTGGACCAATCTAAGGGAGTTCGTCCCATCTTAGACCATTCTAAGGGAATTCGTCCCATCTTGGACCAATCTAAGGGAGTTCATCCTATCTTGGACCATTCTAAGGGAATTCGTCCCATCTTCGACCATTCTAAGCGAGTTTGTCCTATCTTGGACCATTCTAACGGAGTTCGTCTTCTCTAGGACCAATCTAAGAGAGTTTGTCTCCTCTTGGACCAATTTAAAGGAGTTCGTCTCCTCTTAATCCAACCAAATGGAGTTCATCTCCTCTTGGACCTATTTAAGGGAGCTTCTCTCTGCTTGGACCAAACTAAGGGAGTTCGTCTATTCTTGGACCAATCTAAGGGAGTTCGCCTCCTTTTGGACTAATCTATGGGAGTTCGTCTACACTTGGACCAATCTAAGGAAGGGAGTTCGTCTCCTCTTGGACCAATCTAGGGGTGTTCATCAAATCTTCGACCAATCTAAGGGAATTCCTCCCATCTTGGACCAATCTAAGGGTGTTCGTCTCCTCTTGGACATATTTGAGGGAGTTCGTCTCCTTTTGATCCAATCTAAGGGATTTCGTCTCCTCTTGGCCCAATCTAAGGGAGTTCATCTTGTCTTAGTCCAATCTAAACGAGTTCGTCTCATATTAGATTAATCTAAGAGAGTTCATCTCCTCTTAGACTAATGTAAGGGAGTTCGTCTCCTATTAAAATAATCTAAGCGAGTTCTTCCCCTCTCGGACCAATCTATGGGAGTTCGACTCATCTTGAACCATTCTGAGGGAGTTTGTCCCCTATTGTATCAATCTAAGGTATTTCATCCCTTCTTGGACTAATCTAAGTGAGTTCGTCCCCAATATACGTCCCTTATTGGTCCTATCTAAGGGAGTTCGTCCCTTCTTGGACAATATAAGAGAGTTCGTGTCCTCTCGGACTAATCTAAGCAAGTTCGACTTCTCATGAACCAATTTATGTGAGTCCGTCCCCTCTTGGACCAATGTAAGGGAGTTTGTCCCCTCTTGGTCCAATGTAGGGAGTTTGTCCCCTCTTGGACAAATCGAAGGGAGTTCGTCCATTCTTGGACCAATCCAAGCAAGTTCATGCGCTCTTGCTCCAATTTACGGAGTTTGTAGTTCATGGCCCCTTAAACCATTCTAAAGGAGTTCGATCCCTCTTGGCACAATCTAAGGGAGATCATCCCTTCTTAGACTAATCTAAGGGAGTTCATCTCTACTTGGACCAATCTAAGGGAGTTCGACTCCTCTTAGACGAATCTTAGCGAGGTCATCAATTCTTGGACCAATATAGAGAGTTCGTCCGTTCTAGGACCAATCTAAGGGAGTTCATGTCTTCTAGGACCAATTTAAGGGAGTTCGCCCCTTTTAGGACCAATCTTGGGGGTTGATCCCGTCTTAGACCAATTTAAGGGAGTTCGTCCCGTCTTGAACCAATCTAAGGGAGCTTGTCCCCTCTTCGTCCAATCTAGGTAGTTTGTCTCCTCTTGGACAAATCTAAGGTAGTTCGTCACCACTTAGACCAATCTAAGGTAGTACGACTCCTCTTGGACCAATCTAAGAGAGTTCATCTATTTTTGGACCAATGTAGGGGAGTTCATACCACTTGGTCAAATCTAAGGGAGTTCGTCACCTCATGGTCCAATCCTGGGAGTTCGTCCCTTCTTGGTCTGATCTTAGGAAGTTCGTCCTTTCTTGGTCCCATCTAAGGGAGTTCGTCTCGCCTTGGACCAATCTATGGGACTTCTGTCCTCTTGGTCCAATATATGGAAGTTCGTCTCCTCCTCGACTAATCTAAAGGAGTTCGCCCCCTCTTAGACCATTATGAGGGAGTTCATCCCCTCACGGTCCAATCTAGGGAGTTCGTCCCTTCTTGGTCCAATGTTTGGGAGTCCGCCACTTCTTGGTCCAATCAAAAGGAGTTCGTCTCCCCTTGGACCAATCTGAGGGAGGTCGTCTCCTCCTAGGTTCGACTCCTCTTGGACCAATTTAAGCAAGTTCGTCCCCTCTTGGATCAATCCCAGGGTGTTCATCCCCTCTGGACCAAGAAGGGCCAAACTCCTTTAGATTAGTCCAAGTGGAGACGAAATCCTTTAGATTGGTCCAAGAGGGGACAAACTCCCTTAGATTTGGATCAACAGGAGATGAACTCCTGTAGATTGGACCAAGAGGAGTCGAACTCTTTTAGATTAGTCCAAGAGGGGACGAACTCCCTAAGATTGGACCAAGAGGAGATGAACTCCATTAGATTGGTCCAAGTGGAGACGAATTCCTTTAGATTGGTCCAAGAGGGGACAAACTCCTTTAGATTTGGACCAAGAGAAGGCGAACTCCCTTAGATTGGCCTGTGAGGGACGAACTCGCTGATTGGTCCGAGAAGGATGAACTCCATTAGATTGGACCCAGAGGTGACGAACTCCCTTGGATTGACCAAGAGGAGACAAACTCCTTTAGGTTGGTCCAAGAGGGGACGAACTCCCTTAGCTAGGACCAAGAGGAGATCAAGTCCATTAGATTGGTCCAAGAGGGGACGAACTCCCTTAGATTGGTTTGAGAAGGACGAACTCCATTAAATTGGACAACGAGGGGACAAACTCCTTTAGATTGGTCCAAGAGAAAACGAACTCCTTTAGAATGGTCCAAGAGTAGACGAACTCCCTTAGATTGGTCCATGAAGGACGAACTCCCTTAGATTGGTACGGGAAGGATAAACTCCCTAAGATTGGCCCAAGCGGTGATGAACTCCCTTGGATTGGAACAAGAGGGGACCAGCTCCCTTAGATTTGTCCAAGAGTGGATGAAATCCCTTAGATTAGTCCAAGAGGGGTCTAACTCCGTTAGATTGGTCCAGTAGTAGACGAACTCCCTTAGATTGGTCTGGTAGTAAACGAACTCCCTTAGATAGGACCAAGAGGACACGAACTCCTTTAGATTGGACCAAGAGGGGACGAACGCCCTTAGATTGGACCAAGAGGAGACGAACTCCTTGAGATTGGTCCAAGAGGAGACGAACTCCGTTAGATTGGACCAAGACGGACGAACTCCCTTGGATTGGACCAAGAGGAGATGAACTCTATTAAATTGGTCCAAGAGGGGACAAAGTCCCTCAAATTGGACCAAGAGGAGATGAACTCCTTGAGATTGGTCCAAGAGGGGATGAACTCCCTTAGATTGGACCAACAGGAGACGAACTCCTTTAGATTGGTCAGAGAGGAGACCACCTCCCTTAGATTGGTCCATGAGGGACGAAATCCCTTAGATTGGTCCGAGCAGGACGAACTCCATTCGATTGGACCATGAGGTGACGAACTTCCTTAGATTGGACCAAGAGGAGACGAACTCCTTTAGATTGGTCCAACAGGAGACGAACTCCTTAGATTGGTCCAAGAGGAGACGAACTCCCTAGATTGGACCAAGACGGATGAACTCCCTTCGATTGGACCAAGAGGTGACAAACTCCTTTAGATTGGTCCAAAAGGGGACGAACTCCCTTGGATTGGACCAAGAGGAAACGAACCACTTTAGATTGGTCCAAGAGAAGACGAACTCCTTTAGATTGGTCCATGAGGGACGAACTCCCTGAGATTGATCCAAGAATGACTAACTCCATTTGATTGTTCCAAGAGGGCTGAACTCCATTAATTTAGACCAAGAGGATGTGAATTCCGTAAGATTGGCCCAAGCGGCGATGAACTTCCATGGATTGGACCAAAAGGGGACCAAGTCCCTTAGATTTGTCTAATAAGGGACGAACTCCCTTAGATTGGTCCAGTAGTAGACGAATTCCCTTAGATTGGTCTGTAGGGGATGAACTCCCTTTGATTGGACCAAGAGGAGATGAACTCCTTTAGATTAGTCCAAGACGGGATGAACGCCCTTAGATTGGATCAAGAGGAGGCGAACTCCTTTAGATTGGTCCAAGAGGAGACGAGCTCCCTTGGATTAGACCAAGAGGAGACGAGCTCCATTACAATGTTCCAAGAGGGGACGACCTCCCTTAGATTGGTCCAAGATGGACGAACTCCCTTAGATTGGATCAAGAGGAGACGAACTGCTCTAGAGCAGTCCAAGAGGGGACGAACTCCCTTAGATTGGACCAATAGGAGTCGAGCTCCTTTAGATTGAACCAAGAGGGAGATTGGTCCAAGGGGGGACGAACGCCCTTTTGATTGGACAAAGATGAGACGAACTCCTTCAGATTGGTCCAAGAGGCCACAAACATTTAGATTGGACTATGAAGATACGAAGTCCTTTAGATTGGTCCAAGATGTAGATTGGTCCAGGAGGGGATGAGCGCCGGTAGATTGGACCAAGAGGAGGCGAACTCTTTCAGATTGGTCCAAGAGGGGACGAACTCCCTTTAGATTGGTCCAATAGGAGACGAAGTTCGCTAGATTGGACCAAGACAGAGGAACTCCCTTTGATTGGACTAAGAGGAGACAAACTCCTCTAGATTGGTGCTAGAGGGGATGAACTCCCTTAGCTTAGACCAAGAGAAGATGAACACTTTTAGATTGGCCCAAGAGGAGACAAACTCCCTTAGATGGGACCAAGAGGAGATGAACTCCCTTAGATTGGTCCAAGAGGAGACAAACTCCCTTAGATTGGTCCATGAGTGACGAACTCCATCAGATTGGACCCAGAGGTAACTAACTCCCATACATTGGACCAAGAAGAGACGAACTCTTTTAGATTGATCCAAGAGGGGACGAACTCCATAGATTGGTCCAAGAGGAGACGAACTCCTTTAGATTGGTCCAAGAGGAGACGAACTCCGTTAGATTGGACCAAGACGGACGAACACCCTTAGATTGAACTAAGAGGTGACGAACTCCTTTAAATTGGTCCAAGAGGAGGTGAAGTCCCTTAGATTAGACCAAGAGGAGACGAACTACTTTAGATTAGTCCACGAGAAGACGAACTCCATTAGATTGGTCTGAGAAGGACGAACTCCATTAGATTGTTCCAAGAGAGCTGAACTCCATTAATTTAGACCAAGAGGATGTGAACTCCGTAAGATTGGCCCACGTGGAGATGAACTCCCCTGGATCGGACCAAGAGGGGACCAAGTCCCTTAGATTTGTCCAAGAACGGACGAACTCCCTTAGATTTGTCCAAGAGGAGTCGAACTCCCTTAGATTGGTCCAGTAGCAGACGAATTTCCTTAGATTGGTCTAGTAGGGGACGAACTCCCTTAGATTGGACCAAGAGGAGACGAACTCCTTTAGATTGCTCCAAGAGGGGACGAACTCCTCTAGATTGGACAAAGACGAGACGAACTCCTTTAGATTGGTCCAAGAGGAGACGAACTGCCTTAGATTGGTCCAAATGGGGACGAACGCCCTTAGATTGGACCAAGAGGAGACGAACTCCTTTAGATTGGTCCAAGAGGAGACGAACTCCGTTAGATTGACCAAGACGGACGAACACCCTTAGATTGGACCGAGAGGAGACGAACTCCTTTAGATTATTCCACGATGGACGAACTCCCTTAGATTGGTCCGAGAAGGACGAACTCCATTAGAATGGACCAAGTGGAGACGAACTCCTATAGATTGGTCCACGATGGATGAACTCCCTTAGATTGGTCCAAGAAGGACGAACTCCATTAGATTGGACGAAGTGGAGACGAACTCCCACGATGGATGAACTCCCTTAGATTGGTCCGAGAAGGACGAACTCCATTAGAGTGGAGCCAGAGGGGACAAACTCCCTTAGAATGGACCAAGAGGAGACAAACTCCTTTAGATTGGTCCAAGAGGGGACGAGCTCCCTTAGATTGGACCAAGAGGAGACGAGCTCCATTGCATTGGTCCAAGAGGGGACGACCTCCCTTAGATTGGTCCAAAAGGGGACGAACTCCTTTAGATTGGTCCAAGAGGAGACTAACAACTTCGATAGGTCCAAGAGGAGACGAACTCCCTTATATTGGTCCAAGAAGTCGAACTCAATTAGATTGGACCAAGAGGAGACGAACTCCATTAGATTGGTCAAAGCGGGGACGAACTCCCCTAGATTGGACCGAGAGAAGACGAACTCCTTTAGATTGGTCCAAGAGGAGACAAAGTATCTTAGATTGGACTTAGAGGAGACGAACTCCTTGAGTTTGGTCCAAAAGTGGGCAAACTCCCTTAGATTGGACATAGAGCATACAAACTCCTTCAGATTGGTCCAAGAGGGGACGAACTCCGTTAGATTGGACCAGGACGGACAAACTCCCTTAGAATGGACCAGGAGGAGACGACTTCCTTTTGATTGTTCCAAGAGGGGATGAACTCCCTTAGATTGGATGAAGACGAGACGAACTCCTTTAGATTGGTTCAAGAGGAGACAAACTTCCTTAGATTGGTCGAAGATGGACGAACTCCCAATGATTTGACCAGGAAGAGACGAAGTCCTTTTGATGGTCCAAGAGGGAATGAACTCCCCTTGATTGGACAAAGAGGAGATGGACTCCGTTAGATTGGTCTATGAGGAGACGAGCTTCTTTAGATTGGTCCAAGAGGGACGAACTCCCTTAGATTGGTCCGACAAGGACGAACTCGCTTAGATTGCATCAGGAGGAGATGAACTGCTCTAGAGTGGTCCAAGAGGGGACGAACTCCCTTAGATTGGACCAAGAAGAGACGAACTCCTTTAGATTGGTCCAAAAGGGGATGAACTCCCTTAGATTGGATTTACCCAAAAAGAAAACTCCCTTAGATTGGACCAAGAAGAGACGAACTCCTTTAGATTGGTCCAAGAGGGGACGAACGCCCTTAGATTGGACCAAGAGGAGAAGAACTCCTTTAGATTGGACCAAGACGGACGAACTCCCTTAGATTGGACCAAGAGGAGACGAACTCCTGTAGATTGGTCTAAGTGGAGACGAACTCCCTTAGATGTTCTAGGACTGACGAACTCTCTTTGATTGGTCCGAGATGGACGAACTCCATTAGATTGGACCTAGAGGGCACGAACTCCCTTAGATTGGATCAGGAGGAGACGAACTCCATTAGATTAGTGCAAGAGGTGATGAGCTCCCTTGGATCGGACCAACAGGAGACGAGCTTCATTAGATTGGTCCAAGAGGGGATGACCACCCTTAGATTGGTCCAAGAGGGGACGAACTCCTTTAGATTGATCCATGACGAGATGAACAACTTCAAATAGGTCCATGAGGAGACGAACTCCCTTAGATTAGTCCAAGAGGGACGAACTCCCTTTGATTGGTCCCAAAAGTCAAACTCAATTAGATTGGACCCAGAGCGAACGAACTTACTTAGATTGGATCAAGAGGAGATGAACTCCATTAGATTGATCAAAGAGGGGATGAACTCCCTTAGATTGGACCGAGAGGAGACGAACTCCTTTAGATTGGACCAAGAGAAGACAAACTCTTTCATATTGGTCTAAGAGGGGATGAAATCCGTTAGATTGGACCAAGACGGACGAACTCCCTAATGGATTAGGAGGATACGAACTCCTTTAGATTGGTCCAAGAGAGGACGAACTCCCCCAGATTGGACAAAGAGGAGACGAACCCTTTTAGATTGGTCCATGAGGAGACGAGCTCCCTTACATTGGTCCAAGGGGGTCGAACTCCCATAGATTGGTCCGAGAAGGACGAACTCAATTAGATTGGACCTAGAGGTGTCGAACTACCTTAGATTGGACCAAGAGGAGATGAACTCCATTAGATTGTTCAAAGAGGGGACAAACACCTTTATATTGTACCGAGACGACACGAACTCCTTTAGATTAGTGAAAGAGGGGACGAACTCCTTTAAATTGGTCCTAGAGGATACGAACTCCTTGAGAATGGTCTAAGAGTGGACGAACTCCCTTAGATTGGACCAAGAGAAGACAAACTCCTTCAGATTGGTTGACGAGGGGACGAACTTCTTTAGATTGGTCTAAGAGGAGACGAACTGCCTTAGATTGTTCCAAGAGGGACGAACTCCTTATGATTGGACCACGAGGAGACGAACTTCGTTAGATTGGTCCAAGAGGGGACGAACTCCCCGTGATTGGACAAAGAGGAGACGAAGTCCTTTAGGTTGGTCCATCAGGAGACGAGCTCCCTTTGTTTGGTCCCGGAGGGACGAACTCCCTTAGATTGGTCCGAGAAGGGCAAACTCAATTAGATTGGACCCAGAGGGGTCGAACTACCTTAAATTGGACCAAGAGGAGACGAACTCCATTAGATTAGTCAAAGAGATGACGAACTCCCTTAGATTGGACCGAGAGGAGACGAAATCGTTTAGATTGGTCCAAGAGGAGGCGAACTCCCAAAGATTGGATCGAGAGGAGACGAACTCCTTTAGATTGGTCAAAAAGTGGACGAACTCTCTTAGATTAGACCAAGAGAAGGAAAACTCCTTCAGATTGGTCCAAGAGGGGATGAACTCCGTTAGATTGGACCAAGACGGACGAACTCCCTTAGAATGGATTAGGAGGA
This sequence comes from Melaleuca quinquenervia, assembly GCA_030064385.1. Taxonomy (NCBI): domain Eukaryota; kingdom Viridiplantae; phylum Streptophyta; class Magnoliopsida; order Myrtales; family Myrtaceae; genus Melaleuca; species Melaleuca quinquenervia. Next base: position 10,657,830 of record CM057724.1, on the reverse strand, counting down.
TACGAACTCCTTTAGATTGGTTAAAGAGGAGACGAACTCCCCTAGATTGGACAAAGAGGAGACGAACTCTTTTAGATTGGTATATGAGGAGACGAGCTCCCTTACATTGGTCCAAGAGGGACGAACTCCTTTAGACTGGTCCGAGAAGGACAAACTTTATTAGATTGGACCCAGAGGCGTCGAACTACCTTAGATCGAACCAAGAGGAGGTGAACTCCATTGGATTGGTCAAAGAGGGGACGAATTCCCTTATATTGGACCAAGACGACACGAACTCCTTTAGATTGGTGAAAGAGAGGACGAACTCCCTTAAATTGACCCTAGAGGAGACGAACTCCTTGAGAATGGTCTAAGAGTGGACGAACTCCCTTAGATTGGACCAAGCGAAGACAAGCTCCTTCAGATTGGTCGAAGAGGGGATGAACTTCTTTAGATTGGACCAAGACGGACGAACTCCCTTAGATTAGACGAAATGGAGAAGAACTCCTTTAGATTGGTCAAAGAGGAGACGAACTGCCTTTGATTGTTCCAAGATGGACGAACTCCCAATGATTGGAGCAAGAGGAGACGAACTCCATTAGATTGATCCAAGAGGGAACGAAGTCCCCGTGATTGGACAAAGAGGAGACGAAGTCCTTTAGATTGGTCCATGAGGAGACGAGCTCCCTTTGTGGGGTACCGGAGGGACAAACTCCCTTAGATTGGTCCAAGAAGGACGAACTCAATTAGATTGGACCCAGAGGGGTCGAACTACCTTAAATTGGACCAAGAGGAGACGAACTCCATTAGATTGATCAAAAAGGGTACAAACTCCCTTAGATTGGACCGAGAAGAGACAAACTCCTTTAGATTGATAAAAAAATTGATGAATTCCCTTAGATTATACTAAGAGAAGACAAACTCCTTCAGATTGGTTGAAGAGGGGATGAACTTCTTTAGATTGGACCAAGACGGATGAACTCCCTTAGATTGGACGAAGTGGAGACGAACTCCTTTAGATTGATCTAAGAGGAGACGAACTGCCTTAGAATGTTCCAAGATGGACGAACTCCCTATGATAGGACCAAGAGGAGACGAACTCCATTAGATTCGTCCAAGAGGGGACGAACTCCCCGTGATTTGACTAAGAGGAGATGAAGTCCTTTAGATTGGTCCATCAGGAGACGAGCTCCCTTTGTTTGGTCCCGAAGGGACGAACTCCCTTAGATTGGTCCAAGAAGGACGAACTCAATTAGATTGGACCCAGAGGGGTCGAACTACCTTAAATTAGACCAAGAGGAGATGAACTCCATTAGATTGGTCAAAGAGGGGATGAACACCCTTAGATTAGACCGAGAGGAGACGAAATCCTTTAGATTGGTCCAAGAGGAGACGAACACCCTTAGATTGGACCAAGAGGAGACAAAGTCCTTCAGATTGGTCCAAGAGGGGATGAACTCCCATAGATTGGACCAAGAAGAGATGAACTCCTTGTGATTGATCCAACAAAGGATGAACTCCCCCAGAATGGACCAAGAGGAGACAAATTCCTTTTGATTGGTCCAAAAGGGGATGAACTCCCATAGATTGGACTAAGAGGAGACGAACTCCTTTAGATTGGTCCAAGAGGAAATGAACTGCCTTAGATTGGTCCAAGATGCACAAACTCCCTATGATCAGACCAAGAGGAGACGAACTTTTTTAGATTGGTCCAAGAGGGGACGAACTATCCTAGATTGGACAAAGTGTCCTTTAGATTGGTTCATGAGGAGACAAACTCCCTTAGATTAGTCCAAGACGGACAGCTCCATCAGATTGGACCAAGAGGGGAGGAATTCCTCTAGAGTGGTCCATGAGGGGACGAACTCCCTCATATCGGACCAAGAGGTAGAGCGGTCCAAGAAGGGACGAACGTCCTTAGATTGGAAAAAGAAAAGACGAACTTCTTCATGTTGGTCCAAGAGGGCACAAGCTCCCTTAAATTGGACCAAGAAGTTGGTCCAATAGGGGATGAGCGCCCTTAGATTGGAGCAAGAGGAGGCGAATTGCTTTAAATTGATCCAAGAGGGGACGAACTCCCTTTGATTGACCAAGAAGAGATGAACTCCTTTAAACTGGTTCAAGGGGAGACGAACTCCGCTTGATTGGACCAAGACAGACGAACGCCCTTAGATTGGTGCAAGAGGGGACGAACTCCCCTAGATTGGTCCAAGAGGAGGTGAACTCCCATAGATTGGACCGAGAGGAGACGAACTCCATTAGATTGGTCAAAGAGGGGACGAATTCCCTTCTATTGGACCAAGACGGCACGAACTCCTTTAGATTGGTGAAAGAGGGGACGAACTCCTTTAAATTGGTCCTAGAGGATACGAACTCCTTGAGAATGGTCTAAGAGTGGACGAACTCCCTTAGATTGGACCAAGAGAAGACAAGCTCCTTCAGATTGGTCGATAAGGGGACGAACTTCTTTAGATAGGACCAAGACGGAAAACTGGCTTAGATTAGACGAAATGGTGACAAACTCCTTTAGATTTGTCTAGGAGAAGATGAACTGCCTTTGATTGTTCCAAGATGGACGAACTCCCAATGATTGGAGCAAGAGGAGACGAACTCCATTAGATTGATCCAAGAGGGGGCGAACTCCTCGTGATTGGACAAAGAGGAGACTAAGTCCTTTACATTGGTCCATGAGGAGACGAGCTCCCTTTGTTTGGTACCGGAGGGACAAACTCCCTTAGATTGGTCCAAGAAGGACGAACTCAATTAGATTGGACCCAGAGGGGTCGAACTACCTTAAATTGGGCCAAGAGGAGACGAACTCCATTAGATTGATCAAAAAGGGTACGAACTCCCTTACATTGGACCGAGAGGAGACGAACTCCTTTAGATTGGTCAAAAAGTTGATTGGACCAAGAAGAGATGAACTCCTTGTGATTGATCCAACAAAGGATGAGCTCCCCCAGAATGGACCAAGAGGAGACAAATTCCTTTAGATTGGTCTAAGAGGGGATGAACTCCCATAGATTGGACTAAGAGGAGATGAACTCCTTTAGATTAGTCCAAGAGGAAACGCACTGCCTTAGATTGGTCCAAGATGCACAAACTCCCTATGATCAGACCAAGAGGAGACGAACTCTTTTACATTGGTCCAAGAGGGGACGAACTATCCCAGATTGGACAAAGTGTCCTTTAGATTGGTTCAAGAGGAGACAAACTCCCTTAGATTAGTCCAAGACGGACAGCTCCATCAGATTGGACCAAGAGGGGAGGAATTCCTCTTGAGTGGTCCATGAGGGGACGAACTCCCTCATATCAGACCAAGAGGTAGAGTGGTCCAAGAAGGGACGAACGTCCTTAGATTGGAAAAAGAAAAGAGAAACTTCTTCATGTTGGTCCAAGAGGGCACAAGCTCCCTTAGATTGGACCAAGAAGTTGGTCCAAGAGGGGATGAGCGCCCTTAGATTGGAGCAAGAGGAGGCGAATTGCTTTAAATTGATCCAAGAGGGGACGAACTCCCTTTGATTGACCAGGAAGAGACGAACTCCTTTAGACTGGTTCAAGAGGAGACGAACTCCGCTAGATTAGACCAAGACAGACGAACTCCTTTAGATTGGTGCAAGAGGGGACGAACTCCCCTAGATTGGTCCAAGAGGAGGTGAACTCCCATAGATTGGACCGAGAGGAGACGAACTCCTTTAGATTGGTCAAAAAGTGGACGAACTCTCTTAGGTTAGACCAAGAGAAGGTAAACTCCTTCAGATTGGTCCAAGAGGGGATGAACTCCGTTAGATTGGACCAAGACGGACGAACTCCCTTAGAATGGATTAGGAGGATACGAACTCCTTTAGATTGGTGAAAGAGGAGACGAACTCCCCTAGATTAGACAAAGAGGAGACGAACTCCCCTAGATTGGACAAAGAGGAGACGAACTCTTTTAGTTTGGTATATGAGGAAATGAGCTCCCTTACATTGGTCCAAGAAGGACGAACTCTCTTAGATTGGTCCGAGAAGGACAAACTTTATTAGATTGGACCCAGAGGTGTCGAACTACCTTAGATCGGACCAAGAGGAGGCGAACTCCATTAGATTGGCCAAAGAGGGGACGAATTCCCTTATATTGGACCAAGACGGCACGAACTCCTTTAGATTGGTGAAAGAGGGGACGAACTCCTTTAAATTGGTCCTAGAGGATACGAACTCCTTGAGAATGGTCTAAGAGTAGACGAACTCCCTTAGATTGGACCAAGAGAAGACAAGCTCCTTCAGATTGGTCGATGAGGGGACGAACTTCTTTAGATTGGACCAAGACGGAAAACTGCCTTAGATTAGATGAAATGGTGACGAACTCCTTTAGATTGGTCTAAGAGAAGAGGAACTGCCTTTGATTGTTCCAAGATGGGCGAACTCCCAATGATTGGAGCAAGAGGAGACGAACTCCATTAGATTGATCCAAGAGGGGGCGAACTCCCCGAGATTGGACAAAGAGGAGACGAAGTCCTTTAAATTGGTCCATCAGGAGACGAGCTCCCTTTTTTTGGTACCGGAGGGACAAACTCCCATAGATTGGTCCAAGAAGGACGAACTCAATTAGATTGGACCCAGAGGGGTCGAACTACCTTAAATTGGACCAAGAGGAGACGAACTCCATTAGATTGATCAAAAAGGGTACGAACTCCCTTATATTGGACCGAGAGGAGACGAACTCCTTTAGATTGGTCAAAAAGTTGATGAATTCCCTTAGATTATACTAAGAGAAGACAAACTCCTTCAGATTGGTTGAAGAGGGGACGAACTTCTTTAGATTGGACCAAGACGGATGAACTCACTTAGATTGGACGAAGTGGAGACGAACTCCTTTATATTGATCTAAGAGGAGACGAACTGCCTTAGATTGTTCCAAGATGGACGAACTCCCTATGATAGGACCAAGAGGAAACGAACTCCATTAGATTCGTCCAAGAGGGGACGAACTCCCCGTGATTTGACTAAGAGGAGATGAAGTCCTTTAGATTGGTCCATCAGGAGACGAGCTCCCTCTGTTTGGTCCCGGAGGGACGAACTCCCTTAGATTGGTCGAAGAAGGACGAACTCAATTAGATTGGACCCAGAGGGGTCGAACTACCTTAAATTAGACCATGAGGAGATGAACTCCATTAGATTGGTCAAAGAGGGGACGAACACCCTTAGATTAGACCGAGAGGAAACGAAATCATTTAGATTGGTCCAAGAGGAGACGAACTCCCTTAGATTGGACCAAGAGGAGACAAAGTCCATCAGATTGGTCCAAGAGGGGACGAACTCCCATAGATTGGACCAAGAAGAGATGAACTCCTTGTGATTGATCCAACAAAGGATGAACTCCCCCAGAATGGACCAAGAGGAGACAAATTCTTTTAGATTGGTCCAAAAGGGGATGAACTCCCATAGATTGGACTAAGAGGAGACGAACTCCTTTAGATTGGTCCAAGAGGAAACGAACTGCCTTAGATTGGTCCAAGATGCACAAACTCCCTATGATCAGACCAAGAGGAGACGAACCCTTTTAGATTGGTCCAAGAGGGGACGAACTATCCTAGATTGGACAAAGTGTCCTTTAGATTGGTTCATGAGGAGACAAACTCCCTTAGATTAGTCCAAGACGGACAGCTCCATCAAATTGGACTAAGAGGGGAGGAATTCCTCTAGAGTGGTCCATGAGGGGACGAACTCCCTCATATCGGACCAAGAGGTAGAGTGGTCCAAGAAGGGACGAACGTCCTTAGATTGGAAAAATAGAAGACGAACTCCTTCACGTTGGTCCAAGAGGGCACAAGCTCCCTTAGATTGGACCAAGAAGTTGGTCCAATAGGGGATGAGCGCCCTTAGATTGGAGCAAGAGGAGGCGAATTACTTTAAATTGATCAAAGAGGGGACGAACTCCCTTTGATTGACCAAGAAGAGACGAACTCCTTTAGACTGGTTCAAGAGGAGACAAACTCCGCTAGATTGGACCAAGACAGACGAACTCTTTTAGATTGGTGCAAGAGGGGACGAACTCCCCTAGATTGGTCCAAGAGGAGGTGAACTCCCATAGATTGGACCGAGAGGAGACGAACTCCTTTAGATTGGTCAAAAAGTGGACGAACTCTCTTAGATTGGACCAAGAGAAGGTAAACTCCTTTAGATTGGTCCAAGAGGGGATGAACTCCATTAGATTGGACCAAGACGGACGGACTCCCTTAGAATGGATTAGGAGGATACGAACTCCTTTAGATTGGTTAAAGAGGAGACGAACTCCCCTAGATTGGACAAAGAGGAAACGAACTCTTTTAGTTAGGTATATGAAGAAACGAGCTCCCTTACATTGTTCCAAGAGGGACGAACTCCCTTAGATTGGTCCGAGAAGGACAAACTTTATTAGATTGGACCCAGAGGTGTCGAACTACCTTAGATCGGACCAAGAGGAGGCGAACTCCATTAGATTGATCAAAGAGGGGACGAATTCCCTTAGATTGGTCCAAGAGGAGGTGATTGGACCGAGAGGAGACGAACTCCTTTAGATTGGTCAAAAAGTGGACGAACTCTCTTAGATTGGACCAAGAGAAGGTAAACTCCTTTAGATTGGTCCAAGAGGGGATGAACTCCGTTAGATTGGACCAAGACGGACGAACTCCCTTAGAATGGATTAGGAGGATACGAACTCCTTTAGATTGGTTAAAGAGGAGACGAACTCCCCTAGATTGGACAAAGAGGAGACGAACTCTTTTAGTTTGGTATATGAGGAAACGAGCTCCCTTACATTGTTCCAAGAGGGACGAACTCCCTTAGATTGGTCCGAGAAGGACAAACTTTATTATATTGGACCCAGAGGTGTCGAACTACCTTAGATCGGACCAAGAGGAGGCGAACTCCATTAGATTGGTCAAAGAGGGGACGAATTCCCTTATATTGGACCAAGACGGCACGAACTCCTTTAGATTGGTGAAAGAGGGGACGAACTCCTTTAAATTGGTCCTAGAGGATACGAACTCCTTGAGAATGGTCTACGAGTGGACGAACTCCCTTAGATTGGACCAAGAGAAGACAAGCTCCTTCAGATTGGTCGATGAGGGGACGAACTTCTTTAGATTGGACCAAGACGGAAAACTGCCTTAGATTAGACGAAATGGTGACGAACTCCTTTAGATTGGTCTAAGAGAAGATGAACTGCCTTTCATTGTTCCAAGATGGACGAACTCCCAATGATTGGAGCAAGAGGAGACGAACTCCATTAGATTGATCCAAGAGGGGGCGAACTCCCCGTGATTGGACAAAGAGGAGACGAAGTCCTTTAAATTGGTCCATGAGGAGACGAGCTCCCTTTGTTTGGTACCGGAGGGACAAACTCCCATAGATTGGTCCAAGAAGGACGAACTCAATTAGATTGGACCCAGAGGGGTCGAACTACCTTAAATTGGACCAAGAGGAGACGAACTCCATTAGATTGATCAAAAAGGGTACGAACTCCCTTACATTGGACTGAGAGGAGACGAACTCCTTTAGATTGGTCAAAAAGTTGATGAATTCCCATAGATTATACTAAGAGAAGACAAACTCCTTCAGATTGGTTGAAGAGGGGACGAACTTCTTTAGATTGGACCAAGACGGATGAACTCACTTAGATTGGACGAAGTGGAGACAAACTCCTTTAGATTGATCTAAGAGGAGACGAACTGCCATAGATTGTTCCAAGATGGACGAACTCCCTATGATAGGACCAAGAGGAGACGAACTCCATTAGATTCGTCCAAGAGGGGACGAACTCCCCGTGATTTGACTAAGAGGAGATGAAGTCCTTTAGATTGGTCCATCAGGAGACGAGCACCCTTTGTTTGGTCCCGGAGGGACGAACTCCCTTAGATTGGTCCAATAAGGACGAACTCAATTAGATTGGACCCAGAGGGGTCGAACTACCTTAAATTAGACCATGAGGAGATGAACTCCATTAGATTGGTCAAAGAGGGGACGAACACCCTTAGATTAGACCGAGAGGAAACGAAATCCTTTAGATTGGTCCAAGAGGAGACGAACTCCCTTAGATTGGACCAAGAGGAGACAAAGTCCTTCAGATTGGTCCAAGAGAGGACGAACTCCCATAGATTGGACCAAGAAGAGATGAACTCCTTGTGATTGATCCAACAAAGGATGAACTCCCCCAGAATGGACCAAGAGGAGGCAAATTCCTTTAGATTGGTCCAAAAGGGGATGAACTCCCATAGATTGGACTAAGAGGAGACGAACTCCTTTAGATTGGTCCAAGAGGAAACGAACTGCCTTAGATTGGTCCAAGATGCACAAACTCCCTATGATCAGACCAAGAGGAGATGAACTCTTTTAGATTGGTCCAAGAGGAGACGAACTATCCTAGATTGGACAAAGTGTCCTTTAGATTGGTTCATGACGAGAAAAACTCCCTTAGATTAGTCCAAGACGGACAGCTCCATCAGATTGGACTAAGAGTGGAGGAATTCCTCTAAAGTGGTCCATGAGGGGACGAACTCCCTCATATCGGACCAAGAGGTAGAGTGGTCCAAGAAGGGACGAACGTCCTTAGATTGGAAAATTAGAAGACGAACTCCTTCACGTTGGTCCAAGAGGGCACAAGCTCCCTTAGATTGGACCAAGAAGTTGGTCCAATAGGGGATGAGCGCCCTTAGATTGGAGCAAGAGGAGGCGAATTACTTTAAATTGATCAAAGAGGGGACGAACTCCCTTTGATTGACCAAGAAGAGAAGAACTCCTTTAGACTGGTTCAAGAGGAGACAAACTCCGCTAGATTGGACCAAGACAGACGAACTCCTTTAGATTGGTGCAAGAGGGGACGAACTCCCCTAGATTGGTCCAAGAGGAGGTGATTGGACCGAGAGGAGACGAACTCCTTTAGATTGGTCAAAAAGTGGACGAACTCTCTTAGATTGGACCAAGAGAAGGTAAACTCCTTTAGATTGGTCCAAGAGGGGATGAACTCCGTTAGATTGGACCAAGACGGACGAACTCCCTTAGAATGGATTAGGAGGATACGAACTCCTTTAGATTGGTTAAAGAGGAGACGAACTCCCCTAGATTGGACAAAGAGGAGACGAACTCTTTTAGTTTGGTATATGAGGAAACGAGCTCCCTTACATTGGTCCAAGAGGGACGAACTCCCTTAGATTGGTCCGAGAAGGACAAACTTTATTAGATTGGACCCAGAGGTGTCGAACTACCTTAGATCGGACCAAGAGGAGGCGAACTCCATTAGATTGGTCAAAGAGGGGACGAATTCCCTTCTATTGGACCAAGACGGCACGAACTCCTTTAGATTGGTGAAAAAGGGGACGAACTCCTTTAAATTGGTCCTAGAGGATACGAACTCCTTGAGAATGGTCTAAGAGTGGACGAACTCCCTTAGATTGGACCAAGAGAAGACAAGCTCTTTCAGATTGGTCGATGAGGGGACGAACTTCTTTAGATTGGACCAAGACGGAAAACTGCCTTAGATTAGACGAAATGGTGACGAACTCCTTTAGATTGGTCTAAGAGAAGATGAACTGCCTTTGATTGTTCCAAGATGGACGAACTCCCAATGATTGGAGCAAGAGGAGACGAACTCCATTAGATTTATCCAAGAGGGGACGAACTCCTCGTGATTGGACAAAGAGGAGACGAAGTCCTTTAGATTGGTCCATGAGGAGACGAGCTCCCTTTGTTTGGTACCGGAGGGACAAACTCCCTTAGATTGGTCCAAGAAGGACGAACTCAATTAGATTGGACCCAGAGGGGTCGAACTACCTTAAATTGGACAAAGAGGAGACGAACTCTATTAGATTGATCAAAAAGGGTACGAACTCCCTTAGATTGGACCGAGAAGAGACAAACTCCTTTAGATTGGTCAAAAAGTTGATGAATTCCCTTAGATTATACAAAGAGAAGACAAACTCCTTCAGATTGGTTGAAGAGGGGACGAACTTCTTTAGAATGGACCAAGGCAGATGAACTCCCTTAGATTAGATGAATTGGAGACGAACTCCTTTAGATTGATCTAAGAGGAGACAAACTGCCTTAGATTGTTCCAAGATGGACGAACTCCCTATGATAGGACCAAGAGGAGACGAACTCCATTAGATTCGTCCAAGAGGGGACGAACTCCCCGTGATTTGACTAAGAGGAGATGAAGTCCTTTAGATTAGTCCATCTGGAGACGAGCTCCCTTTGTTTGGTCCCAGAGGGACGAACTCCCTTAGATTGGTCCAAGAACGACGAACTCAATTAGATTGGACCCAGAGGGGTCGAACTACCTTAAATTAGACCAAGTGAGATGAACTCCATTAGATTGGTCAAAGAGGGGACGAACACCCTTAGATTAGACCGAGAGGAGACAAAATCCTTTAGATTGGTCCAAGAGGAGACGAGACAAAGTGCTTCAGATTGGTCCAAGAGGGGACGAACTCCCATAGATTTGACCAAGAAGAGATGAACTCCTTGTGATTGATCCAACAAAGGATGAACTCCCCCAGAATGGACCAAGAGGAGACAAATTCCTTTAGATTGGTCCAAAAGAGGATGAACTCCCATAGATTGGACTAAGAGGAGACGAACTCCTTTAGATTGGTCCAAGAGGAAACGAACTGCCTTAGATTGGTCCAAGATGCACAAACTCCCTATGATCAGACCAAGAGGAGACGAACTCTTTTAGATTGGTCCAAGAGGGGACGAACTATCCTAGATTGGACAAAGTGTCCTTTAGATTGGTTCATGAGGAGACAAACTCCCTTAGATTAGTCCAAGACGGACAGCTCCATCAGATTGGACCAAGAGGGGTGGAATTCCTCTTGAGTGGTCCATGAGGGGACGAACTCCCTCATATCGGACCAAGAGGTAAAGTGGTCCAAGAAGGGACGAACGTCCTTAGATTGGAAAATTAGAAGACGAACTCCTTCACGTTGGTCCAAGAGGGCACAAGCTCCCTTAGATTGGACCAAGAAGTTGGTCCAATAGGGGATGAGCGCCCTTAGATTGGAGCAAGAGGAGGCGAATTACTTTAAATTGATCAAAGAGGGGACGAACTCCCTTTGATTGACCAAGAAGAGACGAACTCCTTTAGACTGGTTCAAGAGGAGACAAACTCCGCTAGATTGGACCAAGACAGACGAACTCCTTTAGATTGGTGCAAGAGGGGACGAACTCCCCTAGATTGGTCCAAGAGGAGGTGAACTCCCATAGATTGGATCGAGAGGAGACGAACTCCTTTAGATTGGTCAAAAAGTGGACGAACTCTCTTAGATTAGACCAAGAGAAGGTAAACTCCTTCAGATTGGTCCAAAAGGGGATGAACTCCGTTAGATTGGACCAAGACGGACGAACTCCCTTAGATTGGTGCAAGAGGGGACGAACTCCCCTAGATTGGACCAAGAGGAGACGAACTCCTTTAGATTGGTCCCAGAGGAGACGAACTCCGTTAGATTGGACCAAGACGGACGAACTCCCTTAGATTGGTGCAAGAGGGGACGAACTCCCCTAGATTGGACCAAGAGGAGACGAACTCCTTTAGATTGGTCCCAGAGGAGACGAACTCCGTTAGATTGGACCAAGCCGGACGAACTCCCTTAGATTGGACCAAGAGGAGATGAACTCCGTTAGATAGGTCCTAGAGGGGACGAACTCCCTTAGATTGGATCAAGAGGAGACGAACTCCTTTTGATTGGTTCAAAAGGGGACGAACTCCTTTAGATTGGACCAAGACGAGTCGAACTCCTTTAGATTGGTCCATGAGAAGACGAACTCCTTTAGATTGGTCCCTGAGGGACGAACTCCCTTAGGTTGGTCTGAGAAGGACGAACTCCATTAGATTGTTCCAAGTGGGATGAACTTCATAAATTTAGACCAAGAGGATACGAACTCCGTTAGATTTGACCAAGATAGACAAACTCCCTTAGATTGGACCAAGAGGAGACAAACTCCTTTTGATTGGTCTAAGTAGAGACGATCTCCCCTAGATTGGTCCATGTTGGAGGAACTCCCTTAGATTGGTCCGAGAAGGATAAACTCCATTAGATTGGTCGAATAGGGGACGAACTCCCTTAGATTGGACAAAGAGGAGAGGAACTCCTTTAGATTGGTCCAAGAGGGGACGAGGTCGCTTGGATTGGACCAGGAGGAGACAAACTCCATTAGATTGGTCCAAGAGGGGACAAATTCCGTTAGATTGTTCCAAGAGGGGACGAAATCCTTTAGATTAGTCCAAGATGGGACGAACTCCTTTAGATTGATCCAAGTGGAGACGAACTCCTTTAAATGGGTCTAAGAGGGGAGGAACTCCTTTAGATTTGACCAAGAGGAGACGAACTCCTTTAGATTGGTCCAAGAAGAGACGAACTCTCTTCAATTGGTCCAAGAGGGACGAACTCCCTTGGATTGGACTTAGGGGAGACGACCTACTTTAGATTGGTCCAAGAGGGGACGAGCTCCCTTAGATTGGACCAAGAGGAGACGAGCTCCATAAGATTGGTCCAAGAGGGGACGAACTCCTTTATATTGGTCCAAGAGGAGACGAACAACTTCAGATAGGTCCAAGAGGAGACGAACTCTTTTAAATTGGCCCAAGAGGGACGAACTCCCTTAGATAGGTCTGAGTTGTCGAACTCAATTAGATTGGACCCAGAGCGGACGAACTCGCTTAGATTCGACCAAGAGGAGACGAACTTCATTAGATTAGTCAAAGAGGGAAAAAAAACTCCCTTAGATTGGACCAAGTGAAGACAAACTGCTTCAGATTGGTCCAAGAGGGGACAACGTCCGTTAGATTGGACCAAGGTGAACGAACTCCCTCAAAATGGACCAAGTGGAGATGAACTCCTTTAGATTGTTCCAAGTAGGGACGAACTCCCTTAGATTGGACTTAGATTGGACCAAGAGGAGACAAACTCCTTTAGATTGGTCCGAGAAGGATGAACTCAATTAGATTGGACCCAGAGGGGTCGAACTATCTTATAATGAATCAAGAGGAAACGAACTTCGTTAGATTGGTCAAAGAGGGGATGAACTCCCTTAAATTGGAGCAAGAGGAGACGAACTCCCTTAGCTTGGACAAAGAGGAGACGAACTCCCTTAGAATGGTCCAAGAGTAGACGAAGTTCTTCAAATTGGTCTAAGAGGGGACTCCCATAGATTGGACCAAGAAGAGACAAACTCTTTCAGATTGGTCCAAGAGGGGATGAACTCCCTTAGAATGGACCAAGAGAAGACGAATTTATTTAGATTGGTCCAATAAGGGACGAACTCCCATACATTGGCCCAAGAGGTGATAAGCTCCTTTAGATTGGTCCAAGAGGAGACGAACTGTCTTAGATTGGTCCAAGATGGACGAACTCCCTATGATTGGACCAAGAGGTGACGAACTCTTTTAGATTGGTCCAAGAGGGGACGAACTCCCCTAGATTGGACAAAGAGAAGACAAACTCCTTTAGATTGGTTGATAAGGAGACGAACTCCCTCCAAGATGGACGAACTCCCTTAGATTGGACCAAGAGGAGTCGAACTCCTTTAGATTGGTCAAAGAGGAGATGAACTCCTTTAGATTGGTCCAAGTGGAGACGAACTCCGTTATATTGGACCAAGACAAATGAACTCCCTTAGATTGGACCAAGAGGAGACGAACTCCTTTAGATTGGTCCAAGAGAAGACGAACTATTTAAGATTGGTCCATGAGGGACGAACTCCCTTAGATTAGTCCGAGAAGGATGAACACCATTAGATTGTTCCAAGAGGGATGAACTCCATTAATTTATACCAAGAGGGTGCGAACTTCATAAGATTGGCCCAAGCGGTGATGAACTCCCATAAATTGGACCAAGAGGGGACCAAGTCTCTTCGATTCGTCCAAGAAGGGACAAACTCCCTTAGATTGGACCAAGAAGGAACGAATCCTCTATATTCGTCCAAGAGGAGACGAACTCACTTCGATTGAATCAAGATGAGACGAACTCCCTTAGATTGGTCTAAGAGGAGACACAATCCTATAGATTGAATCAAGAGAAGACAAACTCCCTTAAATAGGTCCAATAGGAGAAGGACTACCTTGAATTGATCCAAGAGGGGACGAGCACCCTTAGATTGGTCCAAGAGGAGACGAATGCCCTTAGAATGGTCCAAGAGGGGAGAACTCCCTTAGATTGGTCCAAGATGAGATGAACTCTATTAGATTGGTCCAAGATGAGACGAACTCCATTAGATTGGTGTAAGAGGAGACAAACTCCCTTAGATTTGTCCAAGATGAGACGAACTTCGTTAGATTAGTCCAAGATGAGATGAACTCCCTTAGGTTGGACCAAGAGGAGACGAACTCCTTTAGATTTATATTGGTCGAAGAGGGGACGAACTCTCTAAATTGGTCGAAGAAGAGACGAACTCCTTTAGATTGGTCCAAGAGGAGAATAACTCACTTGGATTGGTCCAAAAGGAGACGAACTTTCTTAGAGTGGTCCAAGAGGGCCCGAACTCGCTCAGATTGGTCAAAGACGAGACGTGTAACATTCCCCAGCCGATTTTTTTTTTTGAAATGAGCAATTGTCACATAGGATCAAGATCCTTAATATTTTATAAAAGCAAAACTTATTTTAGTTAAAAGAGATCTCTCGATTTCTTTCAAAAAATAAACCCATTTTATTTCAATTAATGAGATAAAACAACCCATGTTGGGTCCTTTAAGTAACCTTTTAAATCAAATGAAATTAGAGTATTGCTGAAGCGATTACTACTCATGTTTAGCTTGTCATAACCTAAAATTAAACCGTGACCCTTATGTAATAACATGAAAATGGAGCTAGTACATGTAGATAATGAAATAGCACATCAAAGGAGGGCTTCTTTAATTTTTCTCTGTCAATATGAAGGAATTCAAATGATTCTAAATAGTCACATGCAAAACTTTCCTTCAAACGCTATATAATACAAACCAAACTTAAAAAGCCGCTCCTTATTGCGGTACGTGGTTTTAGCCACTACTCCCGTCAGATCTGCTGTCAACATCCATATCATCACTATTCATGGAATTACTTTCTTCGCTACTTGCACCTATCGGTTCTTGCCATCTATCATTTTGAAATATATAATAAGCGAAGAGATGAAAACATAGTCGATCCATGAAAAAGCCTTGATGAATAGTGAAATGAGTAACAATTCTCTTAAGACGGCTTTCAGGAAAACGAGAGTGAGTAAACTCAAATTCTTCACCATGTTCATAGCTAAGTGGTAGATAAGTCATGTCTAATATGGAAAAATTGTAATCCACGGGGTAAGCATAAGCTTAACAAATAACACTCAAGCACATAAACTAAGATGATCACACGGCCCATGCAAATGCTTGCATCCGCATGAAATCACGCCATAGCACACACATGCAAGTTTATCATCAAATCCTACAAAATATTTCATCATGAGAAAAGCATTTTAATTGCATGAAAATCGTGATCAATCTATCACGTCCTCCTTCACTCCGAAGGCTTCCGGTGCTCGGTCCAGGCTACTCGTCCAGAGGCATTGCGCAATCTCTCCTTAAGAGAATCCGACCCTCATTCTCTCGAGGCATCCCTAGTCCAAGGAGGAACCCTCTACACATCTGACGTCTTGCTATCGAAGACAACTCAATCCGACTTGTCACGTGGGAGCCTCACCAGGTTTAACTACCCAGGCATCCTCACTCCAAAGGCATTGTGGGTCACACGACAATCCGTCCGACTAGCATAGGCAACATCTTGCTATTCTAACCTACCATCATCCGAAGCATCCAACCTCTTGGGAAAAGTAACAATCATCATCAACAATCGTCACATTCATGTTTGGATCACTAGTGACATCAACGTTGGGCCTTGCTACACACATCTCATTCCATGCCAATTCTGCTAAACATTGATTCATGCAACCTACTCTTTTCAAATCTAATGTAATCGTAGAGTTTTCCGAAAAACTAAGCGGCCCTAATATGTATAAAATCACACCATCATCAAATGCATGTAATCTAGTCAAAACATGGCCCATTTTAGTTTCAAAACAAAGAAAAGAAACCCTAGGATACAAAGAAAAGAAATTCTAGGATATGAACTAGATGTCACTTGCCTAAACCGGCGTTGGTTCGAACTAAAAGAAGGAGTCGGTGGCTCATTGATCTCGGCTTAACAAATGGCGGTCCTTCGAATCACAATCAAAGATGACAAGTAAAGAATGAGTAGAAGAAGAAGAGTGACGACTATAGTTGTGGGGCACCACTCTCCCCACCCAAGCACCATCGCCTAAGACCAACCTTGGTCAGGCGTTAAATGATAAGGACTATTACTCCACGATGCTTGAAGTACCTTAGATAATTCATTGAGAGCATTGCTCTCGGTGGCCAAATTGATATTATTTTTCCCAAGATCAACTCGTGATCGCTGCCAAGGATTTTATGATCACTATCACCCCTAACCAAATATCTATCAACGGAAATATATATTAGACAGAGAGTACACAATCAGATGAATATGAGAAACATCAACTTTTATTTTAATATATATCAACACGAGGCAGATTACGTAAAGTTTGGTAACAAACTATACACACATTATCTTTGCTCATAACACACTTGATGGCATATCAAAAAGCAAACGTGTCGACAACAGTCGATGTCTAGTCAAAAAGTGCGGTCAAAAGCCTTGTGGCTCATCTTTCTCATGCATCTCCCGAAGAGCTTGTCATATCAGCTATCTAAAGAAAAAACCCAAAAAGGGTAAGCATAATGCTTAGCAAGTAAGGGACTGATCACTCAATGTGCCTTCTAAATGCATTCACCAAGAACACACTCATGCATGAATCAAGAAGGCAAACTAGTCTAACTTTATAATGCGTGTCACACACAGTTTATGCCATCATATTTGCATACAAATACCAACACTTGTATGTCATGAGGCACTCCTCAAACCAAAGCACACGAAACAAATAATGTATATACAATGCAAGTTCATGCACTTTCTCCGAGCACGTAGCCAAGACACCCATCCCTATACACATGAGAACTCATCTCCTCTTTCTGTTCACAGATCGTTGGCGCTACCGCTTGACTCACATGGCCACCAGATACCACCCTCAGATATCTAGGCATCTCCCCTTCAGAGGCTTCACACCATCAGAAATATGGTCATCCAGCCATTCCCCCCTCATGCTACTAGAATCTAACCATACTCGCAGATGCGGTAACCCGTCCTGGAAGCATCCCTAGCCTCCCCCCCCCCCCACCGCTACCGTGACCTTCCATTCATCCGAAGCATCCCCACTCCCTAGGGGCACCACAATCTTACTTTGCGCAGTCACGTCTTACTCTACGCGATCTTCAAATTCCTCCTTCCAACACACACATGCAATGTACAATCATAATGCAACAAACCATAATGCAGCAACTCAAATATGCATGCTTAAGATATATTAGTGTTAGAAGGAGAACAATCAAGACATATAATGAATCACAACTTTCTCCTAGATGCAAGAGTGCCACAAAAATCAGTTTTAACCAGTCAACCAGTTCACTCTCAAAGCTCAAGATGAGGTCCTTCAAAAATTTAAAGTTGTTTACCATGTCTTAGACAAGAGCCAAACACATAATTTATATGAAGGAATCCAAGTGAAAATCATTGATTAATAAAGCTTATAAAATCAACAAAGTTTGGGGAACACAGAGCCTATTTCCAAATTCGAAGAAACAAGCTATGACTAGCAAAAACCATACCATTTGACAATGGATTGAGCTGAAATTTAAATATGTTATAGCCCTAGATGTGAGCTACAACTTTCATGAGAACTTCAATCCAAAATCATGGAGCAGAAAGCTTACAAACCAGCGATGAACACACAAAGGTCAGAAAATAGTTTTTGAAAACCCATTATGTACGTTCTACAAAATGAACGAACCACTGGGTGGTAAGATCCAGACAAAATCCCAATTAAAATATATGTTATAGATCATTAAGTCAGGAACAACGTTCATGAAGACAACATAGGCTAATTCGTTCTCATTCGTTCCATAAAAAATCAACAAGTAGAGTGGGTTTCCAAACCAACTCAGCTCCGCAATGGGTATCACTTCGAGTTTGCTCCTCTATGAGCTTAACCGGTCCAAGACTTGACTAATGAGCATGAATTAAGCACATTAGGCCATTTAATCTACACATGCAAGGGCCTAGATCAAGACAACACGGCGAACGCAATCCCAAAACTTGCCTATCAATTAGAATCGGTCAATGGGAGAACGTGGAGATCGTCGGTGGTCGTATGGCTTCATGAAGCTGTTGGATGAGCTCCAGCTATTCCTCAGCTGGTCCTTCACAAAGAAAGGATGATCAATTGATGAAGAAGAGTGATAGAAGATGTGTAGAAGAAGGTGATGATTGGTGAAGTGGTAAAGCAAATGAGGGAGAGGAAAAGAAGGAAGTGATGCATGCAGTGATGGAGAGAAATTAGCGATGTCTCTCCCTTCCTCTTCTTATTATCCTCCCTTCATTGCATGCAAGCTGACATTTGAGGAAGCTTAGAGCTACTTATCCATCTTGAACCAACATGTGGCGTGGAGAAAAGAAGCCACCTCTCTTCATGCATGTCTTCCATTTGTTGCAAGCCTCATGCCACTTGTCTTCCTACTTAATACAAGTGGCACATAAAGAGATTGAAGAAGGCTTGGTCAACACTTCTCTTACGTCCACTGCCTCTCCTTAATCGACTTGAGGCTTGAAATCTTCCATAGCTTGTAGTTTTCAATTAAACCTTGACTAAGTGCCGAACTAACCGAATTGCTAGCTGAACTCGGCCTTTAATAAATGCTTATTCCGTCATGGTTTCAAAATGCAACTAGGGTCTAGTTAAAATAATCATTAATGACGAAATCCATATCTCGT
Source organism: Melaleuca quinquenervia (assembly GCA_030064385.1). NCBI lineage: Eukaryota > Viridiplantae > Streptophyta > Magnoliopsida > Myrtales > Myrtaceae > Melaleuca > Melaleuca quinquenervia. The sequence continues at coordinate 10,638,940 of CM057724.1, read as the reverse complement.
GTCATAATCGATCAACTTCTTGATCGATGGGTCGCCTAATAAAATTGTTGCAAATCCTTAACAACATCTTAAGGTGTCATGAGTCGCGAGACATCTAATAATAGAAAATTCCGATAATCCTTATAGACTCTTACCTTAATCCAATACCTTGAGGATCAAGAATTTTGGTATGTTACAGTGGTTACTCGATCTCGGCTTGGTGAATGGCGAAGGACGTTGGACGGCGGCTTGACGGTGAACGACGGCGGTAGCTTGACGGTGGTCAACAGCGATAGCCTGGCTTGGCAGTGAGTGGCTCGGCTCTTCTCGGTCTAAATTTCTCAATTTCTTAGCTCTCTTTCTATCTTCAAAGCTCAAGTTAGTAAAGTGGAAGATAAAAGGAGGAATGATGGTTCAAATAGGAGTCTTAGCCATCCTTGCATATCCATGGATTGGAGGAGAAGGGTGGCGACACCGATTGGCCAAGAGAGGAGGTGGTGGCCGGTTCTCTTGGTTGCCTAAATCCATCCTAAAAAGCTTGACTTTCCTTTAATCTTGAAGTGGTGGCCGAATAGTTTAAAGGAGAGGGTGGTTCGGCGATTGTCAACAACCATCATCATTTGATCTCCCTTTAAAATCAAATGGAATCAAAGACAAAGGATAGAGGACAATTGGGAGAAGTAGGGAGCAAGTTTTCCCATTATAAACCATAAACATTTTATTTCAAGACCTTTCTTGCATGTTTGCCAAGTGGCAAATAATTGGCCAAATAACAACTAATATTTTATTTTAATTAATAAGGTGGTCGAATCTTCAAGAGAAGAGGAGACATGGTTCAGTCAATCCAAAAGAAAAGGAGAGAAATAAGAAGAGAGAAGAAGAAGGGTGGTGCATGGTTGACAAATGGCAAAATAGTCCACAACTAATTTAATAAGAAACTTTGATTAAAATACTATATAGTAAGATTCTCTCATTAAAATATTATTTCCTTTTTTGCATGTGTGACAAGTGTGACAAACCTTCTAAACGATGTCTATTTTCCTTTTTCAAATTCAAAAATGCAAAAGGATAAGTGGAAGGAGAGAGGGGCGTACGGACGATGGCCGATCAGCGTTGGCTTGGTCGACGGTGCTGGTTGGTCAGCTCTAATGATGACTCGCCGATCTCGGTGCCGTCTCTACTCATCTCCATCTAGAGGTCAAAATGGTCAACTAGGCAGTCTTAAGGTTAAGACTCGAATTTTAAGTCACATTAGAATCAATTAGAAAATCAAATCTCAAAATTTCGAAATCAAAGACATAATGTCAAAATCTCGATCTCACCCGTTTTCTAAATCAAAAGAGTTATTTAGAAAATTTCACCATTGCCTCAAATTCAAATGCCTCATATGGATGGACAGAGCTCGGGGCGACGACGGATTCACGACGGGGTCTTTAGGGCTTTCAATTTCACAATTTCTTCCATTTCTTTCCCTTTGGCTTGTTCCAACTGTCCATTACATGGCTAAATCCATCTGATCAAAGCTCAATTCTCTCTATTTTGCTCTATCATGGATGTCACATGCGGTCTCGTGAGCCCCTTGAATTTCAGGATGACACAGAACTCCCCTACTTAAGAAGATTTCGTCCTCAAAATCAATCACTGCCCTTCAAAAAGATGCGGGTACTTTTGTCTCATTTCTTCTTTACCATGTCGCTTCTTCGATGTCGTGGTGTCGCCATAAAACTTTAACCAATGGAATGGTCTTCGTTCTGAGCACTTGTTCTCTTTTGTCTAGTATTCATTCTGGCTCTTCAATGTAAGTTGCCTTCTCACTAAGGTCAAGGGTGTCATGTCGTATGACATGTGTCGGGTCCGGTTGATACTTCTTCAATATTGAGACATGGAACACGTTGTGTACATTCGAAAACTTTGGCAGTAGAGCTAGTCGATAAGCCAAATTCCCAATCTTGTCAAGAATTTCAAATGGTCTAACATACATTGGTTGAAGCTTTCCTTTCATTCCAAACCTTGATACTCCCCTTAAAGTTTTGGCTTTTGATTAATTCATGGATTTCTTCGACTTTTGGATCATGTCATTGTTCATTCGTGACTCTTTTGAACTATGTCAGGTTCAATTTTAAGAGTAGCTAGCACACCAGTAAGATCATCCATTGTGATTTGGTAGTCCATGCAAGCTATTTCATCGAGTAGCTTCCATTTCTTCACCATAAGAGTTACCACTTCCATAGTCGATTTCCGAGTTAAAGCATCAGCAACCATATTGGCTTTTCTGGGATGGTATAGAATCTCACGGTCATAGTCTTTTAGCAACTCCATCCATCTTCTTTGTCTCGTGTTGAGCTCTTTTTGAGAGAATAGATACTTCAAACTCTTGTGGTTGGTGAAGACCTCGAACTTTTCGTCATGCAAGTAGTGTTGCCATATCTTCAAGAAACAGATTATAACGGCGAGCTCTAAGTCGTGAGTCGGGTAGTTCAACTCATAAGGCTTGAGTTAACCCGAAGCATAGGCAATAACTCTTCCATGCTACATTCAAACTACACCCAAACCTTTGGAAGAAGCATCGATGTAGACCACGTAACCTCTACTACCTGATGGTATAGTCAATATTAAAGCTGAAGTCAATCGTCTTTTGAGTTCTAAAAAGCTCTTCTCACATTCTTCGCTCCACTCGAACTTGGTGTCTTTTTTTGTTAGTTGCGTCAAAGGACTTACGATTCAAGAAAATCCTTCTACGAATCATCGATAATAACCTGCCAATCCTAAGAAACTTTGGACTTCAGTAATTGTTGTAGATCTTGGCCATTCAATCACGGCTTCTATCTTCGTTGGATCCACAGATATTTCATCCTTAGTCACTACATGACCCAAGAATGTTACTTGATTCAACCAAAACTCACACTTACTGAACTTTGCATATAGTTTGTATTGCCTAAGAGTTTGTAGCACGATCCTTAGATGTTGTCCGTGCTCTTTGAGTCCTTTGGAATAGATCAAGATGTCATCAATAAAAATGACAACAAAATGATCTAAGTATGGCTTGAATATTCGATTCATGAGATCCATGAAAGTTGCAGGTTCATTGATCAATCCAAATGGCATAACCAATAACTCACAGTGCCCATATCGTGTGCGAAAGGTGGTCTTAGGGATATCTTCTCTCTCGATTCTCAATTGGTAGTATCCCGACCTCAAGTCAATCTTCAAGAATACGGACGTACCATGTAGTTGATCAAATAGGTCGTTGATCCTTGGCAATGGATACTTGTTCTTGATGGTGACTTTGTTTAGTTATCAGTAGTCGATACATAGCCCTGACGGATCCATCTTTCTTCTTCATGAATAAAACCGGTGCTCCCCATGGTGATGCGCTTGGTCAAATGAATCCTTTGTCAAGTAGCTCTTGAAGTTGTACCTTCAATTCATTTAGCTCTTTTAATGCCATACGGTACAGTGTTTTGGAAATTGGCTCCGCTCCAGGTGTTAGTTCAATAGAGAACTCAACTTCACGTTCTAGTGGCAAGCCTGGTAATTCTTTGGGAAAAACATTTATGAATTCTCGAATCACCGATATGTCTTCGGGTTTAGCTTCTTCAAATGCTTGATTCTTTATCATTGCTAAATAACCTTGGCACCCTTCTTTCATGAGTTCGTCACCTTCCATGGCTGATATTATCTTCAAAGTACCACCGAGCTTGTCTCCTCGAATTTCATAACTCGGTTGATTTGGCGGATTGAATGAAATGACCTTCCCGTGACAATCCACTATCGCCCTTTGCTTACTGAGCTAATTCATCCTTAATAGAGGTTGAAGTCGTACATGTCTAGCATGACGAGATCAATCTCATGTTCGTGTCCATTTATAGCAATTCTACAAGTTCTACATCTCAAGGTACACATGGCAAAATCTTTCAATGGAGTAGAAATGAGAAGTTGAGTTTCCAACAGCCTTGGCTCTATTTCGCACAATTTCATAAATCTTGCCGATATGAATGAAAGTGTCGGAATCCGTGTCAAACAATGCATAAGTTTTGGTACCAAAAAAAGAGATGGTAACTTCTATGACATTCTTGGAAGCTTCTGCTTCCTCTCGAGTTAATGTATTCACTCGACCTTGAGCAGGTGGTCTTCCTTGTTATCCTCTAGGTGACATCGGTCTATTTCCTCTAATGTTAATTTGATTCAGTGGTCGTGGAGCTTGGTTGTTCGTCCCTGGTCGATTATGAGGTCAAAATCATTGAATGTGTCCTTGATGGCTACATTGGTAGCATCTTCTCGAGTCTCCATATGGTCGATTCCCATAAATAGGTGGGTGGAATGCTGTTGTGTTCCTTCTCGGCATACCTTGTCCTCCCAAGTTGGTTATCTTGTCTATCATCGAAGGCTTGTTGAAATAACTCAGCCTCTTGGCATTGTTGTGAGCATCCATCTTGGAAGAACCTTCACCTCTCTCTCAGAATAGCTCTTGTCAACCAGTTGAGCTCGAGCATATAGTTCATCATTGTCTCAGATGTTGAGAGGCATAAGTTGCCTTCTCACATCGGCCCTCAAGTCTTCTAGAAATCGCATGGCTTTATCCTTAGCATGTTTCATAAGTTGAGGAGCATAACTAGATAGTTCAGAAAATGTGGCTTCATATTAGTCTACAGTCATTCCACATTGGTGTAGCTCTATGAAGTTCTTGACTTTTTTATTCTTGGCACAATCAGAGAAGTACTTGTAGAACGCCTCCAGAAATTTGTTCCATGTCACGTCCTCTCCTTGAGGAAATATAGCTTCTTTGGTGGCTCTCCACCAAAATTCAGTATTTTCTTCAAATTGGTACTCAGCTAACGTCAGCTTATCGGCTTCACCATAGTTTAGCAAACGAAAAATATTCTCCATAGCTTGAACCAAGCATTCAGCTTTTTCTGGTCCTCTCATACCATTAAATTTTGGTGGATTTAATTTCAGAAATTTCCCAACTAACTCTTGAGCTTGACACTCAGCAATGTTTTGAGCCTGTTGTTGCTCTTATTGTTGTTGAGTTTGTTGTCCCATCATGATCCTAACTTGAGCTAGCACTTCAAGTATGTCATCAATTCTCGGATCAATTTGAGTAGCATTGGAAGATTCACCCCTAGTCATGCCCGATCGCGTCGAAGCTCCTGTCCTTTTCATCTTTCACCTGTTTTCGCATTTGCACAAACTAAACGTTTTGCATTAGGACCAAGAAAAAAAACGCTCAGGTGATCATGGCAAAAATCACAACCAAAACTTGAGTAAACCAACTTATTTCAAAATCAATCTATGTGTACTTAAGCTCCAGACTCAACCAAATCTCCTTTATCACTCCAAATCAAACATAAGCTATGATACCAAAACTGTAACATCCCCTAGTCGAGGGTCTTTTTTTTTATAAAGAAAATCGAAAACGAGGACATGGTTAAATGTCACATCACGTAGAATGAAGATCTCTTATTATTTTATAAAAACCAAACTTATTTTAGTTAAAAGAGATCTCTCGGGTTTCTTTCAAAATATAAACCCATTTTATTTCATTTAATGAGATAAAACAACCCAAGTTGGGTCTTTTAAGAAACCGTTTAAATCAAACCAAATCAGAGTATTACGAAAGCGATTAAAACTCATGTTTAGCTCATCATAAGCTAAAGTCAAACCCTGACTTGTTACATAATAACATGAAAATGGAGCTAGTACATGTAGATAATGAAATAACACATCAAAGGAGGGCCTCTTTCATTCTTCCCCGATCACATAGAAAAGGATAAAGATCATCATAACACAACTCCTAGCACAACGTAATTCATAGCAAAAATGGCAAGGAGTTTGTAAACAACACTTCAGCACTTAAAACAACAACAACAAACATCATCATCATCATCCTACATCACCAAAAGCCAAAATCGTGGCCCTCCCTAAACTCGGCCCTAGCCACACCTAGTCCTCCTCAGACTCATCCTCGCTATTGTTCCGGTCGTTATATGTAAATGGAGACAACAGTCCCCACCATGCCGATCCGGTCCAGAGATAATCCGCACGGAAATGATAACATGTAAAACCATGGATGATTCTGCCATAAAAGACTATGGTGGTTATCAGACGACGAAACCTAGAGTTCGGGTAACAGGGGTGTAAAAATTTGCTCTCCTCGATATACATCTCCACAAGTCGTCGTAGTACCTTGGTGGACATAGGACTTGAGGCATGCTTAATTTGAAAAAATTGTAATCCATGGGATAAGCATAAGCTTAACAAGCAACACTCAAGCACATAAATTAGGATGATCACACGACACATGCAAATTCTCGCATTCTCATGAAATCACGTCATAGCACACACATGCAAGTTTATCATCAAAACCTACAAAATATTTCATCATGAGCAAAGCATTTCAAATGTATGAAAATTATGTTCAATCTATCACATACTCCTTCACTCCGAAGGCTTCCGATGCTCGGTCCGGGCTACTCGTCCAGAGGCATCGCACAATATCTCTTCAACAGAATTCGACCCTCATTCTCTTAAGGTATCCCCTACTCTAAGGAGGAAGCCCCCACACGTATGACGTCTTGCTGTCGGAGACAACTCAATCTGACTACCTAGGCATCCTCACTCCGAGGGCGTCGTGGGTCACAAGGCAATCCGTTCGGCTAGCATAGGTAACACCTCGTTGCTCCAATCTACCATCATCTGAAGAATCCCAACCTCTTAGGAAAAGTAACCATCATCATCAACAATCATCACATTCATATTTGGATCATTAATGAGATCAACGTCCAACCTTGCTGCACATGTCCCATTCCATGCCAACTCGGCTAAATATTGATCCATGCAACCTATTCTTTTAAAAGCTAATGCAATCCTAGAGCTTTTTCAAACACTAAGAGGCCCTACGATACATGAAATCACACCATCATCAAATGCATGATGTCTAGTCAAAACACGACCCATTTTAGGTTTCAAAGCAAAGAAAAGAAATCCTAGGAGACGAGGACTCTCCTAACTTATGAACTAGAGGTCACTTGCCTAAACCGGTGTTGGTTCGAACTCAAAGAAGGAGTCGGTAGCTTGTGTGATCTCAGCTGGACAAATGGCAATCCTTCAAATCACAATCAAAGATGACAAGTAAAGAAGGAGTAGAAGAAGAAGAGTGACGGCTGTGGTGACTCAGTCTCGATTCGGTGAATGGCAAAGGACGGCGGCTTGACGATGAACAATGGCGGTGGCCCGACGGTGGTCAATGGCGATAGCTAGGCTCAGCGGTAAGTGTCTAGGCTCTTCTCGGTCTCAATCTCTCAATTTCTTAGCTCTCTTTCTATCTTGGAAACTCAAGTGAGTAAAGTGGAAGATAGAAGGATGAATGGTGGTTCAAATAGGAGTATTGGCCACCCTTGCATGTCCATGGATTGGAGGAGAAGGGCGGCGGCACCAATTAGCCAAGAGAGGAGGTGGTTGTAAAGACCCCAAGCCTAGGGTTCCATAAACCATCACGTGAACAATCTCTTACAAAAGCTTTTTGAAAGATAAAAGCTTTGATACTAAGATGGGCTGTAATGACCCACAATGAAACTCCCCACGGTTTGCCACGAACAATTTTTTTTAAACAAGTAAACGCCATGTCACGTAAGATCAAGATCTCTTATTATTTCATAAAAGCCAAACTTATTTTCAATAAAATAGATCTCTCGATTTCTTTCAAAATATAAACCCGTTTTATTTCATTTAATCAAATAAACAACCCACGTTGGGTCTTTTGAAGAAACCGTTTAAATCGATTTCAAATCAAAGTATTGCAGAAGCGATTAAAATTCAAGTTTAGCTTTTCATATGCTAAAATCAATCCCGACCAGTACATAATAACATGAAAATGGAGCTAGTACACGTAGAAACTGAAATAATATATCAAAGGAGTACTTCTTTCATTCTTCCCCGATTACATAGAAATGAAAGATAAAGCTCATCACAACACGACTCCTAGCATGATGTAAATCGTAACAAAATGGCATAGGAGTTTGAAAACATCACTTCAACATAAAACAACAACAACAAATATCATCATCTTCATCCTACAACACCAAAAGCCAAAATGCCCCCCCCCCCGGAAACTTGGCCCTAGCCACACCTAGTCCTCCTCAAACTCATCCTCGCTATCATTCAAGACGTTTTATGTGAATGGAGCCGTTCTAGTCCAAAGGTAAGCCACACGGAAATGATAACTGGTAAAACCATGATGATTCCACCATAAAAGACTATGGTGGTTATTACACGACAAAACTTAGAGTTTGGGAAGCGAGGATGTACAAATTCGCTCTTCTCGGTATATATCTCCACAAACTCGCCGTAAAACCTTGGTGCACATAGGACTGGAGGCATGCATAATCTGAAAAATTGTAATCCATGGGGTAAGCATAAACTTAGATAAGCGACACTCAAGCGCATGAACCACAACACATGCAAATGCTCTCATTCTCATGAAATCATGCCATAGCTGTGATATCCTGAAATTCAAGGATCTCTTGAGACGACACTTAACACCTAAAAATGATCAAATTGGAAAGAATTAAGCTTTAATCAGATTGAACTAGTCACAGATAGTTAGTTGGAACAAACCAAAGGGAAAGAAATGGAAGAAATAATGTCAAATTGGAAACCCTAAAGGCCTCGTCATGAATCCGTTGTCGCCCCGAGCTCTATCCATCCATTTGAGGCATTTGATTTAGAGGCAACGATAACGTTTTCTAAGCTACTCTCTTGATTTAGAAAATGGTGAGACCAAGATTTGGACATTTGAACTTTGATTTTGAAATTCCTAGAAATTGATTTTTCTAGTTGGTTTTAACGTGACCTAATTTTGAGTCTTAACCATGAGACCATCTAGTTGACCCTTTGACCTTTAGATAAAGACGAGTAGACACGACACCGAATTCGACTGACGGACCGACATGTCACTATTGACACCGACCGACAAGCGCCATCGGCTAGCCAACGCTTATTGGCCAAGTCATCGACCACGTTCACCCATCTCGCTCTCGTTCTTCCACTTGTCCATCCACTTGTCCTCTTGCATTTTTTAATTTAAAAAGGGTGAAAGAAACATCTTTTAGAAGTGAAATATTACATTTTAAAAGAAAAATAATATTTTAATGAGAGGAAATCTTATTAAATTATATTTTAATCAATGGTTCTTCTTAAATGAATTTTTAATCCTTTTTGACAAATGTCAAACATGCACCACCTTTCTTCCTTTTCTTTCTTTCCTTCCTCTATTCTCTTTAGTTTGGCCAAACCTACCCTATCTCTTCTTGAAAATTCGGCTACTTCAAAGAGTGAAGCAAAGTTTGACTTTGATTTGACCAACCATTTGCCACTTGGCAAATATGCAAGAAAGGTCTTAAAAATAAAAGGTTTAATTGAGAAACTTGCTCCCTACTTCTCTTGATTTGTCCTTTACTCATTGTCTTTGATTCTATTTGTTTTGTCAAAGCAATTGATGGTGTTTTGGGAGCTCTTGGCCGAAGCACTTCCTCCACTTCTTCCCTAAGTTTCGGCCACCTTGAACAAGAGAGAAAGGGCAAGCTTTTGAATCTCTTTGACACTTGTCCTTCATGCAAAAGGAGCATTTGACCATGAATTGAAAATTTGGACATCTTGGAAAGGAAGTTTGGCCAAATTACTCTCCCTCTCCCTTAAACAATTCAGCCACCTCTCTTGATCAAAGGAAAGTCAAGTTTTTTTTAAAATCAATTGACATTTGGCATCCCTACAAAGGAATCTTGGACATTGAAAATGGCATTTGGACACTTTGGATGAACCTTGGCCAAACCACGTATCCTCTTGCTTCTTGTTTGTCTTCTTCTTGCTTGTTTCTTGCAATTGATTGTCTTAAGTTTCCAAGGGAAGCCATGATAACATCATTGGAGAGACAAGGACCAATCCAAGCTTCCTCTTTTTCTTCTTTGCTTATTCTAATCAAAATAAAACTTTGTGGAGTCCAAGTGGAGCATGAGCTGAATCAACCCCTCTCTTCCTCTCTCATTCAGTTGTCCTCTTCTCCATTGACCTATTTGATGTTCTAACCAAGAAAAGAGAGCCATCATGAAGCCTAGCGAAGACAAGAGCCAAATCCCTCTCCCTCCTCTCTTCCTTTCCTCTTGTCTCTTCCTCCTTATCTTCTTTTCTTTGGAATCAAGCCATGATGACAACTTGGATAGCAAGGCCAAACCCACCCTTCCATCTCTTCCTTTTGTCCTCTTCTTCTTGTTCTTTGATCATTTGAAGTTCCAAGGCCATGAGGGTTCTTTCTTGAAGAGTGGAGAAGCATGCAAGAATTCCTCTTCTTTTCCTTCTCCACCGCCGGTCACCCTCCTCTCTTTCTCCTATCTTCTTCTTGTTCCTTGAAGTTCCAAGGCCATGATGAGATTCCACCTTGAAGATGGAGAAGCATGCAAGAGACCTCACTCTCTCTTTTCTCTCATTTTCCCTCCTCTTCTCCTTGTTTTGCGCCGGCCACCTACTCCCTTTCCCTCTCATGCCGAGCCCTCCCTCTCCCTCTTCTCCTCTTCTCTTATTTTCTTGTTCATCATAAGTCTCATCTTGAGAAGAAGGATAAAGCCACTTGGCTTCCATGCATCCAAAAGGATAAGAACTAGTTATCATTACCTATGGACGAGCTCTCTTCTTCCTCTCTTCAAAATGATAGCTTGGATAGCTCCACCACCTCATCTTGTGGCCAATGGTTGCTGCCGCCCCCTTTCCATGTCCAATCCATGGACATGCAAGGGTGGCCTAGACTTCTATTTGAACCCCTATTCTTCATTCTATCTCCCACCTTACTACTCATTTGAGGTTCCAAGATAGAAAGAGAGCTTAGAGACTGAAAGATTGAGACCAAGAAGAAGTTGAGACGCCGAGCCAAGATGCCGTCGTTCGCCGTTCACTAAGCCGAGATCGAGCCACCATGGCCTTCATTCATCTACTTCTACTCCTTCTTTACTTGTCATCTTTGATCATGATCCGAAGGGCCGCCATTTATCGAGCCGAGACCAACGAACCACCGACACCTTCTTTGAGTTCGAATCAAAATCGGTCTAGGCAAGTGACCTCTTGTACATGGGCTAGGAGAGTCCTCGTCTCCTAGGATTTCTTTCTTTGCTTTGAAACCAAAAATGGGTCGTGTTTTGACTAGACAACATGCATATGATGGTGGTGTGATTTCATGCATTGCAGGGCCGCTGAGTGTTTGAAAAAGCTCTAGGAGTGCATTAGCTTTCAAACTAATAGGTTGCATGGATCAATATTTAGCTGAGTCGGCATGGAATGGGATGTGTTCGCCGTGGCCGAATATTGATCTCGCTAGTGATCCAAATGTGAATGTGATGCTTGTGATGATGATGGTTACTTTCCCCAAAGAGGTTGGGATGCTTCCGATGATGGTAGGTTGGATCACATGAGGATTGAGTTGTCTCCGATAGCAAGACGTCAGATGTGTAAATGGTTCCTCCTTGGAGTGGGGGATGCCTCCAGAGAAAAAGGGTTAGATTCTTTTGAAGAGAGATTGTGTGATGCCTCTGGACGAGTAGCCCGGACCGAGCACCGGAAGCCTTCAGAGTAAAGGAGGATGTGATAGATGGATCACGATTTTCATGCATATGAAATGCTTTTTCTCATGCTGAAATATTTTTGCAGGTTTTAGTGATAAACTTACATCCGTGTGCTATGGTGTGACTTCATAAGATTGCGAGCATTTACATGAGCCGTGTGATCATCTTGGTTTATGTGCTTGATTGTTGGTTGTCTAAGCTTATGATTTCCCCGTGGATTACAATTTTTCAGATTAGACATGACTTATCTACCCGTTAGCTACGGAGCCCTTGAGGACGAACACCGTGAAGAATTCGAGTTCACTCACCCTCGTTTTCCTGGATGCCGATTTAAGAGAGTCGATACCCATTTTACTATCCACCGAGGCTTTTTCATGGATCGATTACATTTTCATCTCTTTGCTTATTATAAATTCCAAAATAATATATGGGTGGGGCCATTAATCCATGTTATGATGAGGAGATGGCAAGTAGCGAGGATAGTAATTCCTTAAATGATGATGATATGGATGTTGATAGTGGATCCGAGGGGAGTAATGGCTAAAAATCACTTATTACTTTATGGAGTGGCTTATTGAGTTTGGTTTTCATTTTATGTATTGATTGAAGGAAATTTTTGTATTTGACTATTTGTAGTCTTTAAAATTCCTTCATAATCGGGGAAGAATGAAAGTGGCCCTCCTTGGAAGTATTATTTCAATCTCTATGTGTACTAGCTGTATCTTTATGATATTATGTACGGGTCGGGGACTGATTTTGGCTTATGAAAAGCTAAACTTGAATTTTAAAGCATTTCCGCAATACTCTGATTTGAAATTGATTTAAACGATTTCTCAAAGGACGTCAACATGGGTTGTTTATTTTATTAAATGAAATAAAATGAGATTATACTTTGTAAGAAACCGCGAGATCTCTTCTATTTGAAATGAGTTTGGGTTTTATGGAATAATGAGAGATCTCGACTCCACGTGACGTGTCGTTTACCCAAGATTTATTTAAAAGACAAAAATTTAGGCAATGGTGTTCCATGAATGATGAGTTCACAGGACGTTACAGCCCAGCTTGGTATCAGAGTTTTTATCTTTCAAAAAGCTTTTATAAGAGATTGTTTTTGTGTTGATTTACGGAAAACCCTAGGCTAGGGGACGTTACAACCAAGATTGGTATTAGAGCCAAGGTTTGAGTTTGATTTGGAGTGATAAGGGAGATTTTGTTGAGTCTAGAGCTTTAGTACAGGTAGATTGTTTTTGAAATGACTTGGTTTACTCATGGTTTGGTTGTGAATTTTGCCATGGTCACTTGAGTGTTTTCTTGGTCCTAATGCAAAATGTTTAGTTTGTGCAGACAAGAAAACAGGTGAAAGATGAGAAGGACAAGAGCTTCAGCGCGATCAGGCACGACACGGGGTGAATCTCCCAATGTTACTCAAACTGATCCGAGAATTGATGACATACTTGAAGTGCTAGCTTAAGTTGGGATTATGATGGGACAACAAGCTCAACAGCAACAAGAGCAATAACAAGCTCAAAACACTGCAGAGTGTCAAGCTCGAGGGTTAGTTGGGAAATTTCTAAAATTAAAACCATCGAGATTTAATGGTATGGGAGGACCAGAAGAAGCTAAATGTTAGGTTCAAGCTATGGAGAAGATCTTTTGTCTACTGAATTGTGGCGAAGCTGACAAGCTGACGTTGGCCAAGTATCAATTTGAAGGAAATGTTGAATTTTGGTGGAGAGCCACCAAGGGAGCCGTTTTTCCTCAAGGAGAGGAAGTGACTTGGAACAAATTTTTGGAGGCGTTCTACGCTAAGTACTTCTCTAATTGTGCTAAGAATCAGAAAATCAAGGAATTCATGGAGGTACGCCAACAAGGAATGACCATAGACCAATATGAGGCTTCATTTTCTGAACTATCTAAGTATGCTCCTCGACTCGTGGAACATGATGAAGACGAGGCTATGCGATTTCTGGAAGGCTTAAGGTCCGATGTAAGAAGGCAACTTGTGCCTCTTAATATCCGAGACTACAACGAACTATATGCTCGAGCTCAACTGATTGAACAAGAAGTATTCCGAGAGAAAGGGAAAGGTTCTTCCAAGATGGATGCTCACAACAACTCTAAGAGGCCAAACTATTTCACCAAGCCTTCGATGATAGCCAATAGAACCAACCTAGGAAGACAAGGTATGCCGAGAAGTATTGCAACAGCATCCCACTCACCTATTTATGGGAACCGACCTTATGGAGACTCAAGAAGATGCTACCAATGTGGCCGACAAGAACACATCCAACGATTCTACCCTCAAAATCAACTAAGGATGAATAATTAAGCCCTAAAACCACCGAATAAAGTTAACATTAGAGGAAATAGACCGATGCCACCTAGAGGAAACCAAGGAAGACCACCTACTTAAGGTCGAGTCCATGCATTGACTCAAGAGGAAGCAGAAGCTTCCAAGAACGTCATAGCAAGTACCATCTCTATTTTTGGTACCAAAGTTTATGCATTATTTGACACGAGTGCGACACATTCATTCATATTGGCAAGATTCATGAAATTGTGCGAGATAGAACCAAGTTCATTGGAGATTCCTCTCATCATTTCTACTCCATTGAAAGATTTTGCCATGTCTACCTCGAGATGTAGAAATTGTAGAATTGCTATAAATGGACACGAACAAGAGATCGATCTCGTCGTGCTAGACATGTACGACTTCGTCCTCATATTAGGGATGTATTGGCTCAGTAAGCAAAGGGCGACAGTGGATTGCCACGGGAAGGTCATATCATTCAACCCGCCGAATTAACCGAGTTATGTAATTCGAGGAGACAAGCTCAGTGGTACTTCAAAGATGATATTAGCCATGGAAGTCGATAAGCTCATGAAAGAATGGTGCCGAGGCTACCTAGCAACTATAAAAAATCAAGTGTTCGAAGAGGTTAAACCCGAAGACATACTAGTGATTCGAGAGTTCTTAGATGTTTTTCCCGAAGAGTTGCTAGGCTTACCACCAGAACATGAAGTTGAGTTTGCCATTGAACTAACACCTAGAGCGGAGCCAATATCCAAAGCACCATACTGCATGGCACTAAAAGAATTAAAAGAATTGAAGGTACAACCTCAAGAACTACTTGACAAAGGCTTCATTCGACTAAGCATATCGCCATGGGGAGCACCAGTTTTGTTCGTGAAGAAGAAAGATGGATCTCTAAGGTTATGTATCGACTACCGTCAACTAAACCAAGTCACCATCAAGAACAAGTATCCATTACCAAGAATTGATGACCTATTTGATCAACTACAAGGTACGTCGATATTCTCAAAGATTGACTTAAGATCGGGGTACTACCAATTGAGAATCAAGAAAGAAGATATTCCCAAGACCGCCTTTTGCACACAATGTGGGCATTATGAGTTCTTGGTTATGCTATTTGGATTGACCAATGCATCAACAGCCTTCATGGATCTCATGAACCAGATATTCAAGCCGTAATTAGATCAATTTGTTGTCTATTCCAAAGGACTACAACACCTAAGGATCATGCTACAAACTCTAAGGCAACACCAACTATATGCAAAGTTCAGCAAGTGTGAGTTCTGGTTGAACCAAGTGACATTCTTAGGTCACGTAGTGACTAAGGATGGAATATCCGTGGATCCGACAAAGATAGAAGCCATGATTGAATGGTCAAGACCTACAACAGTTACCAAAGTCTGAAGTTTCTTAGGTCTCGCTGGTTACTATTGATGATTCATAGAAGGATTTTCTCGAATCACAGGTCCTTTGACGCAACTTACAGGGAATGACACTAAGTTCGAGTGGACCGAAGAATGCGAAAAGAGCTTTCTAGAACTCAAGAGAAGATTAACTTCAGCTCCGATATTGACTATACCATCAGGTAATAGAGGTTACATGGTCTACACTGATGCTTCTTACAAAGGTTTGGGCGCAGTTTTAATACAACATGGAAGAGTCATTGCCTATGCTTCACGACAACTCAAGCCTTATGAATTGAATTACCCAACTCATGACTTGGAGCTCGCCGCTATAATCTTTTCTTTGAAGATATGGCGACACTACTTATATGGTGAGAAGTTCATCTTTACCGACCACAAGAGTTTGAAGTATCTCTTCTCTCAAAAGGAGGTCAACATGCGATAAAGAAGATGGATGGAGTTAATAAAAGACTATGACTATGAGATTCTATACTATCTCGGGAAGGCTAACAAGGTTGTCGATGCCTTAAGTCAAAAATCTACTATCGAAGTGGCAACTATTATGATTAAGGAATGGAAGCTACTTGACGAACTAGCCCACTTGGACTACCGAATCACTATGGATGATCTCACTGGTGTGATGGCTACTCTAAGAATCGAACCCAAGATAGTCCAAAGAGTCAAGAATGGACAACGACAAGACTCAGAAGTTGAGGAAGTTTATGAACTAATCAAAAAGGGAAACAAGGCCGGATTTCATGAAGCTGAAGACGGAATTTTCAAGTTTAGAGGACGCTTATGTGTACCAAATGACAAGCAACTAAGGAAGGACATCTTAACTGAAGTTCATCACGGTTCGTATAACATTCACCCTGGAAGCACCGAGATGTATCAAAATCTTCATCAAAATTTCTAATGGAACGGAATGAAAGGAGATATGGCTCAACACGTATCTCAATGCCTTACTTGCCAACAAGTAAAGGCCGAGGATCAAAATCTCGTTGGACTACTCAAGTCGTTAGACATTCCAAAATGGAAATGGCAGCACATCACGATGGATTTTGTACATGGTTTGCCGAGAACTTCAAGTGGTTACAACGTCATTTGGGTAATAGTGGACTGATTGATGAAATCCGCCCATTTCTTTCTGATAAGGAAGGACTATTCTTTGGAAAGGTACACCGATCTACACATCAAGCAAGTAGTAAGATTGCATGGAATTCCAGTATCTATCACTTCAGACCGAGATTCATGGTTTACATCACACTTTTGGAAGAAATTACAAGCCGCACTTGGAACTCAATTAAATTTTAGCAAGCTTATCATCCTCAAACCGATGGACAATCCGAAAGAGTCATTCAAATTTTGGAAGAAATGCTTCAAGCTTGTATACTTCATTTTGGAGGTAATTGGGACGACAAACTGCCTCTAGTTGAATTTGCATACAACAATAGCTTCCAACAAACTATCGGAATGGCACCATATGAAGCACTATATGGAAGACCGTGCCAAACACCTACTTGTTGGGATGAAGTAGGAGAACGAAAGCTTACAGGACCCAAGATTGTGCAAATTACGTTGAAAGGAATCAAGAAAGTCCAAGAAAGACTAAAGACAGCACAAGATAGACAAAAGAGCTATGCCAATTGTCAAAGAAGACCACTAGAATTTGAAGTTGGAGATCATGTTTTCCTTAAAGTATCGCCTTTAAGGGGAATATCAAGGTTTGGAACAAAAGGAAAGCTTCAACAGAGGTATGTCGGACCATTTGAAATACCTGACAAGATTGGAAATTGGCCTATCAACTTACTCTACTGCCGAAGTTTTCAAACGTACACGACTTGTTCCATGTCTCGATGTTGAAGAAGTATCAACCGAACCCAACACATGTTATACAACACGACACACTTGACCTTAATGAGAAGGCCACTTACATTAAAGAGCCAAAACGAATACTCGACAAAAGAGAACAAGTGCTCAGAATGAAGACCATTCCCTTGGTTAAAGTTTTTATAGCAACACCACAGCATTGAAGAAACGACATGGGAAAGTGACGAAGAAATGAGACAGAAATACCCGCATCTTTTTGAAGAGCAATGATCGATTTCGAGGGCGAAACTTCTTAAGTATGGGAGTTCTGTGACATCCTAAAATTCAAGAATCTCACAAGATGACACTTGACACCCTAGAACGATCAAAATGGAAAGAATTAAGCTTTAATCAAATTGAGCTAGTTACAAATAGACAGTTGGAACAAACCAAAGGGAAAGAAATGGAAGAAATAATGTGAAATTAGAAACCCCGAAGACCCCGTCGTGAATCCTTCGTTCGGCCCAAGCTTTGTCCATCCATCTGAGGCATTTGATTTTGAGGTAACGGTGAAGTTTTCTAAACTATTCTCTTGATTTAGAAAATGGTGAGACCGAGATTTCGACATTTGAACTTTGATTTCGAAATTCCAAGAAATTGATTTTTCTAGTTGGTTCTAAAGTGACCTAATTTTAAGTCTTAACCTTGAGGCCATCTAGTTGACCCTTTGACCTTTAGATGGAGATGAGTAGACACGACACCGAGTTCGACTGACGGATCGATGAATCACCGCCAACACCGACCGACCAGCGCCGCCGGCCAGCCAACGTCGACCGGCCAAGTCACCAGCTATGTTCACCCATCTCTCTCTCTCCTTCTTCCACTTGTCCTCTTGCATTTTTGAATTTAAAAAGGGGAAAAGAAGCATCTTTTAGAAGTTTTCTAACACTTATCACACATGCAAAAATGAAATATTATATTTTAAAAGGAAAATAATATTTTAATGAGAGGAAACCTTATTAAATTATATTTTAATCAAGGGTTCTTGTTAAATGAATTTTTAATCCTTTTTAACAAATGTCAAACATGCACCACCTTTCTTCCTTTTCTTTCTTTCCTTCCTCTCTTCTCTTTGGTTTGGCCGAACCTACCCTATCTCTTCTTGAAAATTTGGCTACTTCAAGAGTGAAGCAAAGTTTGACTTTGATTTGACCAATCATTTGCCACTTGGCAAACATGCAAGACAGTTCTTAAAAATAAAAGGTTTAATTAAGAAACTTGCTCCCTACTTCTCTTGATTTGTCCTTTACTCATTGTCTTTGATTCTATTTGTTTTGTCAAAGCAATTGATGGTGTTTTGGGAGCTCTTGGCCGAAGCACTTTCTTCTCTTCTTCCCCCAGTTTCGGCCACCTTGAACAAGAGAGAAAGGACAAGCTTTTGAACCTCTTTGACGCTTGTCCTTCATGCAAAAGGAGCATTTGACCATGAATTGAAAATTTGGAAATCTTGGAAAGGAAGTTTGGCGGGGTTACTCTCCCTCTCCCTTAAACAATTCAACCACCTCTCCTGATCAAAGGAAAGTCAAGTTTTTTTGAAAACCAATTGACATTTGGCATCCATGCAAAGGAATCTTGGACTTTGAAAATGGCATTTGGACACTTTGGATGAACCTTGGATGAACCACCTCTCCTCTTGCTTCTTGGTTGTCTTCTTCTTGCTTGTGTCTTGCAATTGATTGTCTTAAGTTTCCAAGTGAAGCTATGACAACATCCTTGGAGAGACAAGGACCAATCCAAGCTTCCTCTCTTCCTTCTTTGCTAGTTCTAATCAAGATAAAACTTTGCGGAGTCCAAGAGGAGCATGAGCCGAATCAACCCCTCTCTTTCTCTCCCATTTGGTTGTCCTCTTCTCCATTGACCTATTTGATGTTCTAACCAAGAAAAGAGAGCCATCATGAAGCCTAGGGAAGACAAGAGCCGAATCCCTCTCCCTCCTCTCTTCCTTTCCTCTTGTCTCTTCCTCCTTGTCTTCTTTTCTTTGGAATCAAGCCATGATGACAACTTAGAGAGCAAGGCCAAACCAACCCCTCCATCCCTTCCTCTTGTCCTCTTCTTCTTGTTCTTTGATTATTTTGAAGTTCCAAGGTCATCATGAGGATTCTTTCTTGAAGAGTGGAGAAGCATGCAAGAATTCCTCTTCTTTTCCTTCTCCACCGCCAATCACCCTCCTCTCTTTCTCTTGTCTTCTTATTGTTCCTTGAAGTTCCAAGGCCATGATGAGATTCCACCTTGAAGATGGAGAAGCATGCAAGAGACCTTACTCTCTCTTTTCTCTCATTTTCCCTCCTCTTCTCCTTGTTTTGCACCAGCCACCTCCTCCCTTTCCCTCTCACGCCGAGCCTTCCCTCTCCCTCTTCTCCTCTTCTCCTTTTCTCTTATTCTCTTGTTCATCATAAGTCTCATCTTGAGAAGAAGGATGAAGCCACTTGGCTTCCCTGCATCCAAAAAGAGAAGAACTAGCTATCATTACCTATGGAGGAGCTCTCTTCTTTCTCTCTTCAAGATGATAGCTTGGATAGCTCCACCACCTCATCCCGTGGCCAACGGTTGCTGCTGCCCCCCTATCCATATCCAATCCATGGACATGCAAGGGTGGCTAAGACTTCTATTTGAACCCCTATTCTTCCTTCTATCTCCCACCTTACTTCTCATTTGAGCTTCCAAGATAGAAAGAGAGCTAAGAGAGTGAGAGATTGAGACCAAGAAGAAGTTGAGCCGCCGAGCCAAGACGCCGCCGTTCGCCGTTCACCGAGCCGAGATCGAGCCACCACGGCCTTCATTCTTCTACTTCTACTCCTTATTTACTTGTCATCTTTGATCGTGATCCGAAGGGCCGCCATTCATCGAGCCGAGACCAACGAACCACCGACACCTTCTTTGAGTTCGAATCGAATGGTCTAGGCAAGTGACCTCTTGTACATGGGCTAGGAGAGTCCTCGTCTCCTAGGATTTCTTTCTTTGCTTTGAAACCAAAAATGGGTCGTGTTTGACTAGACAACATGCATTTGATGGTGGTGTGATTTCATGCCTTGTAGGGCCGGTTAGTGTTTGAAAAAGCTCTAGGATTGCATTAGCTTTCAAACTAATAGGTTGCATGGATCAATATTTAGCCGAGTCGGGATGGAATGGGATGTGTTCGCTGTGGCCGGATATTGATCTCGCTAGTGATCCAAATGTGAATGTGATGCTTGTGATGATGATGGTTGCTTTCCCCAAAGAGGTTGGGATGCTTCGGATGATGATAGGTTGGATCACATGAGAGGTGTTGCCAATGCTAGCCGGACGGATTGCTGTGAGATGCACGACGCCCTCAGAGTGAGGATGCCTGGGTAGTTAGACCTGGTGGCTTCCACGTGACAAGTCAAATTGAGTTATTTCCGATAGCAAGACGTCAGACTTGTGGAGGGTTCCCAACTAACCCTTGGGCTTAACTCTCGGCGGTGTTCTGAACTTGCTATTGTTCTTGTTGTTGTTGTGCTTGTTGTCCCATCATCACCCCAACTTGAGCTTGCACTTCAAGTATATCATCAATTCTCTAATCAGTTTGAGGAGTATTGGAAGATTCATCTTGTGTCATGCCCGATCGCACTGAAGCTCCTAACCTTCTCATCTTTTACTTCTTGTCTGCACAAACTAAAAGTTTTGCGTTAGGACCAAGAAAACACTCAAGTGACCATGACAAAATCACAATCAAAACATCGACACATTTCAAAATAATCTACATGTACCCTAAGCTCCATACTCAACTACTTCTTCCTTATCACTTCAAATCAAACTCAAGCTCTGATACCAAAATCGGCTATAATGATCCCTAGCCTAGGGTTCATAAACCATCATGTGAACAATCTCTTCAAGGACCTTGTTAAGGGATAAAAGCTCTGATACCAAGTTAGACTGTAACGACTCATGATAAAGCCCTTCACGGATCGCCATGGCCAAATTTTATTATTATTATTAAACGTAAGTAAACATCACGTCACATAGAACTAGGATCTCTTGTCATTTTATAAAAGCCAAACTTATTTTAATTAAAAGAGATCTCTTGTTCTATTTTAAAACACAAACCCATTTTATTTCATTTATTGAAATAAAAATAACCCACGCTAGGTTTTTCATAAACCATTTAAATTATTTAATATAGAGTAAAGCTGAAGCTATTAAAATCCACATTGAGCTTATCATAAGCTAAAACCAAAACCTGGCACGTACAAAGTAACATGAGAATGGAGCTGTACACGTAGGTAATGAAATAACACAGCATAGGAGGGCTTCTTTATTATTTCCAGT
The DNA here is from genome assembly GCA_030064385.1 of Melaleuca quinquenervia. Lineage (NCBI taxonomy): Eukaryota > Viridiplantae > Streptophyta > Magnoliopsida > Myrtales > Myrtaceae > Melaleuca > Melaleuca quinquenervia. Next base: position 10,617,482 of record CM057724.1, on the reverse strand, counting down.
TACAAGAGGAAAGAAAATAAAGACAACCACAACTCGACTCCTAGAACGAGATAAGTCGTAGCAAATTGGCTAGGAGTTTAAAAACATCACTTCAACACAAAACATTTTATTCTATATCAATCACAATGACATAGCTGGCAACCCTCCCGTGTACAATGCATGACCCAAATTTAACCTCCGTCAGTATCGCTCTCGTTGCTACTTAAATCATTATAAACCATGGGGATAACAGCCCCCACCAAGAACATCATGTCCAAAGATAATTAGCCCTAAAGTAGCAACGAGAGAGGCCATGTAAGAGTCTAGAATAAAACACTAAGGTGGTCATAACTCGTTTAAATCTAGATTTTAGATAACTGGAGTGAATAAACTCGATCTCCTCGGTATACATCTCCACAAACTCGCTGTAGTACCTTAGTGGACGTAGGACTGGTGGCATGCTTAATCTGAAAAATTGTAATTCACAGGGTAAGCGTAAGCTTAACAAGCAACACTCAAGCACATAAACCAAGATGATCACAAGGCCTATGCAAATGCTTGCATTCTTATGAAGTCACGCCACATAGCACATGCATGCAAGTTTATCACCAAATACTACACATCACGAGAAAAGCATTTCATATGCATAAAATTGTGATCAATCTATGACATTCTCCTTCACTCCAAAGACTTCCGGTGCTCGGTCCGGGCTACTCTTCTAGAGGTATCATGCAATCTCTCTTCAAGAGAATCCGATCCTCCTACTCTCGAGGCATCTCCTACTCCAAGGAGGAACCCTCTACATGTCTAACGTCTTGCTATCAGAGACAACTCATTCTGACCTGTCACGTGGGAGCCATCGGGTCTAACTACCCAGTCATCTTCACTTTGAAGGCATCGTGGGTCACACGGCAACCTGTCTGACTAGCATTGGCGACACCTCACTGTCCCAACCTACCATCATCCGAAGCATCCCAACCTCTTAGGTAAAGTAACCATCATCAATAAGCATCACATTCACATTTGGATCACTAACGAGATCAACGTCCGACCTTGCTGCACACGTCTCATTCCATGCCAACTCAGCTAGTCAAAACACGACCCATTTTAGGTTTCAAAGCAAAACCCAAGGTGATGAGGACTCTTCTAGCTTATGAACTAGAGTTCACTTGCCTAAACTAGGGTTGGTTTGAACTCAAAGGAGGAGATGGTCTTCTTGGTTGTCTTCTCCTCACTTGTCCTTTGTGACATTCTGAAATTCTATCCTTTTTCGAGGTAAATGAAATTATGTATATTTCATTGATTGTGTTTCAGTTATATTTCACTCGGAATTGATCACTCTCGAGAAGACTAACCGAGAGGGAAAGGATAACTAGGAATTGTTTACGTTGACCTAAGGACTTGAACGTGATTCGACGCTTGAGCCATAAAAGGTTGTTAAGGGAATATCTTGAGCTAATATAAGTCAATCTAAGATCGGTTTAGAACAATTTGCTAGTGTTATACAATTGGTTCATGTGTGACCCTGTTTGACCATAGTATAATTTGTGAATTAATCTAAATCGGATTTTCAATGAGCATGATCTTTGGAACTAGTGATTTAACCTTACGACTACATGGAAGCCAAGGTCACCATAACTAGAGCAAACCAAACACAATGTGATTTTTGAATCAATCACAGGTCGACCGTGCCTCATTTTATTTATCTTCCGATGACATAAAGGAATATCATTTGGACCGTGCCTCATTTTATTAGTAATTTTAGTAGTAAAGTTTAAGAAGTCAAAAGAAATCGCGAGATTGGCTGAAAATCAAAAATTACCATTTTGTCATTAGTTCAGTGATCGGTTCTCGTTCGGTTGGATAATTGACTTTTTTTAATTATATTTATGGTTGTTTTATTAAGGGGATAAATAGCATATTTTTGCTTTATTAGCTTTATGTCTTGAGGTTAAATCTTAGCCATTTAATCTCCTTTTGATCAAGATTGATCCTTAGCCCTTGGATTAACTTTATCTTCCCTTAAGAGAAAATTTCAGCTTATTCTCTCTCTCTCTTCACCATATCACACGCCCACCACCTCCATCAACTCAAAGTGCTCTCAAGTTCTCGCAAAAATCTCTCCATTTTTCCTTGTTTCTTGTTTGGTTTCACCTTGGTTGCCACAATGATTTTGGAGTAGCGGTTCAGAGCCTATTCCGTCTTTGTTTGTGCACGTGTTTAGCTCACTTTTGAGGTAAGTCTCTTTCTAAACTTTGACTAGGTTAAAGGGTGATTTTTAGATGCCAAAACTTGGATTTCTTGTATGGTTTTGGTGTGCCATCATGTAGTTATTGTTATGGCATGAATTAGAGATGTTTATGTGAAGATTTGAGTGAGAAAAATGTGAGCTTTGTGGGCTGCCATGGTGAGTTCCGAATTTGAGTTTGGTGATGTCATGGTCAAATGTGATTATGTCAAATGTGTAGTTATGGGCATTTATGAATATGAAGTCATGGGTGATGTCAAAAGAAGCTATCTTGCAACAGAAGACATCTAGAAGATATTTTAGGAATTACGATGTCATTTATTATTAAAATTAAATTAATTGTGTGATCCGATTATTAATCATGTGGCCGCGATTGATTGATCGTGTGGTACGTTAATTAATTGTGTGGTCCGAATATTAATCGTGTAGCCGTGAATGATTAATCATGTGGTACGTTAATTAAATACATGGTCCAATTATCAATCGTGTGGCTATGAGTGAGAGTCATGTGGCACATTTGTGTATCAAGTGATTTGATTTTAAATCGCATGGCTTGAATTGTTGATCGTATACTTGTTAAGGCATAAGCATGTTGTATTTTATGAAATTGATTGGTTTTATTACCCTGAGGTGTGAACTACGCGAGGTTGTGGTAAAGAGATAAGCTTGAGGCATGAACTTACGCGGGCTACCCTGAGGCGTGAACTACGATGGGTTTAATTGAGCCTGACGAGGCTAACTGTCGCACACCTGAGGCGTGTTTACGCTGATTGAGAAATATTGAGAAATTTAGATCGAATCATGCATCAAATTGTGTTTAGCGTGGTTGTGTGCTTTTGAGCATATTATCTCTAATATTGAAATGTGGTTTATGCCATGTTAGGTTATTAATTGAAATTTTGATGCTATGATTTTATTATCTTTGTCTATTATTGTGATTAACTCTTAACTATGATTAGAACAGCATGTTAGGGTATTCTGAAAATACGTTTTACCCTAGTCGAGTTTAAGGAGTAGACTTATTGAGATAAGTATATCTCATTTGTTGTTTACAAACTATTTTAGACCTGAACCCCTTGAAATGAATGCTCCGCTAGAACGTTTTGGAGTGCCTATGGACATAGTGTCTATCGATACAGTGTTCTCAATAGGCGAGGATAAGGAGTATATAAGTAGATTTAGCACCCTGTGGGTTGATGAGGGTGAAACATACTGGAAGCGTTACACTTTTTCGGCATGGTTTTATCGAAAGAGGGATATGACTTTTGGTCCCCTCCATGGGTTCGATGTCCCTGATGATTAGGTAGATCATTGGGACCCACTTTAGATTTTATCGCCAGATGGAGCAGTGATGAGCCCAGATACCGGACCTAATGATTTAAATTCGATGGAGGTAGACCCTGAGGATATGGAGTGTGATGTCTAGATCATCTCCCCGAGTTCTGACTCTGAGTCTATGGAGTCTGACCCGTCAAAGGACGACGATAGTGTCTGATGGTCTAGGGAGCCATGATCTTTTTCTTTTTGATGATGGCCTACAGTAGGGTTGTTAGAACCCCGCACCATTGACCCCTTTTGATGTATAGGGTGTCGTAGTCCGTGGCCTCAGTAAGGCTTTTGGTAACGCTGATGTAATTAAAGGTTGTGTATATGTATATAAATAAATGTTAGCTTGTTGTTATTTGACCCTTTCTTTCTATCCACCATTCCATAATATAAATTATTTATACGGAAATTGTATTCGCTTCCGCATGTGTATCTCATTATCGTTTTGTGTCAGTCGGCGACTAGCCTAGAATGTCACATTTCATTTCGACCAGAGTGGGATGTTATCGAACTCGTGAGATTCGGGGCGTGACAAAAGTGTTCGGCCAAAGTCTCTTTAAAATGTCAAAAACACCAATTCAAAGTCAAAGCTTTCCTTTACATGAAGAGCAAGTGTCAAAAGTCTTCTAAAAGCTTGTTTTTCCTTTGGTCCAAGGCATGACCAAAACTTGGGGAGGAAGAGGGGAAAAGTGGTTCGGGCTTTCTTTAAGTCAAATAAAATCAAAGACAAAGGAAATGGACAAATTGGGAAAAGTAAGGTGCAAGTTTCTTAATTATGAAAACCTAAACCTTATATTTTAATATCTCTCCTTGCATGTTTGCCAAGTGGCAATTGATTTGTCAAATAAAAGCTAGTCTTCCTTTTTAATCCAAGAGGTGGCCGAAATTCAAGAGGAGAAGGGTAGGGTTCGGCCAAACCAAGAAGAGAAGGAAAGAAAAGAAGAAAAGAAGAAGAAGAGTGAAGAAGAAGAGTGGTGCATGGGTGACATTTGTCAAAAAGTTCCGAAAATAAATTTTAATAAATATAAGAGAACCCTTATTGAGATACTATATAGTAAGATTCTCTTATTAAAATATTAATTCTCATTTTGCATGTGTGACAAGTGTCACAAAGCTTCTAAAAGTACTTCTTTCCTTTTGCCAAAAGTCAAAAAGTGGAAGAGACAAGCAGAAGGGAGAGACGGACGGACAGAGGCTTAGATGTCGTCGTCATCGGTTGCCTAGTCTACTAGTCGGCGTCCATAAAGGTTTGTCGGTCTTTGTGTCGTGTCTACTCATCTCCATCTAAAAGTCAAAGGGTCAACTAGACGGCATCGAGATTAAGACTCAAAATTAGGTCACGTTAGAATCAACTAGAAAATCAATTACAGGAATTTTGAAATCAAAGTTCTGATGTTGAAATCTCGATCTCACCCGTTTTCTAAATCAAAAGATTAGTTTAGAAAACTTCACCGTGGCCTTAAATTCAATTGCCTCAGATGGATGGATAGAGCTTAGGGCAATGATGGATTCACGATGGGGTTTTCAGGGTTTCCAATTTCACAATTTCTTCCATTTCTTTCTCTTTGGTTTGTCCCAACTGTCTAATCCGTGGCTCGCTCAATCTGATCAAAACTCAATTCTCTCCATTTTGCTTGGTCTATGGTGTCACGTGCGGTCTTGTGAGACCCTTGAATTTGAGGATGTCACATTAGCAGAGTTAAACAAGCAATAATCATGATATGTTGAGCATCCTATGGAGATAGGTATAAAACTTCTACTTGATTAAGGTGAGTTGCTTAAGCATCATGAGAGATATCAACGAATTGTTGGTAAGCTTAACTATCTCATTATTATGACAAGATCTAATCTTGATTATTCAGTAAATGCCGCAAGTTAGTTTATGGCTATACCACGAAAACCTCATTAGGAGATAGTTATGAGAATTTTGAGGTATCTTCATGGTAATGCAAGTAAAAATATTATCTTTGCTGCCCGTGATCATTTTTGATAGAGTGTTATACTGATGCAGATTGGGCTAGTTGCTGTAAGGATATAAGGTCTACTTCTGGTTATGCTTTGTATGTTAGAGGTAATATTGTATCATGGAAGAGTAAAAGCAAGATGTTGTTGTGCAGAGTAGTATATAGGTAGGATATCAAGTTATGGCTATTGCCATTGCCGAGATTATGTGGACTCGACACTTTCTTTTAGAACTTGGATTTGAATTAAAAGAATATGCTCTATTATGGTGTGATAGCAATTCAGTGATTCATATTGTTTCAAATCATGTATTTCATGAAAGGACAAAGCATATTAAGATTGATTGTCACTTTGTTCATCAAGAGCTTCAACGGGGTACAATCATTCTTTCTCATGTTCGAACCGGAGATCAATGAGCTTATATATTTTCTAAATCCTTAGCTAGGCCTCGAGTTCATTTCATTGGTAACAAGTTAAGCATGGTAGATATATATACCTCAGCTTGAAAGGGGGTGCTACTAGATATGTAGCAGAGCCCACATAGTTAGTTTATACACTTGTTATACATATAAATAAGAGGAGTAGCTAGCCTTAAAGGTTAAGCAGACAAATCATCATTATTTTCCTTTTTCTCATTTTCTATCAATTCAACCATCACCAACTATCCTATGTGAGATACATCACTGCATTAGTGAGTTTAATCTATAATTGACCAAGATGACTACATTTGAATATCAGGGATAAGTAACCCCAGAAAAGGCTTCTTATTCGATGTCAAAAGAATATTAAACCTTTCAATTTAGCCAATGTAGTGGTAAGCATTTTGACAATTTAACAATATAGTTCTTCTAGTTAATTTTGATCAAAAATAAATAATATGACGATCCAATTAATGATGGCCATCATACATGGCGTGACTAGCACCGATGTGTAAAATTTTGTAATTTTGGACATTTTTGTGAAATTTTTATTTTTTCTTTTTCTTTAATTTTTTTCTTATTTTCCTTCACTCATTATGAGACATTAATAATGGCTGGCGTCAACCACAAGCAAGGGTCACCCTCACCAAATCAAACAAGGGTTGCCCTTGTTGGCATTTGGCCTCACTCAATTCGATGATGGTCTCTTCTAGCAAGCATCGACCTCACCCAATCTCAAGAGGGCTTGCCAAACCCTTGCCAGCATCTAGCCAGCGTTAGCCTCCCTAGAGGTTGGGGAGGACCTCCCCACACTTGCTAGTGCCACCAATTATTGAGGCCCTATCAAATGGTGGAGGAAAATAGAAAAACAAAATTAAGACATACAAGAAATAAAACAAAGGAAAAAAGAATTATTTAAAATGTTTGCAAAAATTGTTCATATTTGCACCAACCTTGTAACATAAGATGGGTTGAAAGGATTACATTGGTAAATTGTTAAGAAATTTAGAACTAAATTAGTATATTGAAAAGTTTAGAACTGATTTAACATTCATATGGTAAGTGTTAAGACTTTATTTGTAACAAATCGTTAAAAAGTTCTTACAAATTTAAAATTTTGGGATTAAATTAGTATTGTATAATAAGTTTAGGACTGATTAGACAATTTGCCCCCATATTAGTACTCTAAGCATGATGAGATACATTGTGATATTCATATGCCTTGACATCTATTACGTCAGGGAATGAGTAATAAGGTACCTAATGAATCAAGTGGTCATTATTGGAAAGTTGTCGACCTATCAAGACATTAATTAGCAATGTTTAGTATTGTTTATATCTTGTGAGTGAGTCTGGATTTATGCCAACACAATACGGCTAATACCGACAAAGGTAGCGACCCAACCCGAATAAGCACAAACTGATAAAAGATACCTGCTATAATCTGACAGCATAATATTTAATGGCAAGAAGCATGGTTATATCTAATTTATAATAAAGAAAGTTGATTTAATATTGTATGCAGCTAAAGTGCTATAGTTTGGTTAAGAAGCTTTACAACAAGAGGTGTTATAAGTGATTGGAAGGGATCGTCAGCATGTTTTGTGAAAGTTACGCGACCTTTATTGTATTGTTATCACCACCGTCTCGCACATTAAACAACATCAGTAATGGTGCTTGATCGAAGATGCCCACGTTGCAAATCGACCAATCCATCAGCCCAAAAAGGAAAAGTTACACATAAATGCCTATCTACAGTACATCTATGATACGCAAATGATATTGTCCGGCAGACCATAAAGAGTTGCGAGAATCATAGACAAAATAACCTGATTGGAAGTTACTGTTGGTACCTTAACTTCGCTAACCAGAATAGATAATGAAAATCATCTAGAGAATGAGGCAAGTACTCGAAAAGATTGGATTTGAATTGGACCGCTGGCCAGGATAGACAATGAAAATCATATAGAGAATAAGGCAAGTAATAAAAAAGATTGGATTTGGATTGGATTTAGACAAATCCATCAAACACCATTTTTTTTCCCTAGACTAACGTGCAAGACTTCCTTCCACTTGTCTAGACAAACACGCTCAATGTTCACCATATCGAAACAAAATATCGATATCCTTCTGCTTACAGCTTTCACATTGTTCCTATACCTACCTCATCCATTTCTCATGAGATGTCTAGCCATATAACTCCTCTTGAAATCAAGAACTACCAAAATCGACTGAGAGCTTCCAGATAAAATCTTTCAACCTGTCTTAATTCTGAGCAGGAAAAATACTGGGTCTGTATTTATGCTGCTGCCACCTCATAATCATTGCTTTGAGTGAAACCTGTAACTCTTCTCCCGTGGAAAACACATTTCTTAATCACCTACATAAGACAACCAACATACTCAGCCCGAGGATATTTCCTATGCAACTGTGGCCATTGCACGAAGAACTGATCTGCTATTCTCAATTTGTACAGAAGCAAGCCACTTAGAGACAGTCTTCTGACTCTAGCTATGCTCTCCACATAAAATATAGACGACCATCCAATTCCCAGAACCTGCCACAGTATTAACCGTCTTTCAGTTCTCATGGCAAACTGGTCAAGTATTAATTCATCAACAAATACACCGAAAATGAAAGAACTGATGTGGGTTTGTGTGTGGGAGTTCCAAACCTTGAATAAGAAGGCAATTATGCAAACTGGAATGCACGTCCCTGGGCCATTACAGAGGATCTGCATTTCCAATGTGACAGTTTTCAGTCAAGTAAAGCAGTTTCTAAAACTAATAGAGAAATTAAAATTTACAGGAAGAAATTACCACTTGTGGTCTCAGTTGAATCATGATATATAGTGCATGAGCAATGGCGAGTAAAGTCGTCCAAACAGAAGTTACATATGATTGACCAACCTCTCTGCTTCGGTATATCTGCACATACTTTGCAGTTTCCCCTACCTTCACCCCACCCTAGACATGCAAGAGATTTCTCAATGAGTGGTTGTATATTGTGAATGTCAGATGCAATTAACAGAAGACAGGATGAAGGAACAACATGGCTCCACTGAGACAGCAACAGATAACTGTACTACTGGAAGCCACAAGCTTTCCTACATTTTACTGTCACGTCCTCTCTTCTTCTTTTTTTTTTTTTTGGGTGTGTGTGTGCGTGTTGTCCAACGACACTAGTGATAACAGACATATTGGCAATGAACCCATGGAGTAAAAGAAGTATTTCGCATGTTTGTTAAAAGCATAATAGTCATGATACAAAGATGATGACGCTGAGCCACACAAGATATAGACCCTGCACACGTACTAGAACAGAATGGAATGCACTATAGTTTCCAAAGGGTACTTAAGCGAAACTGATTTTGCACTATCTAACTGGCAAGTGAAGCACTGCGCTTTCTTTTCTCTATTTCATTTAAATCTTTGCCTTATTGTTTCCCATAAAAGATGATTGGACTCTAACAAAACCAGGCCAGGGACCAGTTCATTATAATTTACTCAGATTGAACCCAAATAATTTGTTAGTGTGGAGTGTTTCAGTGCGACATTGCCTCGCTCTACCAGATCAGGTTATACACTTAGCTATAGAGGATTTTCTAACACTTTGGCTCCAATGTACTTGTATTCTGAGGACGCTATTGACTACTTTGATGTCTAAAGTTTTGATCCTTATTTACACAAACATGAATCAAATGCAGTCAATGGACTACTCTGCCCCTCGCTTCACATAAGACCTTCTTCCCGTACTTTTTACATAGGAAACTGAAGTAAGATGTCTGATGTGCAATAATTTAACACAAACACGGCATCTATGTAGCTAACAGATTAACTACTTGCTTTTCCAACTTTAAGCGCCCCACTGGTCTGGTTAATCTTGGATATATTTATTCCTCCAAGCAGGAAAGTGAGTAAACTCGATCTATCATCTCAAGGGCCTTAAGTAGTTATAACTATGGCTATTTCAAGAAAATCGTCCTATAGTTGACTCAAATGCAAGTGAAGAGTCTGTACACATGACTAAGATTTTTCATATTTCCAGCTCAAATTCGTTTCTACTCTCCTCGACAATCCGATCTTTTCCAGTATATACCTCACAACCATTACCAATGCCAATGCTCTATCATGACCTAAAAATGACCTCATCCAACATTCCTATTCCATGTGGAGGAAGGTCCCGCCACAATCAAAATTCCAAATTTAATGTGAATCCATCCATGAAAACCATATCTTTGAAGCATCTTTTGAAAGAATAAGTAGGTGATTGCAGTTCTACAAGAACACAAAGTGACAATAACAGAGAAACACCACAAGCATAATTTAAGAAAGGACATCACTATGTCGATAAAGCATATAGGCATAAGTGCTTTACCACATCAACCAAGGAGTCCTCCATCACGCGAGCCTTTTGGAGACTCATATTGTCAGTAGCTGCCGCGACATAGAATCTAGGTGCAAACCGGTCTTTCGGCAACACAGACAAGAGATTCAACATCTCAGCTGTATGACCCCCTGCAAAAGCCGATGCACACGCATGATTAAACCAGGATGCATTCACTGTGGATGAAATTCAGAAAGAAGCTAACAAGTAAATCATTTACGAGTTTACCTGAGCCTAAAATAACAAGGGTACTGTATGTCTTTTGGGATTTCCCACAAATCGATTTTCCGCTTCGAAGTACAATGTAGAGAAGCCGGATCAGCACCAGAAGAGCAAGAGCAGTAGCAGCAACTACAACAGAGCCAAGAGCCATTATAAAAAAAAAAAAAATGGCATGCGTTTCCTTTTGCCAATTCAAGATCGAAACTTGTCTCCTGTGTGTTCTCCCAAGCTTAACCTGCAGGATCATAAGTCAATTTCGTCGGTTCACGACATCATGAAGGAGAAACGAAACCCGCCTTTGGCAACACTACAACTCAAGAATACATTTTGGGGTTCCTACTACCACTATTATTACACCGTCTTTCAAGCCCAAAAGCGGACTCCGCACTCGGGTTTTTCATTTTAGAAGCGAGTGGGTCAAGACATGAAAGCAAAGCAGAGGCCACCCAAAACGAGTAAATCACACTGTGCAGAAACGCAGCTCAGGAACAGATGACGATTGGCCAAATTCACGAGAATCAGGGGTGCAGAGGCGCGAGATGAATGGACGAACCCAATAAGAACGAGACAAAGTCCAAAATTGGTCCGGCGAACTAGAAATCGCTTTTAAGAGAAAGAAGCAAGTACGAGCGAAAACCTGTCGGGCGATTGGGCATCGGGTCACCGCCGATCTGCGACGTCGTCGTTCCGGTCCAACGGACAGTCTCGCACGCGGAGAGGGAGAGAGAGAGAGAGAGAGAGAGAGCGAGGATATTGTCAAAAATAATTTGGGAACATTTTTAACGAACGGCCGTGGACTTTTGGAGTTTTTTTCTTTGGGGGGTTTGTCTCTGTATGAGCAAAGCCAAAGCGTTGTCGTTTCGTCTCCGTTTTATATATAAAGAGAGAGATCTGTCATTTCTTATGGGCTCCAGTAGGGGTGTGCAACCGGTTCGGGTAAACCCGGTTCCCGGACCGGCCCACCCGAAAAACAGGGTCGGGAACCGGTTCCCATTGAAACCGGTCCGGGAACCGGTTCCCAAAATTCAAAACCGGTTGGAACCGGTCCGGGAACCGGTTCCCGGACTTTACCCACCCAGAAACCGATTCTGAATCGGATTAACTCTCGCCTATCTCTGAGTCTCTAGGGCCTGGTCAATGACGAGGGCAGATTTGCCTTTGACATCTCCGCAATTGGGGGGCAGCAAAGACCTGAACACGCAAGAGGGTAGTAATAATGTACAGAGCATTTCGTCCAAAAGGGAAAAAAAAAACGTACAAAGCATGAGTGAAGTTGACAGGCAACAGTAGGCCAAAAGCGAATAAACGAAAGAAAGAGAGAGTAGTGCAGAAGAGGGAGGAGAGCAAAAAGAAGGCTAGAAGCGGAGAAACAAAAGAAAGAGAGGGTAGTCTGGAAAGATGGAGGAGAGCAGAAAGAGGAGAGGCACAACACAAAGAAAAAAAAGCTCAACCACCCTTGCGGCTTCTCAGCGCATCGTCAAAGTCAATGGTGTTCACCTCCAAGCTCCCTCCTCTGTTTGCCCTCTACATCATCCTCATCGTCATCCTCGCCATCGCCGTTGCTGCGTCTGCCTCTACCGGCATGTCTGCCCACCTCAAGACACCCCCCCCGATCTACCCGAACGGCTGCATCGCCATCGCCGTTGTAGCGGCGGCAACGTACATGACCTCCTCCCTCCATATGGATGCCCCCAGGGGACCTACCTAACAATGTCGCGTCCTACTCCCTCTCCAATGACAGCGCCTTCGAAATCCACCTCCGCGACCCCTACTTACGTGCACTCGACCATCTCATCTACCACGTAGGAGGATCTCCGAAAAGCTAAGCTATGGGTCAGTGTCCGGGATCCAGGTGAAGAAGCTCTTCGTCTAGCTCCCCGTGACGGCCATCAAGTTGGACTCAAGCTCAGACATGATCGAGTTCTACGTCGAGGCTCTGTTGGAGAAGTTGCCGGTTGAGGAGTTTGAAGCTATCCAGAGCAACGATTGCGACCAAAACCCTAAGGCAGCTTCCATGTGGTTTACGGGAGAAAGTTATAAAATTTTTGTTTGAGAAGTGCACTACCCCCAACGAAGGGTCTGACCCGATTTGCAAAACTCTCTAAAATTTTCAAGGGTTGTTTGTGTTTACCTGCATCTAAAATACTGCATTAACATGTTTAGCTAATGATTTGAAGTTTATTTTGACTGAAATTTTTTAATGGTGGTCGCATTTCCTTTTCTCTTTGAAGGGAACTCGTCATTTTTCATGTCTACATTCCCCTGCTAATGTGATTCTTCGGTTAGATAGATGAACTGTGTACTAAGAGTTGTGTCAATAGGTTCAACTTGATTTAAGAATCTATGATTGTATCTCCTTCGATTTTTTATCAGCTCAACTCTAATTATCTGAGTGTTTGTGAAAAAGAGCGATGGGCTAGGGAAAGAAAAAGAGTTCGCGAGCCCGCGGAAATGTGAGTGTTGGCCTGTTGCAAAACAGGGTTAACCCAATTAAACCTAGAACCGGACCAGAAAAACAGGGTGGGTAGGGTACAGGGTCCGAAAATTGAAAACCGGTTATAACAGGATCGGGTACAGGGTTCAGGTCTGGAACCTACCCTGTTTGGACCCGATCACCCCTAGGCTCCAGCGCAGAAAAGCAAAAGCTTTTATCTTTCTTTTTCAATATTTTCGCTTAGAAGACCTCCATTGACCAATAGTCAAAAGGTACGCTCACAACAAACGGAGAACCCACACAGTCGACCGCCGCTCGACCATCCAGATAAAAATACAGTTTGATAGGCTAAGTATTTTACTTTGAATTGAATCATGAAATAAGAATTCACCGTCCATTTTGGTAGATTTCAATGTCGAAGTCGCGTTAGTGCAGGCTGCTATGATAAGTGAATCGTATAAAGAGGTTTCCTCATATATTTGGTAGAAGTTTTGTATTAAAGGCATGTTAGCGCAGATTACATTAAAATATATGAATATCGTTTCATGCATTTCAGATTCTTAACGTCTTCAAAACATAAACAAAAAATTCAAGACCAAAATAAACAAATTTGACCACTTCAAGAACCATAAAGGATCTCTCTCATCGTATAAGGACCACTTCGAAATGCCAGCAAAGCGTGGGGCCAAAAAACAAAAACCCTTAAACTTGTAGGGGTTGTTTTTATATTACATGCTTGTCTATTAACCTACCAGCCTCGGATTGGGGTTAAATTTAACCCATTTGCACATGATAAGAAAAGTTCTCCAAGAAAAATTGAAAAAGGAACGATTGTTCCAACTTAGAGATGCCGCCATCACAAACTCCGGCAGCACCTGGGAATCTCAGAAGACAACCATCAAGGGGAGGCGATGCACTCCCCAAACGACCGAGACCGCATTGTGGTGATCATGTTTAGTCACCTAGTTCCTAGATCTAGGGTTTATACTTCTCTTCTTTTCATTTAATTTACTCAATTTCTTTTCTTTCAAATCCTTAGGTAGGAACCAACCACCAACACCTCGATAGATATTACATCCATGATTACATCTTTCTTCGTCAAAACCACTATATAGTAGCGATTTGAGGAGCTCCTTGTCTCCTCTCATATCACGTCGGATATTCTATCCCGACACTTAAACACAGCTAGACTGATATAAGATGGAGCAACATAACAAATTTTGGCACTCAAAAGACAGGACAGTCGTGTGATTTAACAAGATCCAGACTCATAGAGAAGCATCATTGGCTACCTAGAACTCCATCTCAGTAAGAAATTCTCAACAACAATCCACTACATAAAAATTATTCAAATGGAACTAAAAAGATCGATGCCAATCAAAATCCCGAGTCAGCTTTTGGTTTTATATATGTTTCGGTAATGCACTCCGCTCCAGTTTCTAAGTCACTCATATGAAACTAAAAACAACTGCACATTCTGTTTTTATTTGGATCTGCAAAATGTTTCAAAGAAAAACTTGGATTTCATATGCATAACAGATTCACAGAAAAGGAAAACTAAGAAAAAAATAGTACAGGTAAGTAAGATTCAAAATACTCCACGGCCAATCAGTATCAAAACCAAACCCCTGACAATCAGTAGGATTTGCGTGAATTTGAAAAGTGCAACGTAGTCACTGGCATGCTACTTGCTACTTCCCATCCAGCCTCAAGACCATCATCAAAAACTAAAAAAAGGCTAGACATTTCTTGACTATAAACATCTAATAGCCCATCACAAAGTTCAAAAGTATGGTAATTAAAATGAAAATCTTAACATCTACTAGAAGGAAGATTAAATGATATTGGAGCAACAACCAACTCACCAAGATTTAACATGTAATTTCTTAACTCTTAACTGCTGCACATGTCAATGAGCCAACACGTGCAACTACAGTGTCCCACCGCGGAAAAAGAAAGGTCGGAAGTGTGTTCCTCAGTTACATAGGTAGATCATCGTACCTGAGATGGGGAACAGAGTAAACCTGAAGCATCTGCCCCAACCACAGCAAGATCACAGACGCTACAAAGCTGTCCTTCCTGGCTAGGCACAAACTGGGAGCTGCAGAATGGGCAGGAGACATGCTTCTGTCCTCGGTATATTGGCACATAGGTCGCCCCACATACCACAAATGGGTTTCTAAAATCATAATCTATCTCAGTAACGTCTGTCATATTCCTCTCAGCCGCCTGTAGAACTTGCCTTGCCGTTTTTGCTTGGTTTTCAATGGAGGGATTGGTCTCTAGAAGTCGCCGGGCAAAGTTGGCTGCTGTAGCAAGGTTTCTCGCCCTATAGCATACATTAATTGCATTCAGCAAGGCCAGCCTCAAGTGAGGCACTTGCAGATTGCAGTGAGTGAAGTAGGCTGCCAGTTCCTGCTGGCGCACAGGATTGTCCTTAATTTCTCTCCTTCTGACCTCCATTTGCAGACCCAAGACATACTCTTTGACTATGATGATCAGCTCCTTAACTTCATCTACTTCTCTTCTTGATTCCACCACAATAAGCGGAATTGTGTGAAGAACACTGAGGAAGAGTCGCAGAGCATCAGTAAATTTCCCTGCTGTTGTGGCGCGATAACCAGCTCTGAGCTTCTCTTCCAGTTGAGAAAAATTGAAAATAACTGCTGGTGGACCCCGAACATTAGGGGTTGCAGACTCACTCCAACCACGCTCTACAGCCAGCGATATCACCGGAGCAGAAGGGAAGGCACGTAGATAGGCGTGGCTGCCACTGTGAAGATCAAGGAACATGGATCGCAGGGGAGCAAAATTACGAATTCCAAGTTGCCTGTTCAGCAACCTCATCGCTGTTTCAAAATTACCAGCGGCTGCATGTTCAACAGCAAGAGATGATTTCTGAATCCATATTTGACTTACTGGCATTCCTGGAGTTGGGGCAACAAAAACAGTTTGGTGAGAACTAACACAAGCCTTGGGGGTTTGTGCCTCAGGAGGAAGCTCCAAATCTTCAAGGTCCCAGCCTCCCTCTTCCTCGTTTTCTTCACCAATTTCACCATCCTCGATAATAGCTGACACATCTCCATTAGGTAAACCATTCGCATCGACCATATCCAGTTCCTCTCCCCAATCACCTTCAACATCCTCTTCATCTTCATCTGCAGTACCCCTGCCAACATTATCCAGCCCACCTTCAAACATGCCTTTCATGACTCTCAAAAGAGGCCAATCACCACCAGCCATTACAGGGATTGGGGGCATCACAAGTGAAGGTCGCTTCCCATCCGGCAAAGGAATAGAATCTCCCAATTCAGCTGCTAGCCTTTCAGCTACATCCTGTAACCCATGCACTGAAGCAGCCGTATAAGCAAGATGTAAGTGCCCAGCATTCTCTAATATCTTAACACGCTCACGAATGTCTCCCAAGTACAAAGCATTATGAAATTTTCCCATAACATCATTCTTCACTTCAGCAATTTTGAGCATTTTGGTCAATTTGTCTATGTTTCCAGTTATAAGATAAAGGAAAGAAAGCCTCTCAAAGTTCTTAGTCCTCTGATAAGCATACTCAACAATGCCGACATTGCCTTGGCGAAGAGCCTCAACCCCCAATCTGTACCAATGATCCTTCTCATCAATTTCCTTGGCCGAGGCAACTGCAGTTTGGATGTTGCCACTCTCTAGAGCCAAATTGAACCGTGTCCTCTCATCCTTCACAAAATGAAGAGCCACTTCAGGAAATCCCTTTTGCTGCAGATATGCAATCATAGCCTGCCCACAGAGTTGAGAGTTCCTTATCATGCTCATGACATGATCATATCTCTTCTTCAGCAAAGACAACTTGAAAATATATTCCGTTGCGTCAATAACTATAGCTCTGCTCTTTCCATCACGATCCAAACAAAAGACTGTATTCCCTGCAACCTTGGTAATGTAGATAGGCACATCAAGAGTTCTAATTATTCCAGTATCACCATTAGGGAGGCAGTACTTAATGTGGTTCAGTGTCGTATAGATAAATACCCCATTATCATCCCAGGCTCCACTCTTTACACGGATGGTCTCATGGATAGTGCATTTGTGGACAAGGTTCTTGCTAGCAATAAGAATTGCATGTTTGCTTAACAAGGCAACACTTTCCATGTCATTTGACCAAACAACGTATTTGATAAAGGGGGTTTGCAGCTCACCAAGAACCAACCTCTGCTGGAGATCAAAGATGTAGACTCTGTCTTCTGCCCTGCACAGCAAGTTACCCGTTCCAGCATAAAAAATTGCTTCTGCAGCAAAAGGCAGACCACTCTTCTTAACAATCTCATTCTTTAGATTCTTGACCAGTACTTGATTGCTGCTTTTCTCAAGCACTGCAAACCTATTTCGAGCCACGAAAACAGCAGATCCCCCAGCACCTCTCTTTGCCTCTGGAACACTATCACCCCTCCTAGCACTATCTTTCGGTATGATATACAATTCATAAGATCCTCCATCCACATCAGAGCAAATAAGAACAGCATTCTCTGTAGGACTGTAACTGAGTGTCTTTGGGCTTTGGTTGAGGCTGGTAGATCCAGGGCGTCGAATAGGAATAACCTGGGTGTCCCGTTGACTAGAAAACTCATAAAAGCGCAAGAAACGCTCTTTGCTGTAAAAAAGAATATCATTGCTCACAGTAAAGGCAGGTCGCTCTCTCTCCAACTTAAAAACTATCATGCCACTGTCATGACCCGCTGCCAAAAGATTCATTTCAGGATGAGAAGCAAGAACCCAGAAACGGTCATGCTCCCGTCGAAAAGTTTGAATTCCAGTTCTCTTTGTAGCATCCCAAACGCGGATACTTTTGTCTTCCGAATTGGAGACAATTATGTCTTGCTTTGCATGGAACATAACACAAGACACATTGTTCATGTGCCCTCTGAGAGTGTCCACTTCCCAAGCCTTTGTATCTGAAGACATATGTACATCACTTCAGAGTTAACTCAATTAAATCTTATGATTAATATATTACGGAATTTCAATGTCCTAAAAAAATCGTTAGCAAAAGTGATTGCATAATCACAACTAGGTGTTTTGCAATTAGCTTTTGTTATTTGTTTTGACTCTTACAGTGTGAAATCATACTTAGTTTAAGCAAAGTAACCCTTTGATCATATTGTACGTAACTATCTCATTCACTTTTTTTGAGTAGGGAACCCAAGGAGCTAAACGAAGCACCTCTTCAAACTGCTCAACCCTAAGTGCATATTATTCCAAAAGAACATGTTAGCACATGTTATTTCACTCACAATTTACTGCATTTAAGCCTACACAATAATCAAGTATCCATTCTGCAGAGTCTTATTCGTAAAATTTATTGTGAGGAATAACTCTAGAAAGAAACCAATGTCTTCAGGACAAATACCATTCATGCGCCATAACTTCACTTGGCGATCATCTGCTCCAGAGACAATTAGGGGAAGGGTGGGATGAAATGAAGCCCAGTTGACACCTCGATCGTGGCCTTCCAATACATATTTTACAACAGCATCCACTCCACCAAATAAGTCTGTATTCATCTGACTCAGCCGCAACAAGTCGTCACCAGGGGAAGCTGTCTTCTTTTTTAAGGCACTGATATCCCATACACGCACAGTCTGATCAAGGGAAGCTGACACAACAAGGTCTTCTTTTGGGTGGAATGAAGCACACATGACATAATGGTTGTGACCAGTCAAGACAGATATGCAGGTACGAGACTGCCAGTTCCAAATGCGAATTGTCTGATCGTCGCTGGCACTCACTATCCATGGATGTTCATGATGGAACTGCACAGTACGGATGTAATCAAGATGTCCTAAAAGGGTGAAAAGACACCTGCATGTCTTGTAGTTCCAAACTTTAATTTTGTAATCATCTCCTGCAAAATGGTAAGAAATTTATGTAAGACTCATTCTCGGACATGCCATGATAGTTACTCTAAGAAAAAGTAGCGTAGACGATGGCAAATATCCACAGAAAACTTTACTATCCACAGGCTCTAGCATACTAAAATGCACCAGGCCAGACGCACAAAAAAGAGAGGGAGGGAGGGAGGGAGCAGCATGCCCAAGCAAATCAACGCGCAATGACCAGACAAACAAAAAAGGAAGAAGCAATACAAAACCTCAACTATTAAAACTATATCAAATCAAACGGTAAATCGAAGGAGAGTAAGCACACTGGTATTGCAGACTAGAGTGGTGACAAAATCCAGAAGCTTTCAAGTCTAAAGACAAAAACAATGCTTTAGCGCCAAATTTGCTCTGTCAACCCTTGACCGTGGCTTAAAAAAATAAATGAACAATGGTGTACTTTTGAAAAATAAATCAAGAGCTAGGATTCTAAACAGTTGGAGTTACCAAGTAAAGGAATTAGCATTTTGCCCTGATTGCTTCTGTGCAAGAAGTGTGTGCCTTGCTGAATGCTGATCATCTTCATTGGCAAGAAACAAGATGCCTTCCCCATTTTACTTTAAACACCAGGGCCACGGCAATCTAACTCTTCAGATTACTGATTGAGTCTTCAGTAAATCAAGAATCTATTTGGCAATTCACTAATAGAGCCAATCTAACCTATTGAAGATCAGCCCAACTATATTGCAAATGCTACAGGGAGGAAGTGACAAAAATTTGAACAAATCCACAATCAGATGACAATGATCTCAATGTACTGACAAATTGATTTTTGGCCAAGACTTAGAGAATAGTTCACTCCACAACACGAGGACATAGCACAAGCATAAAAACTCAGTTGTCTGAAAAGTTACTAATTCATGGCATTTGGTTTGGACTTGACATGTTTATCCAAATTTTTTCCAAGGATGTATAATCTGATCATACAGCTTGCTACCCAAATGATCTTCAGGATTATATGGATTCCAATACAGGACATATTGCTTTCTATGCAACAAACTGTTTTTCTAAGACACTGTTACATAACTGCATATATCATGCATTCAAAACATAGAATGTCATTTTAAATTGCTAGGGATCTATGAAGGCACCATCAGATCCAAATGGAAAGAGTAACACCTTCTCAAGTCAATTTGATGGGAAAGCGAGAACCAGAAATTTTAATCTAGAATCTGTGATTATTGATTTTGAAAACCAGAGAGAGAGAGAGAGAGAGACTGCCATTATTAAATTCTTTTTTATTATTATTAAGATCCCTTTTAAATGAACAATAACAAGAAACTGTAGATCAAACCTGATAACTATGCTAGTAACTAATTGACTTTTAACTTATTCTGCAGGACAGTTATCTATTAGATCAACATGGAACCACACTCATATAGACATTAGGAGGACCACACCCCAAAAGATAACTATAGAGGTAAGAGAGCCTAAGGCCATATAAACCACTTATTGAAGTCCCATAACATTTATGTGGGATCCAAGGTCCATTGCCTTGCAATTAGGATTATACCATCCACCATGCTCTGCGGTGCCCACATCCCCATCGAGCTGGCTTGACTAGCAATCTGCTAGTCCCAGGCGAACTGCAATACCGACATCACCACTCGTGCCATTCAATTACAACTAGACCTATCAAATAAGTGGATTTGGTTGGTTTGGCATAAAAAAGCTTCAATAAATTGTGAGGCAGAATGAGCTATATCTATATATATTTAGTATAAAAATATGGGATCAACATGACAATAAGGATATAGATACCATATCCACTTTCTTCCAATATCAAGTAAAATACATGTTTCACTATATTCTAAATTGTAATTGAAATTAAATGCATTTTAAATGGACCACTCTTCCACTTGTTTCTACTTTTGCCTCAATCAGTTGGTTGACAAAGAACAAAATGCAAAAGAAAAAAATTATCTTAGAATTTTCCCTTTCAATGTACATCTAGGAAAATAACATTATATAATTTAATTATGCTAGTAGAAACCAAAATAAAGGAATAAAATTCAATGTTTATAACCTTCAATAATTGACATCACAAATACTGAAAAACATGCGTGCTAATTGGAAGACTATTTATTGCTTAGCACTAAGTTTTGATGAAATCCTTCCAAAAATATATGAATAAAACACTCATTGGGTGAACCACTTCATGATGCATTCTTGATGCTTGGTGGACTGGTAATGCAGTTTAAACTGTTTCAATGTAGATACAACATCAGATGGGTCTGAGTCTAACCCGTTTAGACCCATTGTTGGTTGGTTGGTTGGTTGGTTTTCGTTTCTTACTGCTCATTTAAAGCCATTCATAAAATTGAAGCAACCCGTTTTAAACCTCAATGCAGTAGCATGAGTGGAAAAATGGGTTAGTAGACCCATTTTGCCACATTTAATGGCAACTGGGAGAGATGACCGACAGCACTATTGCCAATTCTTCACGAGGATAATATCAATTGATATGCACCTTAGGAGAACCACAACTCAAAAGCTAATGCAGAAGCTTCTCGAAGTCCCATACCATCGATGTGGTATCCAACTCCGTACTTTGCAATTAGGATCAAACCACCAAACAGCAGCTAACATGGGAGATGCATTCAAATTTATGCAAGTAGATTCATATTGTATCAAATTGAGCAAGACAATACCTCCAGACACAAAAAGAGGTTGTGACTTGTGGAAATGCACCCCACGGACAGGGCCATCATGCTCGTCAAACCGATCAATCAGAGTCCCCATGCGGTAATCCCATAGCTGGATCACGCCACTGTGGAGAGACGCAAGGATCCATGGCCTCTTACTGTGGAAACTGAGCCCCTTCACCCTATTACTCTTCGTCTCAAACTTCGTCAACATTCTCTTTTAATCACCGGAAGCTCCACCGCTCCACCACCGCAGTAACGCCAAAATACCACTGCGCAGTCACAACAGACCAAAACACGGCAAGCACAAACCAGATCAAATCAAACGCAACCCAAACCAACGCAAGCCCTTATCCAAATCCCGACGTGTCTCTTCAGCTAACACGGGAAACCAGACGAACTACACAGAACCTCGTCAATAGAAATTTACGGGAGGCGATGAGCGAAGGAACAATCAAGCGAGGCCTAATGCACGGAATTCAAAGAGATCTAATGCCTGCGGCAGCATTGAACTAGACAGAGATTCGCCCGTTAGGCGACGAAAGTTTACCTCGGGGATCGGTACACGTATCCGCGAAGATCAAGCAGAAAGGAAAACGACAGAATCACTAGATGAGCTTGTATCACATATCGATTGAGAAGACGAAGAGGGAGAGGGAGAGAGAGAGAGAAATAAGAACAAGCGGTTCTCTCTGTAGATCTGGTGTGTTTGTAGTTTCCTCAGTGTTGAAAACAGAGCGCAATGTCGAGGAGGAGGAGGAGGAGGTGGGAATTGAGCAATTTCTGAAGGGCAAAATGGAGAATTCGTCGCCTGGCTCGCATCTTGGGTGCTGAACCATAGGATCGGGTTTTGAGGGCTGGGATCTTTGTATTGGATCAGTATTAGGCCAATTCTCCACTTGTTTGACATTTTGTATAAATCGGAGATCTACAAATAAGCCGTTTCAACTCGACTCTCCCGAGCAGGAGACGGTTTCGAACCGAGGCCAATTAAGAACCTGCCTGAACCAATTGGTTTTGGGCGATTCTCCATTCTTGAAATTTAGAGTAATAATCGATCCAATTATCGAGTCTAGATGTGCACTAAATCAATAAAAACTGAACACATCTGACTCCTAACTTGTAGAAGGGCTTAAGAACTTTTAGGGACAACAGAATCTCTTCTAGCAATGTCACGTGGAAAGTTATTGTCTTCGTGAGCTGACCAAAATTTCCATATTTTGACATGTTACTATGCTTGCTCTTTGCTCTTTCAGTTTTGTAGGTAATTAAGGGAAAAAGAAGAAGAAAAAGAGAATATCACTATAAACGACATTCTTTCAGTTTTAGTGCTAGTATTGACACATAAAAGAGGGTGAATAAGTGTAAAAACAATTTTTCGCGAAATTAGTAAAAC
Source organism: Melaleuca quinquenervia (assembly GCA_030064385.1). NCBI lineage: Eukaryota > Viridiplantae > Streptophyta > Magnoliopsida > Myrtales > Myrtaceae > Melaleuca > Melaleuca quinquenervia. The sequence continues at coordinate 10,594,538 of CM057724.1, read as the reverse complement.
GAGATTCTTTCAAAGCTAAGTCTGAAGAGCGATCAATTGAGGATAGAATCAATTTAGAATCAATTTAGGAGATCCCGAGTCAATTGAGGATCATGACGAGAGTCCGTCAATCATGCTCTTCCATACAATCAGGATCTTAGTTTCCATAAATAGTTTTCTTCCAAATCTACTTACCTTATGAAGATCAGTCACATCCAGTTTAATTTAATAAGGATAGTCGAACTTGTTTTCAACCAGAAAGCTATCCGTGAGTCATAAGAGTTGATTCCTTAACAAGATATTGTATCTTAGTTTTCTTAAATGATTCAATTTGGAAGTTGTCAAACTTCTACACTTGAGTCTAGTAGCATCAGCCTCTAACACTTGAGTCTGAACTTTGAGTTTGGCCGTCTTCAGACTTTGACATTTGAGTATGATATCTAAGTCTAGTATTTGAGTCCGGCTGCTTTCAGACCTTGTCATTTAAGTTTGGTTGTGCTTTTAGACTTTGCCACTTGAGTTTGACTATCTTCAGACTTTAAAATTTGAGTCTGATTGTCTTTAGACTTTAGCGAGTTTTGTCATCTTCAAAATATGAACATAGTTTTCTTTAACAATCTCCCATTTTTTTATGATGATAAACCACCCTGTAGATTTAAGAAATTATATCCTACAAAATAAACTTTAGCAGTGCATAAATCTTAAAATAGCTCATCAAAGTTGCATCCATAGAAAAACACGTTAGTCTTGATAAATCAGATAAACAACCATCCACAATGATTCACAACCACAGAGATTCTTGTCGAATAACCTCAAGTCATCAATTAAAACGGTTCAAAGCATAAAAGTCATCCAAAAAACATAAAATTGTAAAGTCATCAAAATATCATCAAAATCAAAATCTACCAAACTCTCCCCCTTTTTGTCATAAGAAAAAGATAGAAAGAAGATAAGGATTGCAGGTGATGCAAACTATCTGAAAATCTCATATAGACATGACTATATGTTCCAACTGTTTGATAGCTTGTCTCATTTGCTCAACATCTCCAATGGTGGCAATCTGATCAAGTTGCTAAAGCACTGACTGTAAGATGTTGTGATATTGGATAAGCATAAGTTCCATATAAGATTGCTTGGCCTTCAACTCCAAAAGGAGCTCTAGAATATATGGAAGATCTTTGGTTTTGTTATGTTTGTGCACTAGCTTCAACAAATATTGTGCTTGGAATATGGATAAATGATGGAATGTGTGCTTGACGAGCTTCACCCATTGGAGTCGATGCACCAAGGTATATCGGAGGTGGACATGGAACATGCGAAGAACAAGATATTGCTGTCTCAGCTACTCCCCCTTATCTCTATGCCAATAGGTGAGTGAACAACTTATTCAGTTCCAATTGCTTCTCCTACTCTTACACGTCGAGTCCCTTCAATATCTGATGACAAAGATATGGCATATCTATCATTAGATGAGTCATCCTGACTTTCGAGTTGATCATCCTTTCATGTAGCTTCTTCTTCATTTGCTGCCTTTGCCAAATTTTCTTCTTCCCTTTCTTATTCTCTTAATTCTTATTCTTCTTCTTATTCTTTCCTTCTTGCCTTTTCTTAGGGAAGCTAAAAGCAATAGATTACCTTAGATGTTCAGAGATGGGAATATTATCATCATCAGTGTCTTCATCTTGCAAGATAAAAACTCATTTCTTCCTTGCAAGCTCTATCATAACTTCCTTCCCTTTCCTTTTATGGTCACTAGATTGAGCATTATTCGTGTCAGGAGACTTATCCTTGAAGATTTTCATTACCTCACTCAAGTCCTTCAGCTTCATCTTGATGATCAATTTTTGTCTTATTTCCATAGGAGAAATAGTTCTAGTGCAAAGAGAAGCTAGAAGCTTGATCTCAAAATGTCGAAATAACTCAGTGACCAAGGAAGAGTAAGGTAGTTGTCCCTCTCCTTTTTCACAACCCTATACATATGCATCATTATAGTATAAGGAAACAAAAATTTCCATCCATTTGCAATGGCATACATCAATTTTGCTTCATATTTTGAAATAGATGTTTTAGATGCCGCCTTGGGTCCAAGAAAACTAATGACAATCTTGTACAATAAGATATTTGAGGCTTGCATTCTAGAGTAGGTAATACATTCCTCAGACGTTTTGTCCTTGGCAAAGAATTTGGTTGCTTGACCATGAAAAACATTTTTAGGCCTAAAGCCACTTCTTTCCACTCTAATAAGGTTTGCAAGATCGTCAACATCCACGACAAAGTCTTTATGGCCTCATTTGGTTCAGCATTCTAAATGCACTTTGGGGTTCCAAAGGGTTTGGCCAAATGCTAACTTGTTTGGTTCATCATTTTGGAGGATTTTGGGGAGATGCAATTGCATCTCCAATGCCCTTCAAAGGCCTTTGGGTCAAAGTAGCTCCAAAGGTGCATCCAAAAATAGCATTCTCGGGATGCAACTGGCCTGTTTAATGAAAATATGTCGTTTGCCCATATTACCCTCATTTATTAATCACAATTTCATTTTTGCCCAGCACTTCAATAATAAGAAAACGTAACACATTTGTCTACTTCTTCTTCATACGAGTTCAGCGCCACCGTCGTCTCCATCACCTCACCGTTTCCCACACCCAACTGCCGCGACTCCTCCTCCGCCAGCGATCACCACCATGGAGGACCACCGACACCACCGCCCTCACCGGATCTCCGTCCCGCCTCACATCACCACGGCCACCTCGAGGCCTTACCCTCTCTACTCCTACCCTCCGTCGACCCCAACCTCGACGCCGTCGAAGTCGCGCAGATTTTGGCTATCTGGGTAAGAATCGATCCTCCAGGGTTCGTGGGTTTATTGCATTGTTTCTAGGTGTTTCTTTTGGCTGAGTTGGGACCAGAGCATGTGTTTTCCCTTCTCTGGATCATCATGTTCTATTGATGGAGGTTCACGCTATTCCCTAAAGAGAATTGTGTGAGGATATGGCTGATGCTGTTGCAGTTGTTGTCCGGATTTTTGGGTTGTTATGAGCATGTCGATGAACCGGGGAGTGCTTCAAGAGCTGGGTCAGAAAACGGGTTAGGTTGATTTTGCTACTTTATACATCTATTGCGCTCTTTATTCATACTCTTATTAGCATTCTTATTTTTGAGCACGAAGAAGATAGTATTTCAGCTATTAGTTTATGTTGGCCTCTAGCTAATACTGTTGTTTTTGGAGTGTCGTTGAGTGAGAATTGCAGTGATAAGAAGTTCGTGAGAGGATATAGGAAGAGCTTAGCTGCACATCCTCTCTGCTTGTCTTTTTTGCTGTTATTTAATTAGCAAGATTTTAGAAGCATAATGTTAGGCAAATAGATTGGTTCACGAATTGTGTGTACTAAATAATGTGGGCGATGCTCATTGTGGAATCCTAAGAATGAGGAGATAATGGTGATAATGGTTCCTGTTTGGTGAAAATTTGTTCTTCTTGGCCATTTATAACAGTAAAACTTCCTCTTATTATGCACTCATCTAGATTAATTTATCAATTATAGGTGCTTTTCATGTGTATGTATCCATTAATCCCTTCATTTCAACTTACTCTGGAGTTTGTCAACTTAATTTAATTTTCTTGCAACTGTCACTTTCCTTCTGTAGGACGATTTTCTTGAAGTGAATTTTTCAGATCTCCGGACATGGGTACATGGGGAGTGGATTCAAGCCATCAACCCTTACTTCTCTTCAGCAAGTGAATGAAGACCTTATATCCCATATGCTAAAGAACATATTGGGATGGTCAGTCAATTGAGCAATGACGAAAGCAACAATCTTTCCATGCTTTTTACATCATCAACAACACATGTTCTAGATGGGAACCCTTGGGGAGCGGCTTATTCAGACAACAGGGACTTCCCATCAGCGAATACTAGCCTTACATTCGATGGCTTCCAGTTTAGTAATATGACAAGTTCCAATTATACTAGTGGAAATAGTAGCTCCCCTATCATGCGAGAGCAAGGTCTACATACTCCAGGCGTGGTTTGGCACAGCAACTCCCCTATGGTTTAGCACCGCATAGTCCTATTGCTGTTGCAGAGCTAAATCATGTTTACTCAAGTTATGCTGAGTTGGGTTTGGAATTGTCAGATCCATTTACTACCTCGATCATAAAGCCTATCCGTCACATTTTAAGCGAGAGGAAGTCTCGTGGGATTGCGCTTTTTCTCTTGATCAACACTGCTACATGTTGTTGCTTTTGTTGTTGGATTCATGAGCAACAGTCTTAGCTTAATATCATATGCATGTCCCATGTTGTTTGACTGTGCTGCTTTGGCTATAGACCTTTATGCTTCGATGTAAATAACTAGCTTAGTACCTATGCAAATTATTGAGGAAGTTTGTAATATTTAAGGACAATGTATTCATTTACTTGAAATATATGCCACTTGTGTTTATTATAATGAAACGACCCTATTCTTTAATTTTAAAATCTCCTTTAATGTGAATTTTTTATTTATATGCCTCATTTATGTTACTCTAAATGTTGAATATTAATGTCATAATTTTTTTTCAATTTCAAACAAATTAAATTAAAAAAACTTAAAATTTATTACACCAAATAACTTTCCAATATATGTTTACCAAACAACATTTCATCAAAGTTGCATCTTTATGCACTCTTCAGTTATAATTTACCAAACAACATTTGTATTTCACTAAATCCCTTTAGACTAAAGACGTTTGCATTTTCTTAATGGCTTCTCCCAAATGTTGAACCAAACTCACCCAATGCATCACTTGATATGGCATATTTACGTGATCAAATAGCTATGAGTTTAACAAATTGTTGAGGATGTTTGTAATATTTAGGGACAATGGAACCATTTACTTGAATTATGTGCGACTTATGTTTATAAATGAAATGAATCTCTTCTTTAATTGAAAAGATATTGTTTAATATGAATTTGCTAATATGCTTCTTTTACATTACTCTAAATGTGAAAATAAACATACTTTTTTTTCAATTTCAAACAAATTAAAGCTAAATATCTAAAAAATTTGTTACAGTAAATAACTTTCGAAATATAAGTTTACCAAACAGCATTCCCTCAAAGTTGCATTTCAAGTCACTTTGTCAATTTTAATTTACCAAATAATATTTGCATTTCCCCAATGGCTTTCATGCTAAGACGTGTGCATTTTCTCAATAGCTTTTTCTAAATGTTGAACCAAACGGGCCCTATCTCTCACAGTAAATTTAAAACTATTGCGTTCTTAGAAAAGATAGATTGAAATAAAAGTAAGCTGGAAAGGCTTTTAATACCTCAGAGCAAAAATTTTCTAATTGGATAATAACCAGCATTCCCTACAAATTAACTTTAATACTATCTAGAATGTCAAAATCCACAGTCAGAGGGTTCATCACTCCTCACTTAAGCATATGAGAGTAGGCCTTTGTATGTTTCTTGGAGCGGAACAATTTCTTCCTCGTTCTCGACATATCAGCAACAACTCCTTTTCTCCACTTAAAATTCAAGAACAGCTTCTCATCAATGTCCGGTCTCTCAGGTTGACTAAAAGAACAGAATTTAGGATCAAGAGAAAAATTCTTACAAGCCTCATCGGTTATTCCTTTTGGTGCTATCCCTAAACAATCCATTCTCTTGAGAAACAAATTTTCGTTTATGTATCCATTGTCTATCAAAGATCATGAACATATGTCATTGAAGTACCTTCCATTTTGAGACGATTATAGAGTTTATATAGAGCATGGGGAATCTTTGTTCAGAGAGGAACGTCATTTGAAATGACATCCTATTCTAATGATTCCATCTAAAGACTCTAAGAGGCATCTTCGGGCAAGATGAATTGTCTTCAATAAGATCGAAGTGTCTTGGCCCTTCAACGGCCATTTGAGTCCTCGAGTTGCGTGATGACTTCCTTTGGAGTAGTCATGTTTATTGTGTAGGATGATTTTCAAACAAGTTTGGAGAGAAAAAACAAGAACTTGTAAATAATGCTTGAGAGAAAAATGTAGAGAGAGTTTGACAATTACAGTTTGGAAATAGTGAAGTTTGAAGAGATCATCATTGGTTTTAAAAGGAAACGATGTGATGAGACCATCAAGCCCTATCGAGGAGAATGTGCTAGGGATCTGTTGCTCTATCCGCTAAGACCAATCACTCGAGCGAGAGTGAATGAATTCAAACAAGCTGTCGGCATCATGGTTCAAGATATTTGGCATGGAGACAATCTGAATTCGGAACTTGAAGATTCTGAAACTCCTTGGCGTAACATGATTATTTTTGAAGTTTCAAATTAATAATTTTAGAATTGGCTCAAATTTGGATAAACACTCGAAAACGGGCCACTGATCAATACTCACTACTTTAGTAGTGAATGATGATGTTTTTTACCAATTTGAAATTGTTTAGATAGACTTTTAGGCCTTTTTCTAGTTTTGAACGAATTTCTTTTAATTATAGTTATTTTTGTAATTCTAATCCTAGTACGATTAGGATTAAGAATCTTTATTATTTTGTGATTCCAATCCTAGCAAGATTAGGAATATGATTTTTTTTTGTTTATTTTGATTCCTAGTAGGATTAGGATTAGGGTTAACAACCTATATAAGGTTACTCATAGGTTTTTATGAGGCAAACAATTTTACACATAATTTTATACAGAGAGGTTTTCTTCTTTGAGTTCTTTTGAGAACTAGATCGTATCAAAGTTTCCCTTGTGGCGATCGAATTTAACTTATCGAGCAAGATTGCAAATTCTCTTGTTCGTGGCATTATAGCATTGATTAGTTAACATAGATTCGTCAACAGGTCACGTTCATACCAAGATTGCTAATCACAAGTTCGATTGAAGGTTGAGGTCCGCAATTCACAATCTATAGATCTTTATAGAACGATTACTTCCGCTTCAAATATATGAATATATATCGTCTGGTATATAGATATATATCATCTGGTATCAGAGCTGGTTCTACAAGGTCTAGTTATCCTACATTTATTGCTTTTCGTTCATCAAATTAGAGTTTACTTATTTATAAAGTTAGGGTTCTGAATTTATTCTTACTGTTATTTCAATTTTGAATTAGGGTTTTCGGTCCTAATTATCTTTTTTCTGTAATTGAGTTCGTCAAAAAAAAAAGAAAAAAAATTGTCCAAAAAAAAAAGTTTTGGCCAAAAAAAGGCCAAAATTTTTTTTCAAGAGAACAACTCGTTTCTATTTGTTATTATTGATAGTCTGACCAATTAGATTAGAAATATTAGCAAAAATTGATTCGGAACCCGAATCTAGCAAAAATTTGTTGACTTGTTGATTTTAGCATTATATTGCGGAATTTGATCTTGCTTGGTGGTTAATCAATTATTGTGGGGAGCTTGTGAGATTGGGTCAAGTCTGATAAAGAGCTTAAAAGAAGAAATCGAGAGGTAAAAGGCAAAAGTGTGTGAGCTTAATTGAGGAAAGCAAAAAATCGAAATTGAGTTAAATACGAGAGGAGTGACAAACACCTTGAGCGAAACACGTGAGAGAGTGTTTGGTGAGGATTTTTTTCCTAATGTTTTTTTGCATGTTTTTTTTTAAATGTCATCCTTAGGTCAGGAAAGTGTATGATGGCACTTGTCCAAGAGATGATGCGATTCTAGCAGGCATCCAGCAATTGAGTTTGCAAATTGAAGCACTTGGCGACCGAGTTGCAAGATGTGAGACAAGAATTGATGATGACTGAGAGCCACCCAAAGGGAGACGACAAAATCATCAAGAGGAGCCTAGGGCATAACCTAGATGGTAGCGGCAATTTAATGATGCATACATGTCCGATACAGAAGATGATCGAGATGGAAGGTTTGAGAGGAGAAACAAACGTCGAGGATTTAGACATTGAGCATATGATGATCTTGGCAATATCAAGATGAAAATTTCAATTTTCAAGGAAAGAACGATCCTGATACGTATCTTGAATGGGAGAAATGGATGGAGATGGTATTTGATTGTCAGAGATATTATGAGCTCAAAAAGGTAAAAATGCAGCTATTGAATTCACTGATTACGCTATAATTTGGTGGGATCAACTTGTGATTAGCAGGAGACGCAATGGTGAAAGACCAATAGAAATGTGGATGAGATGAAAGCGGTGATGAGGAGACGGTTCATACCAAGTCATTACCATAGAGACTAGTTCTATAAACTGCAAAATCTCACATAAGGAAATTAAAGTGTGGAAGAATATCATAAAGAGATGGAGATTGCTATGATCCGCGCCAATGTGGTAGAAGACCGTGAGGCCACAATGTCACGATTTTTGTGTGGTTTGAATCGAGATATAGCAAGGGTGGTAGAACTGTAACACTATGTTGAATTGGAGGAGTTGGTGGACAAAGCCATCAAAGTTGAGCGACAATTGAAGTTGGACCGAAATTAAAAAAGCGGTGGAGTTTCAAGTTCAAATTGAAAGTCCAATCGAAAGAGAGACGAGAAGCCGAATTGGAAGGGAAACAACACCAAGGCGGAACCTTCAAAGGAAAAGGAGAAAGATGTCAGAGTTTGTTCAAATCCTATTTTAGGTAAAACTGAAAATCCTAACACTAGAACATGTGAAATTAAACGTTTTAAGTATTAAAGCAGGGGTGGTCATATGGCAAATTAATGCCCTAATAGGAGGGTGATGATAATGACTGGATCGGGAGATGTTTAATCTGAAAATGACAGAGATGAAGAGGATGATGACATGCCACTGTTGGAAGACTTGTGTTTCTCTTTTGAGTTAACCCTCAAAACTCCAATTCCCTTGTTAATCGCATTTCGAGCTCATTTGGAAAAACCATTCCTACTATAAATTCAAAATATTTTTCCATATCACGAATTACATGTGCAAGATGGGCAGTTTCTTGCTACAAAACAAAGAATTAAAATTAATGAACAAGGTGCTTTCACGAAGAAAATAACATTTCATTCATCACTTAAGAAGCAAAAAAAGTCACATCCAAAGTATGAGTAAAGAATTATCTCTGATTTAGCCATCATCCAATAAGTTTTAATGTATAAAATTGCACTCGAATTGATACAAATACTCCAATATGGTCAACGAATTTGGAGAGATGTTTGTTATAACTTCTTCCACCGAGGCAATCTTTGTACCACAACCTGCAATTGGAACACTGAACAACTTCATTCTAAAGGAAAATGTAATCCACTGAAATAATTTTCAAAGAAAATGCTTCTCCTTAAAAGCCGAAAGTCAACCAGTGACACCAACTAGAAAAATTACATATGTATAAGAAATGGCATGATCATACCTTTATGGAAATGCAAGTGAGTCTAGTCACTTGTGCATTCTTAGTATTATTCTCCCAATAACAAACCACAGACCAGAATGGAGATAGGAACTCACTCCTAATCTTGGCTGTTGAACTGAAAACAAACCAAATACCAAATTATGAGTACCAAATTAGTAATTTTGGAATTGTGTGAAACCAAGTTAGGTTTTACTCGATGTAAAGTCCATTTTATGCCAACACAGTAACAACCATTCATTTGTATAAATACACATGATCCATGTAATCTCTTGCACAATGTTAGAAGAGTTATTAGACCATGTGTGTATTATGTAGTTTTTCTATAATAATAATAAAAAGCTGACATTGTCCCAAAATGCACATCTCGCTACTTCTGTTGTCCATAAAATTGAGCACTTCTAGTTCCTCTACTAATATATAAAGGAATGTGAATAGGGTACGTGAGCACTTTCTAAAAAAAAACTGCTCCAAGATGGTCAACGAATTTAGAGAGATATTTGTTATAACTTCTTCCACCGAGACAATCATTGTACCACAACCTGTAATTGGAACAGTGAACAACTTCATTCTAAAGGAAAATGCAATCCACTAAAATAATTTTCAAAGAAAATGCTTCTCCTTAAAAGCAGAAAGTCAGCTAGTGACGCCAACCAAAAAAATTACATATGTATAACAAATTGCATGATCATACCTTTATGGAAATGCAAGTGAGTCTAACCACTTGTGCATTATTAGCATTATTCTCCCAATAACAAATCACATAGCGGAATGGAGATAGGACCTCAATCCTAATCTTAGATGTTGAACTGAAAACAAATCAAATCCCAAATTATGAGTACCAAATTATTATTTTTGGAATTGTGCGAAACCAAGTCAGATTTTACTCGATGCAAAGTCCATTTTATGCCAACACAGTAACAACCATTCATTTGTCTTAATACACATGAGCCATGTAATCTCTTGCACTATGTTAAAAGAGTTATTAGACCATGCATGTGTTATGTAGTTTTTCTATAATAATAATAAAAACTGACACCGTCCAAAAGTGCACATCTCGCTACTTCTGTTGTCCGTGAAATCAAGCACTTCTAGTTCCTCTACTAATATCTATGGGAATGTGAATAAGGTACGTGAGCACTTTCTCTAAAAAAAAGTGCTCCAAGATGGTCAACCAATTTAGAGAGATGTTATAACTTATTCAACTAAGGCAATCTTTGTACCACAACCTACAATTGGAACACTGAACAACTTCATTCTAAAGGAAAATGTAATCCACTAAAATAATTTTCAAAGAAAATGCTTCTCCTTAAAAGTAGAAAGTCAACCAGTGACACCAACCAAAAAAATTACAACTATATAAGAAATGGCATGATCATATCTTAATGGAAATGCAAGTGAGTCTAGCCACTTGTGCATTCTTAGCTTAATTCTCCCAATAACAAATCACAAATCGAAATAGAGATAGGACCTCACTCATAATCTTGGTTGTGGAACTGAAAACAAACCAAATACCAAATTATGAGTACCAAAGTAGTATTTTTGGAATTGTGCGAAACCAAGTAAGGTTTTACTTGATACAAAGTCCATTTAATGCCAACACAATAACAACCATTCATTTGTCTATATGCACATAAGCCATGTATTCTCTTGCACTATCTTAGAAGAATTATTAAACCATGCGTGTATTATGTAGTTTTTCCATAATAATAATAAAAAAGCTGACATTGTCCAAAAATGCACATCTCGCTACTTCTGTTGTCTGTGAAATCAAGCACTTCTAGTTCCTCTGCTAATATCTAAGGGAATGTGAATAGGGTACGTGAGCACTTTCTCTAAAAAAAAGCCCTTGCTTTTTTTTCACACAGTATGTGGGCTAAATCATCCATAAGACACTAATAGGCAAGCATTCAACACAAATGGCTAAAAACCCTTAAATCACTAATTTTAGACGATGATTTTCTAATGCCAAGAATTGCAACCTCATATCAGTCATCATCTTATATTCCCTATGCAGCATGTAGAATGTCCAAAACCTGAAAACATAGGCCTAGAAGGTGTAAAGGGAACTGCTCAAAAGCTCACTTACCCACAATGGAAACTTCTTGGTTCCCCCAAGTTTCACACACCGTGCAGAATCAACCTCCAGAAGTTGGTCTAGCTATGTCGCCTAATGTGAAAGCTACCAAACCTTGAGGCTCAATCAGTAAGAGGGACTGAAGAGCATACATGGAGCTTTCAAGTTAAACTACCATCACAAACGGGGAACGAGTAGAAAATGGAATTAAAATGTGATCTACATTAGCGACCTAAGCTCGTCCAGCTAGATACCAGATGGAACCAACGAAGAAACAAACAAAGAACAATCTTGAATCCACACCTCTAGACTTGAAGCAAACAATGTAGAAATGAAAACAAACTTAATCGCCAAATCAATACACAAATAAGATCATTCGCTCATGCGAGCTTCACCGACACAAAAAAGAAGTAGAAGGAACGATGAACGTGTTCGAAGGAGTCAATGCTATTGGAAAACTTGTAGACGAGGAAGAACTTACGGTAATAGACTCCAATCATCGAACTCACTGACAAGAAGGAAAATCGACACGATCTTGCAGATAGAGAGACTAACGTCGCTCAAGATCTGCAAAAGCTGGGCTTTGATTTCCGATGGAGGAAATCAATGAAAGTTCAAAGTTTATTAATTTACGTTCTTGCCTTCTGCTCTGGTGCTTATGCTGCTTGGGGGGTTTCGAGAGATTCCCTTCTTCTTCTCCATGCCAGGGGGGATTGTTAAACGAAGGGGGGAGTGCTACGACTCTAAGAATCTGGTTCCCCAAAAGAAAATATTGGGTCAGAGGAGACGCGGGGGAAGGGGGAAGGAGAAAGTAGGTTGTTGACACCTAAATTTTGACAAGTCAGTTAGAGTTAATTGCATAAAAATAGGGATACATAATTGCATATAATTAGAGCATCTTACATTTTAGGGAAGATTATCGGTGGCGATATATTCTTGACTTTAGCTGGAAAGAGATATTGGGCGAAATATATTTGTTTTACAATAAGAGAAAAGACGAAAGAGGAAAACATGAAAAAGGAAAATAATCCTTCGGTCAAATCTTTAGAAGATTTGACCGAAGATGGCTTCTTTGGCCTTAAAGCGTCAAGGAGGAAGACTGAAAAAAGAGGGTCTTCACGGTCTTCAAAAAAAACACAGGAAGGGACTCGGCTTTGATAAAAAAAAAAAGGCACAGAGAGAACACACACTCAAGGACATACACAGGGAGAAACAGACACAAAACACAAAGGACATAGAAAAAGGAGTCTCTCATTGTGCTGGTTGATCTGTTCGTTGGTAAAAGCATTTTCCTTCCGATGCGAGCCTCAATCCACGATAAGTCACACTTGCTAGTGTGTGCGACACATCACCACCAGCACTATCACATCAACATGGCCGCGAGTGGTTGCGAAGTGCACCTTCTTTGGAAGAGGATCCTATTACCACTTTTGGGAGAAGGACCAATGCTGATAACATGCTTAAGACAGAGCAGGAGAAACGTCTCGAGAAGCTAGAGGAGAAATTGAAGCAAGTGCAAAGTCTCCAAGACTCATTCCTAACAAACCTCTTTATCTACTCTAGGGTGAAGATGGCAAAAAAGTTTAAGATGCCCGAGTTCGAGAAGTATGATGGCACAACATGTCCAATGGTTCACTTGCATATGTACTTGGTGCGGATGACCCCGTATGTTGATAATATTTCTTTGATGGTCCAATCATTCCAGGATAGTTTGACTGGCCCCGCCCTGAGATGGTACATTACAAACAGGGATAAACCTTTTTGGAGACCTAGGATGAAGTATGCAAAGTTTTTCTGAAGCAATACAAATTCATAATAGACATTACTCCTTCCTGCGAGGATCTTGAACGTGTTAAAAAGAAAAGAACTGAGTCATTTAAGGAGTATGCAATCCGGTGGAGAAATCAAACTGCTTAGGTTGATCTCGAGCCAACTGATGTAGAGTTAAGGAAGATCTTCATCAAAACTTTCCCACATGAATACCACACTCGAATGATAGCCATAACTGCTGATAGCTTTAATCAGCTCATTCCAATGAGGGAGCAAATTGAAATCAGACTGAGAGATGGATGGTTTGATGAACCAACTAGGAGGTTCACTGTGAGGAAGGAAAAAGAGCAAGTTGCATAGGTCAATTTTGCATACACGCAACCGACCCTCAACAAGTCATCGGTTGTTCATCAGCAGGGTGGAGGCCGGTCTTCTGCATGACGTCGGTTTAACAAAAGATAGTTCACTCATTTTCCTAATCCTTTATCTAAGGTCCTAATGGTCTTTTAGAAGAAAGGTTTGCTTACTCATGAGCCAAAGTAACCTAATGCTGAGAAGTATTTCAACTATGATCCGTCAAAGAAATGTGATTACCATATGAGAGAAGTTGGTCACTCTACTGATGATTGTTATGTTTTGAAGCACAAGGTGCAGGATCTCTTGGACACGAAGGCACTTTCTTTCAACACTGATCAACCAAACATCCAGTGTAATCCCTTACCCGACCATGATGGAAGTGCAGATGAGGTCACTGAGTAGTGAATTTCATGTACTCCTCTGAGAAGTCTTTTGTTGCTTTCTAGTATTTCTTGCTTTCTAGAATTTCAATTTTTGTTTGAGTTTAGATTATTAAGGTTTGAATAGTTGCATTTTCCATTCCAATAATGTAATTCATTTGATTACTTTCAATGAAATTACAAGTTTGTTTCCAATTTGAAAGCATGTTCAAATATACCAAACTAGCCTGGTAATAATATCCAACAATTGAAAAAAAAAATCATCCAAGGAGAATTTTGAGAGTTGGGTTTCTTCATACTTCCTCATTCAAAGAAAATTCAAAAAAAAAAGGTGCATGTTGGATAAACCCTGTTTGTTTTTCTAACCCCTTTACTTCATGTGTCAAAGCTTAACTCTTCTTGTCTGATCGAGAGTTGACATTTTTAAAAGGAAACCAAAACTATGGGGCATTTTCCAATCTAGCGGAGACAGCACATTGATGGGTGATGAAAATTTATCCAATTTTAGATTACATTTATTTAGAGCCATATATTCATGCACGTTCTTTTAGTGTAGGGGCATGAACAAAAATGTGGCATCAAAAACTGAATTTCCGTGGTGATAATTTGTGTGTTCATACTCAAGAGCAACCAATGGACTTTCATTTTAATAATTTTCTCTTGTGTTTGATATCATATTCATGCTATACTTGGATGTTACTTTTGAGTGAGATGAATTGTTTGAAATAGGTTTTAAATGCCTACGTCTGACAAAAAGGATTTTGCATGATGATTAAACAATTTGATAATGATGTGGAATTGATTTAGAATGCTAAATGAGATGCATCGGGATGACAAAAGGCAAGCCATGTCCATACACAGCCCCATTTTTATACACTTGTGAAATGAGTGTACAAAGTTCCATGTTTGCAAGGTGAAGAGTTTTCTCGCGAAAAGTACAATAACCGAAAATGATGAGAGGCAGTTCATTTCTATATCCCAAACACCATAATGATCCATTGATTGCCCAATTTGAGCCCAAACACTTATAAAGTTTCATTTTGTACTACCCATATTAGGAACCACCCCACACCGGGCCAAAATGGAGGTATATTTACATCATTTGGTATTAAAAGGTGAGATATGGGTAGAAACTTTTCTGCATTCACTTGTATCAATCTTTGAATGTTGTTATTACATGTGAAATAAGTGTTAAATCAAGTGCCTTAGGATGATGAAGATCATTCATTTCTCTATCATAAACACTTTTACCCTTTGTTAGCCACTTTGAGCCTGAAATTTCATTTCATTAAACCCACATTGGTGATCGTATCTTATATTGGGGCATGACAAATTTCAAGGCTGTTTGAAATATCAAAGTACAGGAGTCACATCTGGGGATGTCAGCTAAAGATGTCATACTACTCACACTTGTTAGTCAAGTCTAGATGTCCTAAAAAAAAAGAGAAGGAAAAAGTGAAAATGGGGCAGAAAAAGTAGTATGCTTGATAAAAGCAAGGCCAAAGCCCAAATTCAAAAGAAAAAGTGAAAGAACCTAAGGGCAAGAAAAAGCAGTGTGCCTAGTAAAGGACTGTTTGGTAACTATTCTGGTTCTTGGTTTCTCGTCCCTGGACGAGTTTGGGACGAGAAACCTATTTGGTAAATACCCTTAAATTTTCTGTCCCCGGGATGAAAAAAAAGGCTGGGGATGAGCTAGGGACGAGAAATCAGAACCAAAAATTTTTTGGTTCTCCGTTTCTCTGACAAGTTTGAACAGTGCAAAAAGAGAAATAAATTTTTGTTTGATCTTTTTAAGTTCTTTCTTTGATATTGTAAACGTATGTTTTAAATGACAATCAAACTTTCATTTGATCAAGTTGATTGCATTCCCCTTTTTTTTTGTACTTAATGCTTTCTCTTATATATTGTGTTTATACCATAGCAGATTCACCACATGCAATGTTTTACGGTATTTCTCTCTAAATGTTCATTTATGTCCCTCGTTATTGAAAATAACTATAAAAAAAAAAAGCTTGGCTCCTTCTCAATTCCTGGCTTTTCCCTCTCACTTTTGTTCCATCCCTCCAACAACGCTCACACCACCAAAAGAATCGACTCTCAAGATGAGATCTCACTCAAACCGCAATTCACTCTATTAGTTCCTCGTACAACACAACTCCATTATATCAAGCACGAGAAAGAAAGAGGAAAAGATGATGATGAGAGTAAGTGAGTCTAAAACTAAGCTAATCTCCATTTCAAACAGGATCAACTCCAAGAAAGAAAGTTGAATATTTTTATACTTTGTTTCCTCTTGATTGTTCACCTAACAAATTATCCACATAATAGTTTTATTTATTTATTATGAAGGCATGAATTTAATTTGCAAAATTTATTGTCTTAGATAACATAAAAGTGTTTCATATATCAAATTATTGTCTTTACTGATATTTTTTAAATTAAATGAAAAAAATGCATGAACAGAAATTTTGTGCAGTTACCAAACGCGTTTCTCTTCTCTAAAACTCATTCGAAGACCATTTCTAAAAAAAAACTCATTCTCAAAAAAATCTATTTCTGGGACAAGAATGGTTACCAAACGCGCCCTAAAAACAAGGCCGATGCCCATAAAAGTCAAAGCCATAGGCTCAAATATGTGAAAGTCAACCCTCAATATGTTTGGGTTTTTCAAAAGAATTTGAATGAGGCAATCTTACAGAAATTCCCAGTGAATTTGACATCGCGATCACCCCCAGTGAAGTAAAGTTTGAAGCTCGAAAGTTGAGCCAAAAAAATCCTCATAAATTGATCACTGATTTTCCACCTCATACACATCTTTGAGCTTATTTATACAATGATTTCTCACCTGTGAGCCAAACCTGCATTACATCTCTTTAAAGTCTTTTCTGATCATGACACTTGAATTAATGTGAGGTTTCTAATGTTTTAAGGTTAGCTTAAAGAAGTGTGAGCAAGATTGTTTCTATTTCATTTGCTAGGTTCTTGACTTGTAAACCTAGTCACATTTGTTGAAGAAATTCTTTCTAAGCCTTGACTTAAAGAGTCCTCTTTGCGTAGCCATTGACCAAGCTCAAATTATAATCCTATTAAAGAACTCTCTGATTGGTAAATTTGTAATGCTTGTACGAATACTTGAACCCTTGTTAACATGATGATAGTGAGATCGAGTGATGTAGTTTTTTCTCATATTAAATGGACGGGACAAAAGCTTTCTATGATAGCGAGTGAAAGTCCTTTTTAACCGTATCTCAATTGGCATTCTTGAGAAATTCACACTATTGAATGGGAATCTTCTTGCTAAATGATTCACCTTCGTGAAAACTTGACGCAAAATCAATGTGCATAACTTGAACTTTCAACTTTGTCTATCTTTTGATGACAGAATGTTTATCTCTCCTGATATATAGTTTTTCTTATGAGAACTAAAGAGTTTATGACAATCAAATTATTTTCTGAACCTTTGTGTATTTCTGAAATATTATCGAGCTTTCTTCTTCTAGAGAATCAATCCGGCGTTCTTTCGTAGCTTGGAGTCCCTTCATTGACACGATGTACTTTCATAACCCGGAGTCACCTTTCAGTGACACGATGTGCTTCCGTAGCCCGGAGTCCCTTTTTATTAACTTGGCGGGCTTTTGTAGCCCAAGCCTCATAGACACGACGTGCTTTTATAGCCCGTGGTCCATTTTCATCGACTTGGCGGGCTTTTGTAACCCAAGTCTCATTTCAGTAGATACAGTACCGACGGCGATATATCAGTATCTCGTCTTGAGTGCCTATGGCGATATATTGGTATCTCGCTTTCAAGTGCCGATGGCGATGTATTAGTATCTCATCCCGAATCCTTGTAGCGATGTACAGGAATTTGGACCTCAGTCAGAAATCTAAGTCTTCTGTTTGCCTCTGTTGTGACCGATTAAAGTTTAGGCCTCAAGCGAACAAAGCAGATAATTTTACCGTCTTTCTTTTGTGACCGAAGTACGAGTTCGGGCCTAAGAAGGAGGTTCAAATTCTTTCATTATCTTTCTTTTGTGACCGAAGTAAGAGTTTGGGCCTAAGAAAGCAATTCAAATCTTTTCACTATCTTTCTTTTGTGACCAAAAAGTGTTCGGGCCTAAGGGAACGGTTCCAAAATTCATGCAAAACATGCCTCAACCTACCAAGGTAAGTTAAAGGTATGCTTTTCTTTCTCTTCATTTGCATTTATCATTCCATAATTACATTTGAAAAAATAAGAGTTAATCTCAACAACAAAAAAATCATGCATAACATTTGCATTTAATCAGTCTGGATGTCTCCCTCTTATTTAATGTTTTGTTCTATATGTGAATGCTATTTGCTGACTTATTCAATTGCTTAATTCAGTTAGTCAAATGAGCATTTTATTTTAGAATGATCACATTTTTTGGAGAATTTGCAATGGGGTTAGGATATGAATTGAGCAAATTAAGATCAGTCCCGTACCGATAGGTAAGTGACTGTAGGTATGTTTTCCTTTTCTGCATCATGCATATGCATTTACATGCTCATAGCATTGCATTTAGAATAAGATTCACATTGGTTTTCAAAAAAAAAATCAAAAAATTTTCAATTACAGTGCATTTGCATAGTCAAAATTTAGCTCTCAATTAGTCTTTGAAAGCAATCTCTGCAAGCTCACCTTCAAAGAGGGGCAGCTGTTGACACCTAAATTTTCGTAAGTCGGTCAGAGTTAATTGCATAAAAATAGGGATACATAATTGCATATAATTAGAGCATCTTACATTTTATGGAAGATTATCGGTGGCGATATATTCTTGACTTTAGCTAGAAAGAGGTATTGGGCGGAATATATTTGTTATAAAATAAGAGAAAAGGCAAAAGAGGAAAACATGAAAAAAAAAGTAAAAATAATCCTTCACTTTAGAGATTTGACCGAAGATGGCTTCTTTGGCCTTAAAGCGTCCAAGAGGAAGAATAAAAAAAAGAGGGGGTCTTCACGGTCTTCAGAAAAAACATAGGAAGGGACTCGGCTTTGATAATAAAAAAAAAAAGACACAGAGAGAACACACATTCGAGGACATACACAGGGAGAGACAAACACAAAACATGAAGGATGTCAAAGAAGGAGTCATTCATCGTGTTAGTTGATCTGTTCGTTGCCGAAAGCGTTTTCCTTCCGATGCGAGCCTCAGTCCACGATAAGTCTTTGATTTGTGTTAACACGGCTGCGAGTGGCCACGAAGTGTGCCTTCCAGCGTCTTAATCAGGTCTGAACCGACCTAGTTCATTTCCCAACCCTATTTCTTTGCACTTTAATATTATTTTCCTTTTTTAAATATTTAAAAAAATAAAAAAAATCTTTGTTTCCAAATTTGATTTAAGTCTTTGATTTGTGTTGCTTCATGGTTAATTTGCTTGATTTGGTTAATTTAGATGTCATTTGCATGCTAGAATAAATTTGGTGTTTTTTCTATTTTTGCATGTTTAGATTAATTGGTTGTTTGATTTAATTTGCATAATTAATTTATATTGCATATTAGATATTTTTGTTTGGATAATTTTAGCTAGATTTTGCATTCTATGATATTATTCTTGGTTGAGCAAGATTTTAGTTTAAATTAGGAATTAATATATGTTGTTTCCTAATCTATATTATATGTTATTTAGTTATGGATAATTAGGTTCCTTAGTTAATTAATTTCTAAATTCATAGTAAAAACAAAAAAAAATTGCATTTCGTGTATTGCATTAAATTAGTTGCATTTATAATTAGATTTTCATGCAATGCTTATTTAATTAGATCTTTTGATTTGTTTTGTTCTTTCATTTTTACTTAATTATTTGTTTGAGTGTTTCGTATTAATGTTTGCGTACCCTTGTGGTTATTATTGCATATTAGGGGAGTAGATTTAAAATTAATTCAAGCTGCCTACTGATATTTTTTTGGAAATAAATGAAAAGGTACCGAAAGGATGCTAGAATAGGCACTAGCATAACCAAGTCTCCGTTCTTTTGGATCTCTGGTTCATAGGAGTAAAGCATAACTCTCGATATTTTACATGAGTTCATAACTAACCCACTATAAATAGGTTAGTGGCGACTCCAAATTGAAAATACTTTTGCATGTTAAAAAGTGAAACCAAAGTCATGAATTAGTATAAGTTTAGGAGAACTCGAGTTAAGTTAATCTTAGCAATCCATTAGCCTGAAACCCTAGGAGAGAGAATGGCAGTACATGAAACGAGCTTCGACGGGCGTGGTGATGCGGCGTCAGTCGGGAGGAAATAGAGAGAAATCTTCAAGAGAAACAGAGAAGTTTTCGTGTGGAAGAAAGAGAAGAGAAGATGGGAGACGCGGGGAAAGAGGAAAGAGGTGAGAGGATGTTAGAGAAATTTCAGCTTTAATTTAAATCTTGTCTCATCTCACCTCTCTCTCCCGGCTCCCTGCACTCTCTCTTCTATTCTCGTTCATCTCAGCCATTCTCTCTCCTACACGGGGTGACGGTCCAACCTAGCGCTACGTGCCATTTCCTAAGTGGTTTCTTGCACCTCTAAGCTGGCGCACTAAATGCACCTAATATTTTCTCTGAACCCATAAGATTTAAGACGATTACATACAAATTAGTAATGTGAAAAGTAGAAGATATTGATTTACATTGAATGTCTATTTCTTTATGTTTTACTTTGTCACGAGCTCTATACTGATTGGCATAGTATCTTTCTAAGATCGTATGGAAATCTTTCCCTTCCAGGATTGTTGTCATGCATCGAACCTCACGAGTACGATAACATCCAACTATGGTCTATATGAAATACAACATCCCAAGCTAGTCGCCGACCCATACGAAACAATAACGAGATGCACATACATAAGAGAATACAATCTCCCTAAAATTAATTATACTATGGAATGGTGGATAGGAAGAAAGAGTCTCAAATAATAGCAAGGAGACATTTATATAAATATACGCAAACGTTAATTACATCAACGTTAATACAAAAAGAAATAAGGGAAAATGGAGACTTTTGAGAGAACTTGAGTTGGTGGAAATGGTGGCCGTATGAATGAGCTGAAAAATTCTCTCTTAAGAGATGATAAAGTTAATCCAAGGGCAAGGGATCAATCTTGACTAAAAAGAGATTAATTGCTAAGATTTAACCTTAAAAATAGGGCTAATAAAGCCAAAGATGTGATTCTTATCCCATTAATAAAACAACAATAAAAATAAATGACAAAGTAAATTATCCAACCAAAAAAGAACCGATAACCGAACTAAGGGCAAAATGGTAATTTTTATTTTCGGGCCAATCTTGCGATGCTTTCGACTTCTCAAACTTTACCACTAAAATTACTAATAGAATGAGGTGGCGTTCCAATGATATTCATTGATGTCATCAGAAGTTCGATACCTAAATCCAAGTTCAATTTCATGGTTAAAATCAACTGAACGCGATTCTAGTATAATCCAACTTATCAAGTAGCCTTTAAGGAGTTTATCGTGATTATATCCCTTAACGGCTTCACATAATAGGTTAGTTAACTCCAGAGTGATTAGCTTCAAGAAAAGGACTATAGACGCGTCGGTGAAAAGCTCATTTCATTATACTCTGAACGATGTCAAAATTCAGGATGTCAAAATTGCTATACCATTTTGAAGATTATATAATAGTATACCATTATTAGTTATGTTATTTGTCATATTGGATAATAGTATACTATTATGATTATTTCTAACGTACATTATAGTTATATATTATGTAGTATATACCATAGCATTGAGTACAATCATACTAACATACATAATTAATGGTACATATTATTAATAATGGTATATACTAATGAGCATTGGTCTAATATGCCTTTATAATATATTAGATCTTATATACTAATAATGATTAAACAAGTTAATATGTATACATATTATATAAATGATGGTACATACCATTATCAATATTATATGAGTATGGTTATATATATGGTATAACCATTATGATAACCAATATTTAGTATGCTTATGGTATATACATATGGTAGAATATGGTGTATATATATACCATATGTATATGTAACATACAGAAATTCTTGATCCTCATGGTACTTGATTAACGTAAGAGTCGATAAGGATTATCGAATTTTTCGTATTAGGCATTGTGAGGCACCTTAAGATGTCGCAAAGGATTTGCAACAATTTCACTCTTGATCACACATTAATTGATTGAGAGACGAATTGTGTGGAGATTTGGCCATTAAGAATTATTTTAACTAGGTCCTTGTTTTATTTTGTTAGGCCACGACAGAATTTTCGTTTATTGAAGCCGAATTTGGTTAGCAATTCAGTTAATTCGGCCAAGGTTCAATAAAAGATTACTCAAGCTATGGAAGATCACAACTTAGAGAGGTCGGCTCACTTGGGGAAATTCGGTCAAGGCCTCAATGAGAGGCAATGGGCGTGAGATGAAGAAGGAACTAACCAAGCTTGAGGAACAAGCTTGTTACTTCTTATGCGCCACCTAGGATTAGTAGAAAGACAAGTGGCATGAGCTTGTAATAAATGGAAGGCATGCATCTCTTCCACATGCCACTTGTAAACCAAGACAGACAAGTGGCACAAGCTTTTCTCTAAGTGGCGTTTTGCATGCAATAGGAGAAGATTATAAGTAGAGCTAGAGAGAGAAGGAGGGCAACGACTTCTTCCCCTGCACTTCACCGAACACCATCATCTTCTTCTCCAATGATCCTCTTCTTTCTTTCATTTCCTTCATTCCTCTACTCTTTCCCTTCGTGAAGAACAACTGAGTAAGCAACAGCCTTAACCAACAGCTCCATTGAGTAGTTCGTTTGCCAGAGGTCATCCATGCACCATTGTCGACCAATTCTGTGTAATAGATAAGTTTCGGGATTGCGTTCACCATGTTGCCTTGATTTAGGGCTTTGCATGTCTAGATTAGTTTGTTTATTATGCTTAATTCGTGCACAATGGTCTAGAATTGGACCAGTAGAACTCGTAGAAGAACAGACCTGAAGCAATAAACATTGTTGAGCTAAGTTGTTATAGAAACCCACTCGGGTTATTGATTTTCTCTGGAATGTGTAGATCGAATTAGCTTAGGTCATCTTCATGAAAGTTGATCCTGACTTGATGATACATCACATATATTTAATTTGGATTTTTCTAGGTTTTACAAAATGGTGTTTCGTCCATTTTCCAGAATGCCCAGAATGTGTTTTTAGAAACTATTTTCTGACCATTGTGTGATCTTCCCTGGTTTTAAGCCTTTTGCTCCACGATTTTGAGTTGATGATCTCGTAAAAGATGTTCTTGATTTAATTATATTTGACATATGTTTATTTGGGAATTTTTTGAGTTTTATAAACCTCTAGTTCGTTCGTTTTCCAGAAAACCCAGATTTCGTACTCATAAATTGTTTTCCTGACCTTTAAGGGTTCTTTGCTGGTTTTGAGCTTTTTGCTCTATGATTTTTTGTAGCTCACATTTAGGGTTATAACATACTTAAATTTAAGCTCAATCCATTGACAAGTGCCTTGTTTGTCGCTAGCCCCAGTATGTTCCGTGATTCTGGAAATGGGTTTCTGATTTCCTTCAACTTTGCTGATTTTATAAGCTGTGTTACTCAATGATTTTCACTTGGGTTCCTTTGTGAAAATTGCATGTTTGGCTCTTGTCTAGGACATGGTAAGCAGCTTGGAATTTTTTGAGAACCGCATCTTGGGTTTTGAGAATGAATTGGTTGACTGGTTAAAACTAATTTCTGTGGTACTCTTATATCTAGGACAAAGTTGTGATTCACCATATGTCTTGGTTTCAATCCTTCAAATATTAATGCATCCTAGACATGCATATTGAATAATTGAGTTGATGCATTATGGTTGTGCATTTACAGCATGTGTTCAAGGGACGAATTTGAAGATCGCGTAGAGTAAAATGTGACCGCGAAGAGTAAGACACGATACCCCCATGGAGTAAGGATGCCTCGGATGAATAGAAGGTCACGGTAGCAGGGGAGGTAGGCCAAGGATGCTTCCAAGATGGGTTGCTGCATCTGTGAGTATGGTTAGATTCTAGTAGCGGGGGGGTGGGAATGGCTCGATGACCATATTCATGATGGTGCGAAGCCTCCGAAGGGGAGATGCCTAGATATCTTAGGGTGGTATCCAATGGCCCACATATGTCAAGTGATAGCATCGACGATCCATGCACAAAAAGAGGAGATGAGTTCTCCCGTGTGCAAGGATGAGCGTCTTGGCTACGTGCTCGAAGAAAGCGCATGAACTTGCATTGCATATGCATTGAATCATTTGTTTCGTGTGCTTTGATTTGAGGAGTACTTCATGACATACAAGTGTCGGCATTTGCATGTGAGTGTGATGGCATGGATCATGTATGACATGCATTATAAAGTTGGATCGGTTTGCCTTCATAAGTCATGCATGAGTGTCTTCTTGGTGAATGCATTTAGAAGGCACATTGAGTGATCGATCCCTTATTTGCTAAGCATTATGCTTACCATTTTTGGGCTTTATTTTTCAGATAGTTGATATGATGAGCTTATCAGGAGATTCGCCATTATGAGATGGCATCATAGATGACATTTTTCATCATTACACTTTATTATTTTGGTCCGGCCACCCCAATGCACATTTCCAGTTAGCAGAGATCGGGGTGAAGATCTGTCGAGGTCGAGGCTCTGAGACAATGATGTATTGATTCTTTGCAGTCTATGCATGGATCGAAGAGCATGGGGTTGGTCTTCTATCTTTGGCAAACGTCTTTGATGGTCCAAGGTAGGGATCTACAGGGGGCGCACGGTAGGGTGATAGGCCACTAGACTTTTTTATTATAATTTTTGGCTAGATATCAACTTCAGTTGACACGATGACTCCTTTTGATATGATGCCGAATTTTTTTATGAACAGGGTTGTGTGTACAGTTACTAAACTTTGCTAGATTGGCTTCATGTCGATGTTTCTCATATTTGTGCGATTGTGTATTCTCCATCTCATATTTATTTTCGCTGCTAGGTAATGGTTATGGGAGATAGTGATCGTAGAATTCTTGATAGAAATCACGACTTGGTCCTGAGGAAAATAATATTGATTTAACCATCGAGGTCATTTGCTCCGACTAAAGGATTCAAGGAGTCCTCAAGCATCGTGGAGAAAAGGACCATCTACTTAACGCTTGATTGAAATTTGTCTTAGGCGGCGATGCTTGGGTGGGGAAGGTAGTGCCCACAATGTATGTACCATGGCATAGTATATACCATACCATTGGTATACCATTATCTAATATTCATAGTGGTATATATCGTGGTATATGCTCATATAGTATATACCATACCATTCCATAACAGGGTATGATATGAATATTTGTATATACTTAAATAATAATATCATGGTGTCATACGTATGAGTATTCCATACTATGGTATATACATAGTTTCGTTGACAATTAAAAACGTCATTATCAATTGGGTGAGCATCAAGATTCGAGTTGCTATTTTTATGTCATGTATTAAATCCTTAAACCTACAAAATTTAAGACGGCTACATACAAATTAATAATATAAAAAGCAGAATATGTTAATTTGTATTGAATGCATATTTTTTTTATGTTTTACTTTGTCACGAGCTCTCCACCGATCGGCACAGTATCTTTTCAGGATCGTCTGGAAATCTTTCCCTTTTAGAATTGTATTCTTCTTTTCCTCTGGAATTTTCCCCAAACGTTAGGGCCCATTAGGGAAGTATTCTTAAAGTTCATTCTGTTGAGCTCCCTAAGTGTTTTATTCAGCTCTGTAAGTCGCTCACTCTGTTCAGCTCCGTAAGTATTCTGTCTCTTCCTCCAACTTTAGGAATGCCATTCATCCTTCATTTTCTCAATCCTGGTCAACTTACTTACCATAAAATATCAAGGGTTCCAGATTCCCCATTTGAGGTCAACCTCATCACCATCTTCTTTGCCATCTTCAATATCCTTCTTTATTGTACCTCAGCCACTGATAGATCACCTCGCACCTTCTTCCTCATGATCCTTTCATTTCTTTCTATAACTTTCCTCACATTGTTGTTGTTTGGATGCCTCCTCTATTTGATGTTGTTGATACCGCTCTTCGCAGCTCACTTTATCAAGTAAGAGGCATTCGACCGTTGATTTGGCTAATTTGGCCTTTGGTGGTTTAGCCATCTAGCAAGGGTGCTAGCACGATTATGAATATAAATTTCCTAACATGTGTTCATTCAGATAATCGTAGAGATGGATTTTTTGATTTACCTTTTTTTTATTTCGTGGTCGACTTGTTAGTGTGGTGAGAATATGTTACATACTAGGTATACCAAATATAGAATCATACTCATATAATATGAATAATGTTATATACCATTATTCAAATAATATGTATACATATTGACATGTATATTATATATGATGTATTATAATGGTATATTAGATCGATGCTCATTGGTATATTTCATTATTAATAATATGTTCCATTGATTATATAATGTTTATATGATGGTACTCAATGATATGGCATATACTACATAATATTAATAATCATGATATGGTATATATGGCATATATACCTATACTAATACGGTATAACATATATAATGTATATGCATATGATTATATACCAATAATCATATCATACCATATTATGGAATAGTATGGTTATACTGTATGAGTATATACCATGGTTTATACCATTTTGAAATTTAGATAATGATATACCATTATTAGTTATGTATTTGTTATTTGTCATATTAGATAACGGTATACCATTATGATTATTATTAACATATCTCATACTAATATGATATTATGTAGTATATACTATATCATTTAGTACCATCATATTAACATACATAATCAATTGTACGAGTATTGGTCTAATATGTCTTTATATTATACCAGACCCGATATATTAATAATAGTTAAACACTTTAATATATATATTATATGAATGATAGTATATACCATTATTAATATTATAACAATTATGATAACTAATAAATAGTATGCTTATAGTATATACATATGGTATAATATAGTATATAGATATCATTCGTATACAATTATCTAATATTCATAATTACTACAATAGATATATAGTGAAATGATGTTTATGACTAATAACAATTAAAATTTAATTCATCGTCCATGCCATCGAGATCCTACCCAGTGTAACCTTAGGGATTAATGAGGGATGCAATGTTAGTATAGATCTTCCAAACAAGCTCAAGTGTTTTAATATAGAAAAAAACAGAACTGAATAATTTGTATTCATTCAGTATGGGTCCACATGACTAGCATGAGTGCAATAACTTAGTGTCCATATCTGCTAAACACAATCTCACAAAAACTATACGAGTTCAAAGGGGTAAGAACACAAGAAGTGTCAAAAGTTGTATATAGCACTCATTTCGGTGCCAAAAGTTTCAAAACGCTCACTTCAGTGCTAATTTCGAAGAAAACCGAATTTGTAAGTGCCAACGGCGAAAATTTCGGCCAAAAAGTGTCACGTCAACATTCACGTCCGCATTATTAATATTAAAAAATACTCTTAAAAAATAGACTTTAGCTCTCTATGAAGCTTGGCTGGAATTTTAAGAAATTGAGGCCCTTCCACATTGACCAATAGCCACCCACCATCACCAATCGAAAGCTAATTCATTTCGATACTTTCTTGAAGTATCGTGCCACCCTTTCTCGTCGTCGAGTCGCCACAATCTTGCCGAAAGTTAATCGGATCATGGAGAGCCCCCGTTTCACGAGCAGGGAGAAAAAAAATGGGCAAAATGGAGACATTCAAGGATACCCACATGAAACCAATGACATCACTATGTTCCTTGGAATCTTTAGAATATATCCAAATCCTTAGACCTATCGATTTGGTCCCGAAGGCTATTGAAGTTTGCTGGGAAGCTCTGTTACTCGGTTTGTGCACCCAATTGAGGTTTATGGCCATATATTGGAATTATAGAGTTTCTAGCCAAGGCTACTAGTTGAAAAAGATTCCTAAGCCTTTCTCGAACACACCGCCACCGATCTTGGCCGTCGACATTTCTCTGTTTGGGAGAATTTCGCTCTGTTATCCAACTGCTCCTCCCAAACTTGGAACTCTAGCCAGCCACATTCATCGAGCCACCTATGGCATCTCCGGCCATCTCAGTGATTGCCACCAGTCACAAAATGCTCATGAGTGAGTCCTGATTGAAGCCCAACTAGTCTCTTCCTTCGATGGTTCCTGGTTTGCTCGAATTTGGCTTTGACCCGATCGATGCGTGCCTAATTCGATCACTCATCAGACTTCCGGTAAGTTGGCACTGAAAGTTTCGATTTTTTGAAAAAGTGACGCTAAAGTGAGCGTTTTGAAACTTTTAGTACTAAAGTGAGTGTCGTACACAACTTTTGGCATTTCTAGTTTTCTTACCCCCTAGTGCAAAGGTTTAACTATCTATCAGGGAGCAAGAGCCACGCATCCAAAGACGAATTTGACGAGATAACATCCTAAATCACGTTTGAACCACGATGATTATTGGGGGACTAAATGATTATCAATCCATATGTTGCCAAGCATTAGGCACATCAAGTCAAGAATTCCATGTAGAAACACGAATCTTCGATGATCTGAAAGAAAATAAAGAAAAACAACCAGTCTCAATGAATAATTTACAATGTAATAAGTCTCAAAAACTCAACCGGATAGGCTCAGGTAAAACAGTAGAAGCATCTATATCTATTCTGAATTTCTGAATTCCTAGTCTCAACCCCCACACTACTACTATTTGACTAACACTTGTTGGTTGGACTCCCTTTGATATCAACTACTAAACTAAAGAAAGCGAAGAGGAAGAAAGAGACATGACTACAAACATATTCTGCTGTAATTGAAAGAACCGACTTTAGTATCATTGGAAACAAGTGCAATACCAAAATATTTAATAAGACAATGTGCCTTTTCAGGATGGTGCTAAAACTATCTAAATTAGTATTCACCTAACTAATAGATAAAAAAAAAAAAAGCTAACGATGTTAAAGGAAGTGAAGGAATTCATATTACCTCCTATATATAAAATTGACAAGGAAGTCCACCATGAATCCACTCTGCCAAATTTTCAACTATAAACTACCATTTTCATTTCTAGCTTATCATAAGGGTCATATCTGATAAGTTTAAAGTCAGCAGATACAAAAGAGCTTATATCCTTCTTCTTTGGGTTTATCTTTCAAATTTGCACGTGGACAAGACTTTTAGTGAGATCAATGGAATGAAAACAAAGTCACCATTCTGCATTTTTACTACATATTACTGAAAAGGTCTTAGGTGCTTTCTGAAGTTGTCTATTTATTTATTTTTAAAATGGATGAGCAAGGCAGAGACCAGTTGTCCCACCGCTATCCCACCGTGCTACACCCCACCCTCACCAGCCCTTCCTAGTGTTTGGAGAGTGACTCATCATTCAAAGGTTAGGAATGCTTTACCCCCATTTACTAAAAATCCATTAAACCCAGTTGCAAACTGTGAAAATCACCCAAATAAAAATTTACCCACTTCTTTGTTTTTTTTTTTACCAGTCAGGTCAGAGTAAAAATCACCATGAACAGGATTCAAACTAGTCGACCATGAAACGAAATATCAAACCACTATTGCACTCCATCATTACTATCATAATGTCGAAAAAGAAAAAAGAGCAGAGGCGAAGCACTAACGGGAATGACCTCAACTGGGCCCTTTTTTCCCTTTTATAGCATCGTTTGTCAAGTTATAATAAACAAGGCACTAAAAGCAAAATGAAAAAGGAAAATCCAACAATGGAGAGAAATTTCATACGCCACTCTATCACACCACATTGTCTACTTATTTTTCTATTTCTTCTTGTACCTTAGACAACAACTGGCTAAATTACCGACTAGTACTACAATTCTCACATGAAATTTATATTGGCAACCGTTCTGGCAAAGGTGCACCTCTTAGATGGCTAAACCAACTATCAAATGCGATCGGAATCTCTTACTTGAGCTTTAGAATAAGATCCCAAAATTGAGCTGCAAAGAGCGGTATCAGTAATAGCAAATAGTTGAAAAAGAATGAGGGGCCTCGAAACAACAACGACATGAATAAAGCTATAGAGAGAAAGGAAAGGATCCTAAGGTAGAGAAAGGTGAGGGCATTGCAAGCAGTATGAAAGGGTGGTTGATGAGCATCAAGTAGAAAGGCCAAGGAGCAATGAAATTTATATTGGCAACCGTTCTAGCAAAAGTGCCCCTCTTAGATGGTTGAACCAACTGTCAAATGCGACTGGAATCTCTTACTTGAGCTTTAGAATAAGATCCCAAAATTGAGCTGCAAAGAGCGGCATCAGTAATAGCAAATAGTTGAAAAAGAATGAGGGGCCTCGAAACAACAACGACATGAAGAAAGCTATAGAGAGAAAGGAAATGATCCTAAGGTAGAAAAAGGTGAGGGCATTGCAAGCAGTATGAAAGGGTGGTTGATGAGCATCAAGTAGAAAGTCCAAGGAGCAATGAAATTTATATTGGCAACCGTTCTGGCAAAGGTGCCCCTCTTAGATGGCTGAACCAACTGTCAAATGCGACTGGAATCTCTTACTTGAGCCTTAAAATAAGATCCCAAAATTGAGCTGCAAAGAGCGGTATCAGTAATAGCAAATAGTTGAAAAAGAATGACGGGCCTCGAAACAACAACAACATGAAGAAAGCTATAGAGAGAAAGGAAATGATCCTAAGGTAGAGAAAGGTGAGGGCATTGCAAGCAGTATGAAAGGGTGGTTGATGAGCATCAAGTAAAAAGGCCAAGGAGCAATGGAGGAGCAGAGCGAAGATAGTGACATAGATGGTGAAGGGGTAGGTGTCAAATGAGGAATCCGGCGACTCCTGATATTTCATGGTAAGGAAGTTGACCAGGACTAAGACAATGAAGGTGACGATGGTGTCGATGTTGTTCCATTGATCACGCATGAAAATTGGTATTCTTGAAACTGGAGAAAGAGACAGAGCTAAACAGAGTGACTTTAAGAGACAAAGCTAAATAGAGCGACTTTAAGAGACAAAGCTAAACAGAAACTCATCGTCTTCTCTTCCTCCAAAAAGACGATGGGGATCAAAGACTTTCCTAATGGGCCCCATCGAACGATCGGGGACAATACTGGAGGAGAAGAAGACGATCTTGGAAAGATATTGTATCTTGAAATTTGGTTAGTGGAGAAAATACGGTGGTCGTCTTCAATACCAAAAAGGAAGCTCATGACAAAGTAAAATATGAAGAAATAGGCATTCAATTTGTCAAAAATCAACATCTTCTGTTTTTCACATTTCTGATACCTTGAGCTTTGTTGCCAATCTAACTATGACAAGCCGTTGTGCACCGAGAGCATTCGTCTAGGCTGAACCTTCTACCGAGGCCATGCAGCAAGCTTCTCCGCAGGTCGCAGCTACCATTTTACCTTTCATCATCGTCCATTCCGCGAATCACTGCTAAGGATCCCTCTCCAACAATCGTTCAGGTTTCGCTTTTGACTATCCAAATTAAGTGATCCCTAAACTAAGTATCGATCTTATCTGAAATCAATTCAAATATTTTGATAAATTGTTATCTAACTTGATTTCTTTTAGTTCTCTAAACATATGGTAGATTAGGCAATCCTTATCCACAACATACATTGGTCGATAGTCGGATCTCACACCCGAGATACGACTTGCAACCACATAAAAAATCAACCAATCCGATCTCATGCTTAAGATACATTCCGTAGATTTTAGCCGTTTTCAAATTTAGATTTGGTAGCTACAAATCTTTACATCTTGCATGGTGTATTATGTGCTATGAGATTTGATGGGTGGAGATAGCATTAAGTTAAACTCTTTTCTAATTCGAAAATACCAAAAATATTTTAATTGTTACCTTTAAGTTAAAATAAAATAATTCTAATTAGAATTTGCTTTTTAGGATGTTGTCCATAGTCAAGATAATATCTTAGTTTAAATTAGGGATTAAGATAGGTTAATTCTTAGTTTAATTAGATAATATCTAACTATAGATAATTAGTTTCATTAATTAAATAATATCTAATTTCATTAAAACATAAAATCATATGCATTTCATATAGTTTAGGACACATCACATTATTAAGTCATGTGCATGTCATAGAGTCGCGCGTAATAGCACGTCATGTGGAGCTAGATACATAATTGCCATGTCATCAATGTTGTTTGCATGCCGTGTAGTTTGCATATTACTCTTGTTAATTAGGGAAATCACATATCAATTGTGCGCTTTAATTACAAATTGCATTTTTTGGCAAATGTTACAATAATAGGTTAAACTTACATTAGAAACACCCCAGCATTTGCCAAAGGAGTTTTTGGATCCCAAAGAGCTTTTCAAAAGCCCAACCAAACGCACCATGTTAGATTTGGATTCATGTTATTCCTAGTTCATTTAATTTAATAGAAAACGTGTTCCCAAGATAGGTTAGTGGCATCTTTAATTTAGGCATTTATTTACTTCGAATTTTTATTAGTAAATGAAAAAGCACCAAAATATCTTTTGCACATCACTTGAACAATTACATGTCTTACTTTAATTAATTGTCATTCCATGAGTAGATTAACTTAAAATTGCTAGCGGCGTGACGCAGTTGCATTTAGATTTAGCATTTTATTATATGCATTGTATATTAGTGTAGTCCGTGTATAAAAAGTACAAAATCCCAAAAAAAATTTAGAATTTTCATTCAAGCATACATAGTTAACTTGCATATTAGAAATATAACAAAACCAAAAAAAAATCATTTGACTTGTTTAGTTAGATCATATTTATTTTTTGTTTTGTATTTAAATTAATGTTTGCACTCCCACGTGATCACCACATATGTTAGGGAGTTAATTTAAATCAATCCAACCTGCCTACAAAACTCTTTTTTTTAATAAAAGAGAAGGTACCAAAAGGGCGTTAAAATAATTAAACGTAATCAAGTCCACGTGTCCATAGTCTCTGGTTCGTAAGAATATATCTCTTGGTATTTTATTTGGATTTCTAATCGACCGACCAAAAAATATATTTGTGGCAACTCCAAATTAAATCAATTTTGCATAATAAGAACGTTAATCTAAGTCACAAATTAGTATGAGTTTGGGAGAGCTCAAACTAAGTTAAACTTGTTAATCTATTAACCAAACCTTAGATGGTGCGCCTTTGGAGAGTTCGTGACAAAAACAAGGTGTATGGTAAAAATAAAGCAAAACTGCAAAAATGCTTGTGTAAAAAGAAAAAAAAACATTTCAGTAAGCTCCTATACTTCAAATAAAATGATCAACCATTGGACTCTCAATATAAACTGGATTTTAAGAGCCAAGCATTTTTTAGAATTTAATAACTTGATAATGATACTGAAATAATCACTACTTCTTTTCACCATTTTAAAAAGTACAAGCTTTACGGGCCTCGCCTCAAAATCAGCATAAAACCCTTCTACAAAGTCTCTTTTAATTATAATATTTCGATTGGGCATAAAGATTTCACAAAACAAATTACCACTCGAAAGAATAGAAGCAATCATTTTTTATATTAATTTAGATATTTTTATTTATGAACTCAATAAAGGTATTATAAAATACTCTTTCCTGGCCTCAAAAAGTGACTATCCTTGTATATTATAAAATACTCTTTCCCGGCCTCAAAGTGACTATCCTTGTGTAAGCCCACGATTGGACCTGTAGTAAAGTCTTGAAAAGACTTTTCTAATTGATTAAAGTCTATTCACTATGAGTATTTCCGAGTACTTTTAACACAAGCTACATGAGATATCTTTAGTGGTCAACGATTGATTTCCCACGTCAATGGATGAAATCAAAAGCCTTTAGAGAGAGAGAGAGATCGTGAGAACATTTTTTTTTTGTCAAGGTACTCTAATCCGGCATTTTTAACAAACTATCATTTTGTTCAAAACTCTCATTTAAAGAAATTTTGAGAATTTGATGATATTTACGAAATTGATTGAAAAATTGCTTGAATGACATTCAAAGTCTTCGTGTTGCCTTTAAGGTACACTCCTCTGGGTGACTTGCCTACGTAGTCTCGAAATCTTTGTAGTAAAAAATAGGGATAAATTAACTAGAATTCCTACAATTTAGCACGAAAGTATAAGTAAATCTTAAAACATGCAAAAATTACAATCGAGCCATAAAACTTGTCAAGCCCTTCTGTTAGTTCCATCTAATTTGACGAACAGAAAATACTATCGTGGACATCAGAAAAAATGGCACGTTAACATTTTCTGTTCATCGAATTAGATAAAACTAATGGAATGACTTGATTGAATCAACTAAATTTTACAATTCGATTACACTTTTTACAAGTTTTAGGACTCACTTTTACTTTCATGCCAAGTTATAACATTTTCAATGCACTTATCCCTAAAAATAACATCTAGTTATGTTAAGTGCTTCTAGGACATTTTTTTATAAACTTTCCATAAAACTTGCTTATACAAGCTCATTATCATTATAATCAATCAAAATAATGTATAATCATGCGAAGTGCTTTTAGTATGTTTTTCTAAATCTTTACATTTTATAATGATGTTTGGTTATGTCAAGTGCTTTTGGTACATTTTCTAATAGCGACAACATAATAGTTTTTCTGAGTGATCATGGGTTTGCAGCCTTAGACTATCGCCATCCAAGTGATTGCTATTTATAGCTTCGGATGACTTATGTATATTTAGTCCTTTGTAAGAAACTCGGGCACATCAATTTCTTTGTATAGAAACTTAGACATTTTTTCTGTAGTCCTCACAACTTCACAAGTATGTTTTTGCTAAATGAATGATCAATCTAATTCACATTCAATATGCTCATGTAGCTTTGAAACACCAATAAAATTACCCTCAAATGGAGCGTTCTTTCTCAAAATAGCGATTTAATAGTCATTTCTAGTGATTACAGGTTATAGCCTTTGAATCTTGTTCTCCAAGAGATCGCAACTATAACCTCAAACGACTCACTTTCTCTAAATAGTGGTTTAATAGTTGTTCCTAATTATCACAGGATGTAGTCTCAAACTCTCAACCCTCCAAGAAATCGCAACTTATAGTCACAAATGACTCACTTTCTGAAAAATGGCAATTCAATAGTCTTTTCCAATGATCGCAACTTTGCAACTTTGGATTTTCACCCTCTAAGTGATTGCTACCTATAGCCTTCGAAAATTAATACATTCAATGCAATCTCCCAACTCCCCTAATGGAACCATTTTTATCACAACTTTCTTACCATATCAAGTAAGGTGTTTCTCTCATCCTTTAAAAAAAAACAATTATCTCCAATTTCACTTGTCAATAAACTTTAGGCATTGTTTATCTTTGAATGGAACCCTTTTGAAGTCATCTTTAAAGATGGACAACTATTGACGCTTAATTTTTCTTGGTCCAATATTTTATTTTTAGATTAATTATCAAGAAATTTATCATTAATTAAAACTTGACAAATTAATCAAGTTAAAAATTAATTAATCAAATCTAAATTAAAAACAAAAATAACAAATAAGGGGATGACATACATGACAAGACCAAAGGTGATGGGAAGACTGAAAAAAAAATTAAATTATTAAAATTTAGAAAATTAAGAGAGAGAGAGAGAGCCATCTAACACACGCAAGGAAGAATAGAGAAAATATGGAGGGGACCCGACGGTGGGGGCAAAGAGAAAATATGGCTTTACACAAGGAGAGGGAGAGATAAAAGGGAAAGAGAAAAAAAAAAGACGAGGAAACAAGCATATGAGAAGGGGAGTTTTAGCATGAGGGAGCAAAAAAACCAGACGACCTCCCGATCGACTCCTACGACGACCTCAAATCGAACCCCTCACCATTGCCGACGCAATTCCCGCTCCTCTTGCGTCGAGTTCTTGGAGGTTCTAAAGGAAGGAGGGCCAAATGAATAAGGAACCAAGAGTGAGTAGGGGTGCTCCAACCATTCACCATATAAAAATCGAGCTCCGTCCACCAATCCAATGCCATGGCCCCATAGTGGAACCAGCTAAGCCTTAGGCCAGCCCTCCCAATTTATGCGCCCTATCTTGGGTGATCCAAGGTTGGTACTCATGGCCGTCCTCGCTTTTTATCATGTTGTTCTCCTCCACCATGTATGGTGGCCATAGGCGTAAGTTTTGAGTCATAGTTTGAGCCGAGAACTCTTAAATCCGGATAGCGTACCGAATTGTTTGCATGACTGTTTGAATGAGAGATCAGATCTTAGTTTGCTCATTTGGGCTTAGATTTAGGTCGCTTGTTCTCGGCCTCGTTTTGTCAAGGAGCTCCATTGCCTACTGGTGGAGCTGGGCTGTCCAGATCAAGTGGGTCGACCGAATAGATTGTTCGCCGGACTGAAGGGAAGGCCCAAGAGAAACAATTAAAAAAAAAAAGGAGATAGCCCAATCTGAGGGCCCGAGCAAGTAGGCCTATACTGGCCGAAAACTAAATGGGCATAGCAATTCGGACCCAGGTTCGGCCCTCTTGTCCGATCAGGCCTGAACTTGACTTGAATTGGAGCCCGACCCGGATCCATTTTTTTTATAAAATATTATAATACTAATAAAAAATAAAAATATTTTAATAAAAATTTAATTTTTTTATAATAATAAAAATCCGGAATTTTGAAAATTAATATTCCATTGAGAAAGGTCAGGCTTGCTTTGAAATTGGGTTCTAGCATTAAAATTGGCCCGATTTAATTAATATCGGATTTTGGGGAAAAAAAATCAAGAAGTTGCCCTCATTGGTCAACTAAGACTTCTATGATTCCCAAGGCTTTTTTAACCTAATCACATGTATTATTTTACTTTGCATGTGGATGTTTAGATATATGATTATGCTTGATGCATGATTTAATGAGCAGCTTACTAGAATGACTAGGAGTAGTCAAATTGCATGATTAAATTCAATGCTGACCTTGAGACAATTTCATTGAATTGCTATAAATGCAACTAGTGCTATGTTTTAATTCAATGCATACCATGGATTGCTTAAATGAGTGTTTAAATGCCAAAACCGACATTTGTTGGGTTATGGCTTATGAAGGCAATCGAAGAGATAGCCAAAATTGAATTGATGGTCTTAGGTCAACGTTCATTCCAGTCTTATTTTTGTAAAAAGTTTAGCATAAATTCATTAGGATACTGCTAACATATATATCTTCAGGATAATTTGCATGTGTCTATTAAAATCCATTTAGACCTCTCTTAATGAATGATTACTGTAGCCTAACTTAGGATCTATGTGAATTTATTCATTAAATTTAGGCTCACTTAATTTTTCTATAGTCAGTTGTCGAGATATAGTGTCTTGAGACTTATAATGAAACATTAGGACTCATTTCTTCAGTTTGTTTGGTCCTAGGCGTAAGTTTACTGGTTCGAATGAAGTGGCGATATCTTGGGGAAGGGGAAAAAACGGGGTAGAGGAATTGCTTGAATCTTTATTGACACATCATATTTTAATAATTTGAGTGTTTATTTTCCATATTGTATTTCATCAAAATGTGTTAATATCTTTTTTAATTAGTCTAGTTTTAGCTTAGACTTACATGAAAGTAACCCCCTACAAGAACAATCGTATGAACACGTAGTGACTTTGAATTGCCTCTTAGGTTTTAAATGATGAGCAAGAGCACGTGGCCATTTTAGATTAAACAACTAACAAGTTAGGTACCAAAAAAACACTAGTAGAAAATATTAATATAAGCAAGTCTCCATACCCTAAAATCTCTGATTCCGTAAGAATCAAGATGACACTTACACATCTTGATTGATTTTTAGCCAATCCCAACATGCTAGTGGCAAATCATAGATATATCTATAGATTGCTTAAGAATTTTAAAATCGAAAGGCCTGAATGTCACTGGAGGCATGAGCTTGGGACTGCCCATAATCATAATTGTGAGTTGAATTAGATTACAACTAAACAACACATTCAATCCATTTCTTAATGATGTCTATTTGAATCTCTTTACGACCAATACCTCTAAATTTACTTGTGTATATCCCCCTTAGGTTCAAACAAGTTGTGACACTAGCATGCTGGTTTTCACAATTTTTAAATAACTCTGCGTTGAGGATGAAGATTTTACCATGTCACTTTGATTTGTGCTTTGCTGGTTCGTCTTGATTTGGCTTTACTTCAATTTCTGGATAACCCTATGTGACTGCAACCTTTTCAATTTGTGGATAATCCTATGTGACTGCAACCTTTTCAATTTCTAGTTCATGATCTGCCAAGTTAATGTGGGTTTGTTACTTTTGAAGCATTTGATGGATAGCTTGAGACTATCTTAAGGGTGTGCATGGTAACGTTCCAATTTTTCCTAATTTTTATTCTTTTATTCCCTGGAACAAAAAAGAGAACGGAAATATGTTTGGTAATACCAACTTATTTTTTTTGTTCCTGGGAATAGAAACAAAAAGTAAAAAAAAAAATCTTCTTGTTCTCGGGAACAATTTTAGAAATAAGTTAAAATTTTTTCTTTTTCTCTTTTTATCGGTCATCGTCGCTCAATCATCGTCGCTAGTCACCTCTACTTGAGCATTAAGAAAAATAAAATAAAAAAGTAAAAAATTTGTTAATCGTACCAAACACATGCCTATTTTTTTTTCTATTACAAGAGTAGAAATTTTGTGTAATTACCAAACATCTTATTTTACTCAGAAATTGTTTTAGAGAGCAAAAATGAAAAAGAAATGTTTCTGAGAAAAAAAAAAACTCTTCCCCGAAACAAAAGTTTTACCATGCACACCCTAAGTTGTTGAGTTCTAGGCAAACTAGATATATCAGTTTTCATTTCTAATCTTAGTTTTTTTCCCCTGAACTTTAGATACTCGCACCAATAAAACGAGCATCCATCATGAATCGGATCCTCCAGTTCCATAGAACCTGTCACTAAGAGACAAGGAAAGAATAAGGCTAAGTGAACAAAAGTTCTTGCTTTGAAGAGCATCCATACAATTGCGCCCAGAAGGTAATGGGTTACTGTTACAGAACCCCCCTTTCGGCTGCTTAAAGGGTTAGAAGGAAATTTTGGTTGATAGATTTCATATGTTTCCTATGCTGGTGGCCATATCCTAAATAGCAAATTAGTTATGCCTAGAATCGATGGAGGAAATCTTGGACTCCTCATTTTTGTACTGACCTAGTAGTTTAGGTAATTGAGAAAAGCAATTTCCTTGTGGCAAGGTACTTTATCTCTGCGTCAATATCATTGTCTTCTAATTCTGTAGGACCACGCGTTTAGAACTTGCAAAAAGACTCAAGGTATGGAACGTCCTTTTGGCTCTCTTTCTCTCTCTGTATATATATAGTCAAATGCTGAGAGACAAGGTCAACAAGTCTATGCTCATCTTCAATTGTCAAGATTGTCTTTCTTTATCTGTTTAAGCTTTTTACTCCAAAGCAAGAAAGTTTGATGAGTACTTGAAGAATGGTAGCCGCGTGGTTGACACATCCGGAATTCCCAGATTTTGTTCATAAAGCTTGGTGCTTTGAAGAAGGTTGTATTGCAGGTATTAGATCGACTAACATTTGTTGTGACCAATGAATTTACTTCTTAATATGTAAATTTATCATTAGTCTAGAACAAACACCCCCCCCCCCTTTTCCTCCACTACCAAGGTTAAGATGAAATTTTAGTTTTCCAATGTATTCTCAACATGGAATATTCCGCTAGACTCTTTTTTTTTTTTTTTACATTTTCTTCTTTTTTGTTTCTTTGTTAAGAAGTCTTAAAATGTTGAACTTCTTCAATTATAAGAAATAGTAACGATGGTGTGGGTTAATTGCCAAACAAGTGTAAAAGACGTTTGGCACTTCGCCTTTTTGGGGTCATAATCGCCTGGTCCTACAACATTAGAACACCTTGGACAGAGTAAATCGAATAAATTGATAATAAGGGTACCAAAGGGGACTCCATAATCTGGAAATAGATTTGCACTGTCGATCTCGGACAAATTTGCAAAGTTGCAAGTTTAATGTATCTATAAAGAAACACTATAGTCTGACTAGACTTTTGCATACGGTACAAACACATAATACAATACAGTGGAAAGAACTTGGACATACATTTCACACGTGTTACAAACATCTTATGAAAAAAGAGTGTAAAACTACCAGATCAACTAGACATTGTCTTCCTCGACTCCGCATTCATCGCCGCTAGCTGGTCGAGTCGCAGGATTGTTATCCGTTGGCGATTCTTCTGGGTCCGCAACATTAGTTTCGAAAAGATTTCCGATCATCTCTAGTAGTTGTCTCCAAGAAGCTACTCTGCACAAGGACTCCAAGATTTCTTTCATCTCTTGAAAGATATGTTGATGATCAGGATCTGTAATGACCCCAACAAGGAACATACCATAGATGACACACTTATTGTAAAAATTTAGTATGACTAAGTGGATTGCTATCCCGACAACAAGGCACCCTAATATGAGATAAGCGAAGCAGATAAACGTCGTTCCACGACCACTTCGTGTTGTTCGCCAACCGATGCCAGAGAGCACGAAGAGAGCTACAGAAATTGTAGTGAAGATCGCTTGCATATCTCTAAGTAAAACCTTAGCTCCGACAAGAGCTAATGACCATTGAAGCAAGGATTTAAAGAAATCTTTCCATTTTTCAACGTTGGCATTTTCTTGAACTGCAACTCTACAAAGAAAACAAAACCACAAAATCTCAAATCACGCAAGTAAATAAGACAAGGTTATAGCATATTGTTCTTTTTCGGAGCTACGTGCTTGCATCATTAATTTATGCTCGAGTCCATAAATTAAAAAATAAAGCTCAGTATATTGCAAAGTCCCAATAATTAGTCGAAATGAATTAATTGCGGTAAGTAATGAATGATTCTTGATCCATACGGAAACATTTTTGTTAAATGAGCTCATATAAGAGTTCCAGCAAACAAGTAAGTTTCCTAAATGCTCATGCCTCAAAGGATGACACAGTTCACAAGGAAACAGATGAACATATGCGAGCAAACGAGTGTAATAACATAAATTTCCAACAATCTGTATGCAGAACTGACCTCTGAGCTGCAGCTGCAGGTGGGTTGATCTCAGGCATATCTGTGCTAGCTTTCGAGCAGAGAAAGTCGATTTAGGATACGTCCTAGCTTTAGAACGGAGTGGGTTTTTATAGACGACTGTTTGTATTGTTTATCATCTTATGTTGTTGATGGGTCGCCTCAGACGCATCAATTCCGCGTTCAAGCATCGTGAAAACAACGTTTTGTACGACTGGAGAGGAGAGGCACGTAGTGTTGAATTCTGCATGCACTCTCGTCCCAAGAAAAAAAGCGGAAAGCAAAATATTTAGAGCGGAGCCTTCTCTAGGATCGCCTCTCCTGTGTTCCTCCTCGTTTAATAATGATTGAGAAGAAAAGAACATTACTCAATTGTTTCATCGAGCGTGCCCAAGGGGTTGATCCGGACAGTTCAATTAGATTGAAATCCAACCTCAGTAGGGTATTTTGACTAGTCCTAGCCAGCTCAATAATTTAATTGACCAGTTAGGTATTCAATAACTAAAACTTTTCATATCAACCGCGAGAGGCGATTTCAAGATATGGGATTCCTACCTAGACATACATAATCTTTTTTTAGTATATCATATTATGTGTGATAGTCTCATGCATACAAGATGTATTTGGTTTAGAAAAAAGCCTCACCCTTCGTCGTCCGCTGATGCTAGGACAGCTTGGGCCCAGAGGAAGGTGGGGCTGTACTGATAGTGTTGGGCAGGATCGCGGGGGCGCGGCAACGTTTTGGTTGGGAATACACCGAATCCGGATCGTCTGGCCTGGGG
The DNA here is from genome assembly GCA_030064385.1 of Melaleuca quinquenervia. NCBI lineage: Eukaryota > Viridiplantae > Streptophyta > Magnoliopsida > Myrtales > Myrtaceae > Melaleuca > Melaleuca quinquenervia. Next base: position 10,552,807 of record CM057724.1, on the reverse strand, counting down.
TTGCTCCTCACGGCCGTCCGATCACGATTGGATGGCTGTGTGTTTTTTTTTTAAATAAAGCAAAAAAGTGGGACAAAAAGGTGGGATCCACACCCATTAAAGGTGGGGCCCCACCACCTGCAAGCTTGCAGCCGTCCGATCGATCGGACGGCCGCAAGGGGCAGATCAGATCTGCCCTAGGGAACACCCCAGGGCAGACGATCCATTTCAGAATGCACCTCCCATCCCTGCACCACTTTTACTAGTGATGCCTCATCCCCTTCCCTTGTGAACACTAGGCTTATTTATGTTCCAAATCTCAAACCCTAAAGGGTAATGTAGATTTCCCTGCAATTGTCCCGCGACCTCATGGAGAAAACAACGCTTCAGCCTCTACTATGATCATGGACTTTGGTGTAAATGAAAGGATAGAAACCCTTAATCAGAAAAGGACGAGGATAGAAACCAAAGTATTCATGTTGCTACAACAATCAACAAAATCCATAGAGTGCAAGGTACACATGCTTCGGGTGGACGTACATTCAAACAATTGAAAAGGGAAGGTCAATCGATCATTGTCAAGCCCAGAATTGGCAAATAAAAAGAAATGCACAGCTTGGGAATTAAGTAAAAGTCAAAACTACGTAGCAAACGTTCCAAGTTGTTTCTAAAGAATATAAGTGGCTTACAATTTGATGTCTCCCATGGCTCCACATCAACGAGCGTGATAAGGACGGCGACAGAACCACCGCTACCATTGCCTATAGATGGCCAACCGGCCGCGACGTTCACCCTTCTCGGATTTGACTAAAGAGGGCCATGAAACAGAGGAAGCAGAACAATCAAAAAGAGGCAAATTGATTATATTTATAGAGATTTTTGGATTTTCTAGACGATTTTGCAAAGAATGTGTGTGATGGGTGAATTGCGTTCTATCGAGTTTAAAATGGTGTAATGAGTAAAGGACTTAGGCAGAACTCGTCCCCCATTTTTTTTGTTCCTGAGTACATCCGATATCTCAATTGAGTACTAAAAATGAAAGGAGTAGTAGTGATTATAGCATTTAACTAAACATTGTACAAAATTTATAACACTTATAACGATGTTTTCCTTATGGGTATTTAACCATCACTCTGTTTCTTGAAAAACTGCTATGCATGGGCTTCATTTTCCACTATATTGTATCCCTTGAAAAATTTAATTGATGAAAAATATTTGTGTGATCAATACAAACTAATAGCCAAGTCTTTGTAAACCTGACTTAAAATTTGATAAAAAGTGAGGCAATGTCAAGATGGTCCCTGCACTTTAGGACGATTTCAAATTTGGTCCATAAAAATTTCAATTTTGTTGGAAGTAGTTATTGTACTCTTTCATGTCGAATTAGTCTAATCCTCTTAATTAATTTGGGACATCGGCATTAAATACGCAATACAGTTAACCGCATGGCTAATATCTATTAGTATTTGCTAAAAGACCGTTTTGCATGTCTCCCCAGAAAACCACAATCATTTTGGAAAATTCAACCATTCCAATCGTCCCGGCTCATGTCTCAATACTTTAACTCCAACCTACCTCGGTGTTCAAATGTAAGCTCCTTGTGCCTAGTCTTACTTCTTAGGGCGCCTACCTGCAAATTGCCTATCTCCCCGATAGTTGGGTTTTGGTACTTTTGAAGTGTTTGACGTTGAACAATTGAGCTATCGATCTCTCTGCTCCCTCTCATGGCAAATGTCGTGGGCACCTCCATTGATGATCAGTCCACTCTCTTTGTCACTCTCTTGTTTCATTTTTCAAGTTCTCCAAAGGAGGAGCCCGAAGGTTGGGTCCTTGTAAATTTTCGGATCGAACAAAATCTGACCCCCCGCCCTCCCAATAAATTAGGGATGTTGCAAATCTGGTATGCAACTTGGCATAACAGCGGGGCCAAAATCTGTTCTGACATCAGAAGGCACATCAGAAAGGGACTGCTCTTCGCGTCCCCCTCAACAATATAAAAATCATTTTGGGAAATTAATATATTCTTGTCAGCATTTGCTCATTTATCTGATCGCATAGGACTTTCGTAGGACACGTCTGCTGCTGGACGTATTAGACAGGAGCTGCCTTGTCGACCGCCAAACAACTGTCAAACAAACGGGACGTCCTGTTTCCTGGCTAATTAAGCTAGGGACCCACGTTGCAATTCCTAGAGAACCAATCACAAACATACAAAAGGAGGGTAGGGCTAAGCGGATCAAAATTCTTGCTGGTTAAGAATGTTCATGCCGCGGCAATTCCATCCAGAAGGGAATCAATTCTTCCCACAACACCTCCTTTCCACTGCTTTCAAGTACTCATATAGATCAAAGAAAACTCTCACGGGTTCAAGATTTTTTTTTGTTATAGATAGTGTCCATTAGACTTGCTTTGGTTAGCGGCCGAATCCTTAATGGCAGCTTAGTGACGCCTACAATCGGAATGGAAATTTGGACTCTTCATTCTTCTTTTCGATCTAGCTGTCGAGACAATTAAAAAGATGTTTCTTCATTGTAAAGTCCTTATCTATGCCTTGGTTTTACAATGAGGATGGTGATTCGATGGATTCCGATCTCGAGCCTTACGGATGATTGCTACTTTGCTTTCCTCTAATGCTGTAGGCCCAGGCGTTCAAAACTTGAGGAAAATGGGAAAGTACGGGACGTCCTTTTGGGGGAGGAAGAAAGAATAAGTTAAATATTCAAAGGGTGAGTCGAGAGACCCGGCCACCTATGGGAAGCAGGTCTAACAAGTCTTTGCTCAAATCTCTGATTTTCAACTGGTCGGAAATTCTCCTCCTTTTATCTTTTATGGTTTTCTCCTCGAACGGGACTATTACTGACGATGCCATAAAATAGATATTTACAAAGACGGTATTAGATGGACAACATGTATAGTGAATCAGTCCGATTAACTTCTTAAGATGTAAATTGGTCACTAATCAGATTTAACTTTATGTATTCTCAACAAGGAATATGCTTTTGCGTTTTTTGTGCAAGTTTTATGATACTTAGGCAAAAAGAGAAGTAAGGGGTGTGGAATTCCATCACCTGATCAACTAGACAATGGTCCTCCCTGACCCTGCCTTGGTCGTCGCCAATTGGTCAAGTCGCTGGGTGGTTGTTCATTGATGATTCTTCTTTATTTGCAACATTAATTTTTAAAAGATTCTCGAAAATCACGTGTCTTTTAAATGGATGAGTTATTGAGTCTAAAAAAAGTCTGTCTACATATGGACTTGAGAATTTGTTTCATCTCTTGAAAAAATTGTTGGTAATTCAGGATTAATAGTTACCATCCCAGGGAGCATAGCATAGATAGCCCACTTGATGTAAAAGCTCAACTAATCAAGTCTATTGTTATTCCAATAACGAGACATCTTAGTAGAACAAACGCAAGATTGATGTGTTGTTCGTGAATTTAGTGGCGATCATTTTCTGCTAGATTTCTTGCCCCATGTTTCTGCTAGACTTGGAAAGTAATATCCAGCAACTCGTTGCTTGGATTGATGAAGCTGGTAGCTGCTCTGTTTTTCCAGAAAACCTTGCCGATGAGTGCTGTCAACATGAATGCTCTGCTCTGCTAGCGCCTATGCATGAGGAATGCTATGGACGTCGTGAAAGCTGCACCTCGAGGTTGATATAAGTGGCCCAGATCAAATTGAGCTAAAGGAGTCTCGCGGGGAGCGGACCACTCCCGACGATCGAATCTAGGAACCCGTTAATGACCGCATGGTCATGGAAGTGGAAGATGTTGAGAATATGAAGACAGTGGTCGTCAAAAAACAAGATAGTGAAGCGTCAGCATCTACAAGCAGAGCTGGTCGAGCTGAAGTCAAGGCGAGAGAAGTCGAAGCTAATGACAATGCCTTACTCTGTTCTCATAGTAAAAGAGTATACAGAGTATAGTATGTAATTCTTTAGATACGAATACAAAGATTACAAAGCCAGCTTTAATTCTGTAGTTAAACCGTTTGTCGATACCTGTTACAGGAAACACCAAGCGAAATTGGTTGGAACTGTCGGTGACAAAAGCAGATGAAATGAGAAGTGGCCTTCAGGATGAAACTTGATGGTGGGAAATTGGATTCTGAAACAGCGCGGATGATGTTCCTGGCAGGCGTGAGCCCTACCGGTGTGAACAATCTTAATGGGCATTGCTGCTCAAGTGCATCAATGCGAGTTCGATTAAAGCTTTTACAGAAGCAAATTGAAGTAATTTCTCAATGTTAAAATCCTATTTTAGAGATAATTAGGATATTTATGTCGATCCTTCATATCCGTTTTTCTCTTTGATCATTCTTCATCAAGATACATCGATATAAACCGTGTTTTTGATTGAATTGTCACAAGTCTAAAGAAGCATTACAAATGACGTACACAACAAGAAACATTGCGGTATACCGTGTGCTTGATTACATCATCACAAGTTTAAAGAAGCACTACAAATGACATGAACAACAAATTCGTACACACAAATGCAGTAGGATCCTAGACGCTTCAGATATCGAACTCAACTTCCGAAAATAGCGTATCGTCAAATGGCTGAATAAGCTGTAGAAACTGGTCGAAGCCTCGCGCGAGCAGACCAGTTGATGCCAAAACAAACACTACTAAGCACAAGTTGATGACCAGCCACGTTACGAGAGAAAGGTTCGTCCAAAGCAGCAACTCAAAGCCAAGAGTCCCGAAAACGATGTACAAGAACCGGTACACCCAATGGCCAGTAGGTCCGGTCACCTCGATCAATGAGATTAGATAGATGACTTCACAGATGATGAATAAAGATTGGAAATGAGCGATTATCAGCAGCTTCAGCAACCCAAACGAGACGTGGAACTTTCTGGCCGAGTAGAGCCATCCCTGCTGCTGCTGGTGTTGGTGCTGTGGCTGCTGATCGTCGTCTCTGCATCAGATCAGAAAGAAATCGACAGACAAGCAAAAATGAAGAACGGACCAGCTGCTCAACCCGCAGCCCCGCCCGCGACGGCGGTCTCTGAAACAATGTATTCGGGAGCGAGCTGCGTACCTCTCGATTCCGAGTTGAACCGTTACGCTTGCGTGATCCCCCATGCTCCTTGGCTTCGCCCTTGCAAATCTCTGCCGGATCTCTGCAGATGTTGAGGCTCTGCTCTGTGGAGCTCGAAGAACTCTGTCTCTCGAGTCTTGAAGAGTTGTGAACGTCGAAGAGGAAGCTGACAAGCGCGCTTATATATAGATCTCCATCTTTATTTAAAAATTCGCCGTTCTTTTCACCTCTAAAGAAACTAAGTTCGATCATCAATTAAACGGGACGTCCTTTCTTCAGTCTGCAGGTCGTCATTTGTTCTGAAGTTTCTTCTCTTTCAAAGTGACGGGTCCACGTAACTTCGCAGAAAGAGGGGTCAACCATACGTGCCGTCGGCCGAAACATCTTTCGATATTGCATATACTCGTGAGAAAAGATTCCCATACCCAAAAAAAAAAAAAACATTATCAGCCTGATGGATTTTGGGGGGGATGTTAGCCGGAGTGACATCTCCCGTCTTCAGTTAGCTCAGCACGACCAAGCTTAGTTTTAACTCTGGGCTATCATCCACCACCTTGATCTGGGAGTCACACCTCTTCACATTGTTGCGAGAGGTCACCAATCGACCATACACTCTGACATCAATAATTGAGACACTGTAGCAGAAACTCAATATCCTCGTCGAGAAGAATGTAAAGATAGAGCTCAAGTCACAAGTCTAGTCAAACTCGCTTTAATTACAATAAAAAAGGACTTAAACCAATAAATTAGAAGTGAATTAGGATATATTAGCACCTCTATACCATGTAATACTTCAACGTGGGTCTTCCACTGCCAATCTTTCTCACAGGCGCAGCTCAGTAAGTAATTTAATGTAAGGATATGCGAAAAATTCGTTGTATCTTGGTGGCCCATCATAGCCCCCGCCGGAATGATCGGGACGTTCGGTACTCGGACCAATTTAATTTAGTTCTTTGTTGCTTTCTTAACTTTGAGGGTCAATCAAAGTACAATTCCATTAGCGTCGAAAGAGACAAACCTGATCGGCGACCGTCTCTGGTAATGGGGACAGCTCCCACCATAGGAGAGGACGTTCCATACCTCCCAAGTTTTCTGAGTGTATTGACTATTTGAGATTTTTCAGCTTCTTAAATTGATAAACAAATGGAAGAACCCACCATGGAACCGACGTCTGTTGGCATATCTAAGGCCACATCGACAATATACCCAATTTCACATTCCCTAACAATTGAAACTCACAGTGTAAAGTTAACATCTCTCATCTGGATTTCTTTATTTATTTGACCAATTGACGTGGGATTGTCAAGATGAACACGTTTGCCTTGTCGTCCATTGAAAGAAGCTCCGCAGTCGACCTTCAAATAAGACGGGACGTCCCGTTTCTAGGGTCTTTCAATCCAACGGCGGTTTTGAGCTCCTTTCTTGCGACACCCACTTGACTCTATCCATCAAAAGAGGCAAATAAGGACCGCCACGTTGACAATGTGAACCATGAAGGAATACCAACATTGTCCAGAACGTAAGGGACGTCCTTTTGTTTAATGAAGCGCTAATTGCTGTCCAATTGTCATCAAAATGAGACTTAATCTTGAATTAAATAGTCAAAAAAAATTTTGGGAAAGGGGGGAGTTGGAATAATTAAATTGGTTTAAAGATAGGATCCTTATTGTAATTAAAAGGAACTCCTTCGATTTTTTTTTCTTGGGTGGGCCGCCAATTTGTGTCAAATTGTTCATAATTTGTACAAATTTCTGGGGTTAAAACACCACTTTCATTTTGAGGTTAAACCCAAAAAATAAAAAAGTGTTCACTCACATTCATGAATGCTTGAAAGCTGCAAAAGTGAGTTTAGCGCTACAAAACATAGCCAATTAATGAACTACCGGAGAGGGTCTCCATGTTGCCGCCGTATAAACAACGATATTATCAAGGCGTTAAAAATGCGCACAAGGTCGAGGTTTGGAACGTCGTAATTAAAAGGTGAGTCGAAATGCTGGAGAGCCAAGCGCGCGCGAGAAACAAGTCGACAAGCCTTTGCACGAATCTCTGATGACTCCAACTCGTTGGAAAGTTTACAGAAACGGTATTTGATCAAGAACATGTGTCGTGACGAGTCATATTAACTTCTTAAGGTGTCAATTTGTCATTAATCCAATCAACATGGAAAGAAAAGGGCGCCATGAAAACTAGAAAGAAGTAGGCTTCATGTAGATGAAGGAAATATGCAGAGTTACAAGTGTAATGTATTGACAGACTGCTAGAGCTTGACCCTACTTTTACATTTCGTACAGAATATAGGAAAAGGCACAGACATCCATCTCATACATTGTACAGACGTGTTACAACATCAAAGCAAACATAGATAGACAGTATCGACTAGACAACTAGATCAAGTACACATTATTCTCACCAACTATGCTTCCATCACCACTAACCGTTGCAGCGTTGTTATTCATTGATGGTTCTCCTCGGTTCTGGATAGCCCTTAGTACTCAGACTGAATAAGTTTCTGAGTCTCGAAGAAGTTGCTTCGCACATGGACTTGAAGATCTGTTGCATCTCCTGAAAAGGTTGCTGGTAATCGGGATTTATAGTTACCGTTACAATGAACAAACCAAAGATAACCCACTTGATATAAGAATTCATTATGATTGACTCGATTGTTATTCCAACAATAAGACACCCTAGCATGAGAAAAGCGACACTGATGAATGTCACTCCAGGATTGCTTCGTGTTGTTTGTGAACTGATGCCGAAGATCGCGATAAGAGCTATAGAAAAGGCGACGAAGGGAACTTGCATGTCCATAAGGAACTCCTTTGCTCCTAAAAGAGCAATTGACCATCGCAGCGATGATGTCAAGAACTTTTTGGAATTTTCAATGATGGCATCTTCTTGTCCTGAGAGCCTACCAAAAAGAAAAAGGAGATCTGAAATCATTAATTTATGGTGCAACTAAACAATAAAAGCTTGAAGCAGGACCAATCCACCCGCATGCTTAAATCTTGCTCGACAAAAGCTTGTACTTATCCACAAATGAAACCGTAAAATGGGCAAAATTAACTGTACGTGTGAAATATGATGGTGAGAATATCTTCTAGATTGCATTACGACATGTCACATGGAATTAAGGGCTATAAAGCACAGCATTAATGACGTGCAAAGTTCATATAATCAGGGTAAGTGGATTACTTGCCTAAAGTAATAAATAACTCTTGATCGTTTGGATGGATTTGCAAAAGTTGTGGATATAAAAGTTTCACTTAACATAGAAGCCAAGCGCACTAAATGCTCACAACCCAAAGGAGGACATTAGTTCATAAGGAACAAGGTACGCATGCAGAAACTGTGAAGAGTACTAATCAATCCGTCTCTATGCAAAACTTACCTCCGAGCTTCAGCTGAAGTAGAGTCGATGTCGGACATTGATCTTTGCTAGCTCTCGAATGAAGAAAGTCGATGTTTTCTTCGCCTCTGCTCGAGAGAAAATAAGCTTGCAGGGATTGAAGATGTTGCGGGGCTTCAGGCCTATCAAGATGGGTGGTTTATATAAGCCATTTCAATTTTCCTGTTATTCGTTTTAACTTTATGTTGACTTCATGCATGCCAGCTTGAGACTAAGTTCACATGGCGGATGCCTGGAGAAGCTTCATTGCATTTCAGTCGTTCACTCGATGCATCAAAACTTCAGGACGTTTAGAACTTGTGAGGAGTTTAATTGAAATTTCGATGTAGGGTTGATTTTGCGCGTGTTCTTACCCAAAGAAGAATGCGAAAAGAGATTATTTAGAGGGGAGCCCTTCCATGGGATGTCCTCTTTTCGGTCTCTCCTCATTTTTTTTTAATTAGATAAGGATGAAAAATCCATCATGGAGAATTCGATTTAGACTGTTTTGTTAAATATATATTTAACTTCACTAGGGTATATCAACTAGTTCTAGCCAGCTCAACAATTTTAAGTATCAATTTAGTCGTAAAGTTTTCATAACAATGACCATTGAAAAGAACTACATCAATGCTATCAGAAACTCCTTGCATTATACATATGCACTGACTATTAAATATAGGAAAGGATTCAAGACAAGTGTTATGAATGATGTTGAAGTCTTTTTAAATTCTTAAAAGAAGTCCTAGGAGAACTAAATGTGTTACATCTTTAACACATCTTTGAATTGATTCAAGACCTGTGTAAACCTTAAAGAGATTATCCTAAATGTACTTCATGTCTCTTCTTGATTTTCTTTTCTAATTGGAATCCTCTGAAATTTGAAGGTAACCACCTAGAGTCATATTGAATTTATCAAATCGCACCAGTTTCCATTGGAAATTTACCCACACACGAGATCCTAAATCCAAACCCTAACTCGAACACCCGACCCCCCAGCCTCTCTCTGTGTCACCCGCACATCACCAACCTTCCGCCATGGCCATTGCACCCGTGCCTCCATTGTTGCGCTGACCGTCCTTCCGCCCACCATCAACCCCCCATTGCATCCTTTACAGTGAACAAAAATAGAGGAGCCTACCGTGATCACGACCTCCTCCCGACCAGAATTGTCATGAGTTGGTGCTAAGATAGGACAGTAACGTTGTCGGGCTTGGGGGAAGGTGGGGCTGTACCGATGGTGTGTGGCAGCGTTTTTGGAGGTGTGGCATTTTGGGATCGAATAAGACTAGCAAGTTGCGAGCTTTGACTATTCATGAAAAAAGAGAGACGAGGAAGAAGAAGAAAAAAGAGAGGAATTTTTAATGAAAGGGATAAGACTAAAACCAACGGAACGTATGAAACTTTGGTGGGGGGGTAGATTTTAGGTTGAATGTATTAACCAAAAGGACGTGGACGTATTAATCAAATCATTATGGTGATTGGCGGAGAACTTGCCTTTGGTGCCGGTGGAATCCATCGCGCCTTTTCCCTAAATTCAACACTGACCCAGGTTACGTGGATGGGCACCAAAGCGGAAAAGGAAGGAGAAAAGGACCAAAGAAGATGACGTGCAGTTTCAATCGAGGTTGGCTCACAAGGCATTCGTCAAAGTACAGTCGAAAACGTTGGCAGTGGAGCGGCAAGAAATGGACCCCGTGGATCTTAGACCAGGAAAAAGGACGCATCGGACGTCTCATGGGACCGTGGTGATTAGTTCATATTGAAGCGGTCCACATGGGCGTTCAAGACATCAGATTTTGGTTGATATCATAGGGAAAAGCACGAGTATCGCTTCATTGAAATCTTTCGACATCAAATGATTTGATAAGGACTATGGCATACTGATTTCGATGATAAATGAACTTGTTCCTCTTCTTGTGATCATCCACGAAGTTAGTGCGCAAGCAGCAATCACCATTCCCCTCTCAACATTCATGATATAAATAGAGAGCAAAAACATTTATCATAAGTCAGATTGCCTGCCAACAAAACAAAGTTAATAAAGTAATCTCAGTTTCAAACTCAAAACTCTCTTTTTTGCCATAAAAATTCTCATCAAAATCTATATCAATTCATCTCGACCAAATTGGTATGGAATTTTTCCCAAACTGGTGTCAATTTGTTAAGATGAACTGCAATTAATTGTTATATTGGATTGACAATGACGTGAGTTAAAACCTATCCATGGGTAGCCCAACTGGTTAGGGTGAACTTGGACTTCTTTGAGGTCTTGGGTTTGATTCCCCAGGGAAGCACCTGTGATTTAAGTGGGGGAGCCATGGCGGTAGGTTTCTGTGCTAGTCTCTCCCGAGGAATAGTCGAGGTGCGCGCAAGCTGGCCCGGACACCTCGGTTATCAAAAAAAAAATGACGTGACTTAAAAAGCTAAGAATTAAATTTCTCGAATCAAATGGAAAATGATCTTTCATCAATAAAATGTAATATAAAGATCTCTGGATTTTCTTCTTCAAACTATATGGAAAGATACTGTTTATTTTTTGTTCGTGTGCTTTAGTTTTGAAGGGATTAAAGAGTATTTGTTAGAATAATTAATATTTTATCAATTCAATATACAAACTTAGAAGTATCGAAAAAATATATTTGATTTTTATTTAGAGGATGCAGTAATTGCATTTGTCATGTCTAAGTGAATTAACTATTAAACATTTTACTCCTCTTAGATCTTATCTTATGAGTATTGGCAATGGTATTCTACAATTCGTTATTAATACACGCCTTTGTATATACAATTTAGTCAAAATTGTTCATTCAATTAAAGTAGTATCTATACACAGATGAAGCCATCATCAGTTAAATATTTTAGTGAAAGACTCCTAATTAGACATAATTTTGGAATTACATATAATTACAAACATAGTCATCAGTCAAAAGATTATTTTTCCTTGTCCAAATACTTGATTAGCAAGAGTATTCATCTTCACCGGGTAAAAGTCACCTCCGAGAACTACTAGATATGCATTAAAATAGATTGTGATTTTGATGATTCTAAGATAAGGCCTCGTACACTAAATTCTCGGGTTCTGAAATTTTTGCAACATCTAAAACATCGAGCTTCAAATTGGGGGCATGGGGCTAACGCAAAATGGCCGCGGATATGCACATATTGCAGAATTTGAATGGAGACAATTGCTTATTGCAATTTCAATTTGTGAGTATGACATAGATTAGGACAAGAAAATGGAACATGTTTATTAGAACAAGGTTATCATTCGTGGTTATCAAAACGGACCCGTATTAAATGTTACAATAGTAGATTTGTCTCGAACGCAGGCTGGAAAGAAGATTGCGTTGTGAGTAAAGAAAAACGAATTGAAAGGCACAAGATTGACTCAAAGACAAGAAGACCGGTCTTGCCTTTCCACATGGGTCACCCTTGATTTCGTTTTCGCACGTCATTTGTATTATTTGATTTTTTTTTTCGAGCAAAATGAAATGTGATTATACATTTAATTTCAAAAACGGCATACCTCGACTAGAAAAGAAAAACCCAATAGATTAGTCCCTTCAATTGATGTAACAAATCAAATAACAAATATGTCAGAATAATTATTGCGCATCTACAGATCGGTAATGATAATAACACATTGAGTAGAGAATTCACGAGACTATCATTTAGAGATTTAGTCCTCACTTGTTTGTATTTATATTCCGTGTTGATTTAATTGTTATTTCCAAGTGTAACTTCCACCATGATAATATATTATTGTACTTGCTTACCGTAAAAAATGCCAGAATAGTACTAATTGCATCTATTGTTTTCATTTTCGAAAAACCAACTTTTTGGAAAGACACATCATGGTGCACGCACGAGTAGAATTGTCTCACATCAAAGATTTCATATAGTGTGAAACGGTTAATATATTATAATTAGCATATAACTCATTAATTTAAACTTTTGAATGAATGTGAATCCAACTGGATATGTCGATGGGCTTAGCCTTAGACTCCCTCTTAGTTAATCTCCTCGAATGAATGCATCCAATGGGCTCACAGATTGAGTCACCTCGATCGATGATATTAAATAAATGACTTTGCAGATGATGTATATCAAATGGAAACGTGCAATCATGAGCGGTTTCAATGAACTGAACTCAGACTTGGATCTTTAAGGCCGAGTCTCGAGCCCTTCCCTGTTGCTGTTCCTGTTGCTGTCGGTAATGTGCTGCTGATCATCATCCCCGGATCGTATTAGAAAGAAATCAATCAAAATCAATCTAGAACGGACCGGTAGCTTGACCAGCACTTCCAACTGTGACAACAGTTTTCAAGACAACGTATTCGTGAGCGGATTGAGTATCTTTCGATCCCAACTTGATTGTTCCGCTCGTATGATCCGTCATGTTCCTTGTTCCTTGGCTTTTATGTTGTGACTCTGTTCGAACTCTGCATATGTCGGAGCTCTGTTCTATGGAGCACAACCAACTCTGTCTCCGAGTCTTGTGAATGACAAAGAGGAAGCTAAGCTAAGCATGCTTATACAGTCGCCATCGGTATAAATAAATTCTCCGCTCATTCATATGAAAGATGAATTCTTACATGAGTCGTGCTATTCTAGAAGAAGAAGAAGAGATACTTGGGTCTATTCACAGGGGCATATCGAAGTTTCCATTTCACAAATTTGGTCCTTGAATTATGATTTTGTCCAATTCGGCCCTCGCAAGTTGGGAAGTGCACGCAATTATCACTGAAGCTCAAGCCCACGCCAAAAGATTCAGCAATCTACAGATAGCCCATTGTGCTAGACAGTGTAATCAGATAGCGTACTGGGCCGCAAAGGCCCAACATACAAAACGCCTACTGAATATATGGGTGACCTATCCCCTCTCTGCCTTTTGGAAATGTTACGTATTGAGATAGTACTGCGAGAAAAGAACTTTCTAAGACGCGTTTGCAGGCGGAGTCGGCCTTTCAATAAACGGGACGTCCCGTTTCTGTTTTTCTTTTTTCTTTTTTCTTGCAGACATTGTCGAGAACGTTGAAGCCGTCCCGTTGACTTCTTCATATCCATGTTCACCTTCCTGGGGATCTCTATTCTAATGAAAGGATCTCCTCGTTTTTCCTTTTTTATTTCTCTTTGTTAAGATTTATTTATAATTTGCGCAAATTCCTTAGGTGGATGCACATTTACGTATGGTTGAAGTGAATCTATGTGGCCAATCTAACGAATTACTAAAGATGGTCCGCGCGTTGCCGCGGTATGAATAATGCTTGCTCTTATACAATGATGACTGTCTTTTAAGTCATTGAATATCTTAAAAGGTTGGATGGATTTTTGTCGGTTATACAATAATAGAAAATTTGTCTACATATGAAGATTATGAAATCGAAGTGTTGGACTACATGATCATGTGAATGGGTTATTTTTCTCACTAGCAAATGCCTAGGACCGCTAGGCCTTGAACATGTATTTATAACACCATTAAAACATATGTTATTTGAAGGATCGAAAAAATTATCCAAAAAAAATCATAGACATATATTGTACTTTTCTCAATTCATTCCTAAGTTTTTAATTGTATCAATTGAATCTTAAATTGTTTCACATTTTACCTATTGAGTCCATTCAACTAATTTTACTAAAAAAATAACTGACTTATTAGCAAACCATCTTACGTGATATGGCCGGCTTCAACTTTGAACTGTAGCCCATTTGGCCATTAGGCTGTGGTTTGGCTCCGAGTGAATCAGTTGGGTCAGAGCTGAACTTTTTTTCTTTGGGTCCTTTTTCTAATAGTTAATAGAACACATACCAGTAGACAAAACCACCAATTTCACGTACAATAGATCAATGTTTGACCCAGTATGTTCGTAACATACTTATAAGTTATTCGACACTGTTTTTCAATTGCTCTTCTCTTTTTCCAATCTAAGGCGTCACTTATTGATCTTCGGCGTCCATAGTAGGTTATGTGGCAAGAACAAATTGCCGATCCCCTCCAAAAATTGGACGTATTAAAAGTTTTTAGGCCATTCTAGATGACACATTGCAAAGCCGAGCCCTGCCTAAGGATTAATTCATATATTCCCAAAAGAAATTAGAAAAAAAAAATTGATCGAAAGGTGTTATATGAAATTAAAATGATCAGGTACATACCATGGCAATAAGGTAACGTTCACCGAATACAGAACATGCATAAGTCGTCACTGCTGTTGTGATTGCTGGCCGTTCCTGCTAAAGAGGAATTAATTGAAAGAAAAACGGATTTCAAAAAGAAAAAGAAGAAAACTAACTACTTAAAGCAGAGTTTTGAGAACGTATATTGACAAGAATGTATTACGTACCTTTCAAGTGTCGCCGTATGATCCACCATCTACGCGACTTTTTCTGTGGATGACGAAGAGGAACAAGCATTAAATTGCAGAGTCCACATCAGGGTGTCCCTCCAACGAGCAACGGCTTCAACGATTGGTTTCGCGATTGTTTCTTGGACCAAGCTTTGCTCACAGTGTTCTTTCGCCTGCTAGATCAAAGATGGCACCAGATTATCACTCCTTAATTATGATTAATTAGTCATGGCTTCCCAAGAACAAGCACTTAGTTACAAGAGTACATTCATTTTGTTATCCCCAATGAAGAGATCTCCTCACTTGCGGATTTGTTGATGAGTTGCGGCGGTAGGCACATCGATCTCGGACATTCAGGTTCCAAGCGTACTAAGTAAAAATTTCAAAATAAAGAGCAAGAGACTTTGTCATGACTATTTTGAATTCTGTCATTTTGTATGTTACCATAATCTACCCCAAAATTTATCGATCACTCCCTACTATCTTTCACGATGTTATAAGTTCAAGTTATATTGTAGACGTATCTTTTTAAACTCGTACCATCAATATTTGCTGTCTCATATGGAGAGATTTCCTCCTTTCTGTCTTGTTAGTTAAGCCACAGCAATGGACCCATTGATCTCAAGCAATGTAGTTCCAAGTGGATGAAGTGGCAAATTTGAACAAAGAGGTGCAAACTTTGTCACGACTATTTTTTTTAGTAAATTAAGAATAATATTAACTTTTGCCAAAATTACAAAGATGTTACGTGACACCATAAAACTTACACTCATTGAGACAAGTGTGGTAATATGAGTGTAAGGGTGATGTGATTACATAGAGTTATAGAATACATCAAAATAGCTATCTGCCAAAGTTAGCTACGAGAGAAAATCTAGTCTGAGCTTCGTCCGCGACGACTCTTTCCATCCAAAATCCCCTTGTTTGCATCTCTTCATTTCCTTCTGGTTAGCCACGACCTGACCTCTCTCGCCTATTCCCTTGATGAACTCGGTCAGGATGCCTCGCTGAGCAAGCTGTGGCTTGACTCGATTTTTTTTCGAGTGTGCCTCTCAGCCACGAACTCCTGAACCGCGAGAGGAGTCATCTGTTATTTCCACATTGTTTTCTCGTTCTCCTCGAAAATCTAACCTCCTTGCATTGCCCGTTTGACTTGTTGGATTTTCGTGTTTGCTAGACACTCAGAGTTTTTATCTTTTACCCTTGTTCGTGGTGATTTCTTTGTTTGTATGCGCATCATTTTTCATGTCATATACACCGTAAGCCGAGACCCACGCCTGTTCGACCTCGAACCTTTTGTTTCTCCTCGTGCGCTTGTTGGAATGTCTATTTGAGTCGGGATTTACCCATGCTTCTTTTGCTCGGCTTATGCTTTGTTTTCGCTTTGGTTTTTGGCTCACGAGGTCGTCGTGCGAGAGATGGGGTCAAACTCCGACGTAAGCGTTGTTGGTTGTGGTATCAAGCGGCGGTGTGGAAGAAAACGGGAGAGTTCCTGCCCACCCGCGTCTGTTCGACTGAATTGGAGCTAGGCTCGCGTGTGGCGATGGGTTGGATGAGGGTGACTTGGGCTTCTCGCGCATGAAGGGCTTGGGTTGATTTGGTGGGCTGGAGGATTGATAGGTTTTAAGTTGGTTTTTTTCATAAAAATTCGTTTTTTTTTTTACTTTGGGCCTGTAGAAGATGATTGGGCTGTTGGTTTAAGTCATGTGGGCTTTTGTTTGGGAAGCTGGGCCTTTGTTTTATTAATTTGAATTTGAATTTAAAATTGGGCCCTTTTTTGTCTGAGACCCAATTCGTGTGGGATCTAGGAAGGTCCAATCCACCGGTTGGATCTAGGAATCCGGCCCAGGTATTAAATATTATAATAAAACTATTTTACTAATAAAAAATTATTATTTAAAATTAGAAAATTACAAAAAATTATTAAATTTAAAGAATCTATTATGACCTCTTTGCATGGAGACCCCGTCGAGGACTGGGGTTGGGTCTGGAGCCCGACTAGGGACCCTATTTTATATTATAATATTATATTAATATTTAAAAAATTTATAATATATTTTTTAATAAAAATTCCGAAAATCAAAAATTGAAGTTTTGTTTAGAAAATCCAGTCTTGCTTGAAAAATCAATTTCTTACTTTAAAAATGGCCTTTGTTAACCAATCAACATCACTTTTTTTTAGAAAAACTAATTAGAATCATTAGAATATCGTGCGCTTTTCGTTCCTTGATTTAATTGCATGTCTATTTAGCTTGGTATGTCGATATTTAGATGTATGACTAGGCTCATAATGTCAGATTACTTGAATTTATTCTAATAGGGTCTTTACATGATAGAGACAATTGCATTTAAAGCATACTTAAGTTGGATGATGTAGACTGATGTCCCTTCCGGTCTTATTTTTGTAGGGATTTATCTTTTGTGTACTAGGATTATGCTAGCTTAGATGAATGATGGATTCATATAGGCTTAGTCTAATAAAATATATTTAGACATTAATTAGTATAAATTGTAGATTTCATCTAAAACAACTTACTAGAATTAATTCTACACTTATTTTTAAGTAGTTAGCTTCCGAGGGATCATGTCTTGAGGTTTATAACAAGGCCATGTATTTTTAAATACCCGGCGAGTTGCGGATTTTTATTTTTCCGTCATTGGATAAATGCTTTCAATTATTTAAGTGTTTATTTACCGTATCGCATTTCAATACGTTGATTGCTTATTTCTCGCGTTGTGTTTCCATTAACTGCGTGTTTATTTCTTTTATAGATTAGGTTAGCCTTAGTTTAAGCTTCTGTGAAATGATTTCGTAAAAACAATTGGATGAAAACTTAATGGATTTGGAGGACCTTTTAGGGTTTAAAAGACAAGAAAGAATGTATGGCCATTTTAGATTAGACAATCGACTAATTAGATATCGAAAGGGCGATAATAGAAATATTAGCATAAACAAATCCCCTTACCATAGAATCTCTGGTTTCGTAGTGATCGAGACGACACTCCCGCGTCTCGATTGGTTTCTAGCTAATCTTAATAGGTTAGTGGAGACTCCTAGAAATATTTTAGGTTATTAAACAACTTTTAAAATCAAAACACCTAAACGTCACGCGAGGTATGTGCTTGGAAGGGTCTGAGCTCAAGATTAAGGAATCGAGAGTGAATATCTCTAAATCTACCCTAGAGCCAATGCCCCTCCTAATGAGGGGGGAAAGGTCTAAGGTAGGTCGCAACAATAGCCGGTAGGAAGAAAGGATGGTTCCGGAAGATAACATTGTTCCACTCCATCCAGATTATGTGACATAACGCACCGAAGGCCAATTGGGCTATGCAGCTATGGAAGTCCTTCCCGGAGATATAGTTGATTACCATGACTAGCACTACTATCTTTTACACCATTTTTGTGGTTTTTCAGTGCAAGTCATCAATAATTGATCCTCGGCATTCATACTAGGTTATGTGGTAAGAAAAATCATTTGTCGATCCACTCAACACTAATTGAACCCTTATGTTATCAATTTTTTTTCATTATTTGATCAATATACTTGACCTTTCGTTCAACGTTCAATAATTCGGGTTTTTGGGATGAACTTTTTTTTCTTTTGGCCAGAGGATGAACTTGCTGGTCACTCTAAATTTGATCAATTCTGTTCAAGCCCTTGCTCTTAAAGTAAGATTCACGAGAATTGATCTCTGGAAACCTCATAGACCCCCAGAAGAAGTTAGGAAAAAAATAATAATTATGCCAAGAAAAGAATCGATTGAATTCTAAATATTCACACACAGAACATAGGCAGTAACATAAGGTTTAGCAAATAAAGAACAAGTATACGATGACATTCTCTTTTCCCTAAATCACAAGTATTCATGACAAATACATGCAACCAAATTGATACGCATATGAAGTACGATTGCAGGAGTAGCTCACTTATATTTTTTTATTTGTTGTAGCAGAAACTGATGAAAACCGAATCTTCATGTATGCATGTCCATCTCGTCTTGATTTATGGTCACTTCAATAGCTTGAGGTTGGAGGTTTGAGAAGTGATGAGCAATGTGGAGAGTCTGGGGTTCCCTTCTAACCGATGCATGCAAATTGGTACTATTTTCCATTTGGGTGTCAATTCAGCAACAGCAGAACCATCCCTCTCTCCCTATAGTCCCCCTTTACTCTTTCTTCGACCAAGGGCTCCTTTCCCTAGATCCTATGAAGTTTATGCCCTTAATTGCCCTTGCGGATGTTCTTGTGATGATACAACAGCAGCAAATTACTTTCTCCTAAGATTTGTTGGACCTCTTATGACATATCAATCTCTTTTAGAAGTATCTTTGGCCAGGCCACATTCTGATTTGGCATCCTTCTCGATTAGCTTTAGTAGGATGCAAAATCATTCTTATGTTTTCACCTCTTTATATTTTTGTAGTTTAAGGATAAAGTGAAGTCATTGTGCCAGAATAATTGGATTCTATTTCCAAGTCAAGTGAGGATGTTTGCAGCAAATATCATACAATATCATACCAAACCAATCTGAAGTCATCCATGGCTCATCCGAGTTTTGTCTTCTTCTTCTTCTTCTTCTTCTTTACTATAGTGTGTTTCAAGACTCTACAACCATTTAGTTGTCAATGGATGCTTCCTCTTTCTTGTGAAAAAAAATATAATACACCTACAAAAAATTCTTTGAAATTGCAATTCTTCTCTGGAGTCCACAGAATGCTCGGGAAGCGGGGAAACACTTCGGCCATGCTCATGGTGTGACTCAGCCACACAAAATCATATGTGCAGTCTAATGGAAAAGAGTTTGAGACGGCTAGAGGAAAGATGGACTGTGGGTGATTCAGAGCTTACGTTCCGCTTTGATGGTGTTGAGCAGAACATTCATTTTAATTCGACTCTTAAAATTTTGGCTAGAGTTAGGAACTTGTATCATCTCTTCTCTATTGGCTGTCGGGATATGCTTCTTTTACGAGGGTCAGCTTTAGAAAGCTCTGTATCCCTAATTGTTACTGAAAAATTGGTGTGCTTTAGAAGCAATGGAAACCTTGATTCGTCGAATTCTTTCATGCGATGTTTTGCAATTGCTACGTTCATCTAAACTTTCTTCAAGTGAATGAATTTGTAAGATCTTTTGTTTGTTATTAGGTGGCATACTTGCGTGGTAGAGATTCCCGTTTTTGTCGAGAAATACATACTTTCTTTTATTTTAACAGTAAGATTATCAAGGCAATAGACAAAAGTCCACGTCGGCGAGTGCTTCAAAAGATAATATATCTCCTGATATGACACGTTTATGTTATTAAGTAACCATAGGTTTAAGAAATAATTAATGAGGTTTTGTAATATTTAAGAATAACATATTTTTTTTATTCTGCGATATATAAGGCGATGTTTATTATAATGAAAAATTACTTTCTTTATAAATTGGGAAAGATCCACTTGATGTGATTGTTCATTTATAAATTTGTTAATATCTCTTTTACATTATCGATGCAACAATGTGGAAGTTATAGCCATTTATTTTTTCAATTTTAAACAAATTAATGTTTAAAAAAACTTAAATCGGTCGCACCAAATGACTTTCTAAATGTATGTTTACCAACCACCATTTACCCGAAAGTTACTTTCCAAGGCAATTTTCAATGATAGATTATCAAATAATATTTACATTTGACCAAACTCCTTTAAGTTAAATCCTTTAAATTCCCCGGTGCCCTTCTTCAAATACTAAACCAAACTGAGCCAATCGTAATCTCAGTCGGGGTTGAGCTACATTGGGTGAGGCCGACACACTAGTACCACGCATATGGGCCTTTGGATGCCGTGGGTCCCGCGATAAAGGGCTGAGAATGGCCGATACATCTCTAAAATGTTTCCCATTTGGGCTTTTATTGGATCTTTCTATATTGGACGGGCCTGTTGGGCAAGAAAAGTGGAGTTTCCAACCAGGCCCCAGCCTTTGACCAGGTGCCCAATGTTGTTGGGGTTTTGTCAAGGCTCTTTGGTTTGGCGGACTTTGATCGGATCGTCACCGTTAAAGTCATACAAGAAGGTATCCAGGGCATCATCGGTGCCCCATGCAACAGCCATACGCAAAGAAAAAAGTCGATTTGGACTTATTTGTTCTCAATTTGAAATCCGAAAGTTGGCTATAACATGCGTCATATAATGTGGTTGCTAGGTTTTATCGAGTAAATCGTGTAAACAGTAGATGAAATGATTTTGTTTTTAGATACTGATGTATTGGAGTAATTTCAATGTGTGTGACGGTAATCGCTATCTATCCTTGAAAAGTCTATAGGTGGTCATGGTGATTTGAAGGTCCTCCGAATGCAAAGCTCACGAGCTCATTCTAAATTAGGGCTTAGACCCAATTACTTCTTCATTTTGGTTGTTAATAAGTCATCTAGATTCGAGGTCATGGATTCCATATTATGTAAGAAGATATACATCCTACTCACTATCCAAGAGAAGGAAGCGTTTTACACGACAATAATATGGCCAATGTAACACATTAAAATTATTTTCCAATAAAATAATGAAAAAAAATTACAAACATCATCCTCTATTTTACTCCCTTTATCAATTATCCACTTCTCACATTTCAAAACCTAAATTGATATCATCACTTTTTGCATTAGATTTCAAGTTGCATTTCATTCTATTCCCAAATTCCAATTTTATTTCTCAAACTACCAACGCCTCAAAAAACCTTCCCCCTCCCCCCAGCATACAGGCTCGACTAGACATCAGCTGAGGTCAAATGTTCTTGATTTGGTGGCCTTGTTCGTTTTGGTAGAGCTCCATGACTGACCATAGATTTGAGATAGAGCTCTGCAACTCGGTAGCCATGGCTCTCAAGACATCATTGACCTTGGATCTGAGGCCGGCAATGATCGTCGCACCAGCTCAAGTGCAAATCAAGATTGATGACCTTGATTCGATGGCCATGGCCAAGCTCTATTACAGGTGCTCGTGCAGCCTGCCATGGCCCCCTGCGATCTCCAGGCCAATCTCTGCCCCACCATCAGCATGGTCGTGCAAGGAGGATTAAGGCGAGAGAACGGGTAGGGGGAAGCAACAGAGGTGTGAGAGGGGTTTGAATGTAGATTTCTGGTGTGCATGTGGATGAACGAGTCTTTCAAGATGATATGTGCAGAAGAAACTTAAGGATGATGGATTGCGATACTGTCATTATAATGTCCCAACCCAACTCATATGAAGTCCGTGATGTGACTTATCAAGAAGATCATTAACAAAACTCCTTGGGAGTCGACCACTAAGGTCCAAATGCTTGCTTTAATGGCCTCATCACCCCAGTTGATTAAAATAACTACAAAAGTGTAATCTCAGATTCCTACGATCCTCTTCACCCTTCAACCATCATTTCTTCAACCAACCACGACTTTTTTTAAGGCAGACCATGTGAGAGAAGCCTTGGAACTACACGACCCTTTTGATTCTTTGCTTCTTTTTCCTTCCTTATCTTTCTGATTGCCGACAACTCGCATATCTCCGTGCTATTTGTATAATGCAGAAGATCATCATCATCATCCGAATCCACGCCTGACAAAAGTGATAATTTGTCGTTTTTCGACGTTAAGCCCAGTCCGCCCGACTCCCTTTTCTTGCGTTCCCATTTAGTTTTAACGCGTCGCCACCATTTTTCCGGGGTCAAATCGGGATCGTGCGCCTCCCATCTTGCACGGCACGTCGTTCAGCTAAAAGCTTGAATTAAATAACCAATGGTCGACCCGTGAACATTTGGTTTTTCTTATGCTTCCTCTTGCCAATTTGCGAAGAATTATATCGGAGTTAATTGAGCTACATATATTATCGCCCAACTTGTGGCGACCAACGATGCGATCAGAGTCGTTAGATGAAGTTCTAATTGCTAATTCACTACCTTGTTCCTCTTGCCAATTTGCGTGGCACGCCGTTCTGTTTTTCTCGTTGAACAAAGATGGGTCTCCTCTATTTTATCTTGAACAACTTGTTCGATTTTTCATTAAGTTTCTGAGTATTGGATGGTATAAAAAGAGCATCGGTAGATTTGGATGATCTTATCAAGTGCTTCAAGAGGCACTATACTATTACCCCTTGGATAGCCATCGGCGCACCATTGACTAGAACCTTGTTTTTGGTATATGGCGTGGCGAAATTGTGGTTCATATTTTAAAATGCAGCACATTGATTTCATAGGGTTTGGCATCCTATTTCAGAACAAGTACACAATACCACTGAGTAGGGCCCTTTTATACGCATCGGTGCCTTAACATCCCATAGCAATGTGATTTTGTTTAGGATGCCACTACAGGTGCATCGAGACTTGATTCCTGATGCAAGATACCCAGTCTAGTATTGTCTCCTAAACTAAATTATCTGCAATCGACGTCGGTGTTCTGAATGGCGTGTTTTGGTCGTGGGCAAGCCGCGGCTATCGCTGTTCTTATTTTAGGAATGAATGTTATCTATGATCATTTGTTGCTGACACAAACAGGAACTCAGAACCTCTAATGAAATTACAACTGTTTTAAGTGGAACAAGAATGTAATAATCTGGTTTTCATGTCTTTAAAAATATGAATTTATGAAATTATGATGCTTTACTTGCTAAATTTATTTCGATAATTATGTTAGTACTTTATTTGTCTCAGTCGATGATAAAAATCTGGCTTAGTATATCAGTTTTATACATTCATTTAGCATGCGGCGTTCTTTCCTACACATAATGATAGTAATTATACATTTGATAAAGGGTCGAATGAAATCACTAAGAAACATTATAGAGCAACTCCTTGGGGTTCACCCTGCTCAAACTCCTGACACTGTCAAAACTTAGGAAAAGTGCCAAAAAAGTCATAAACCTTTGCAACTAGTACCAAATAAGTCATCAATCTTTTTTTGGTGCCAAATAAGTCTTCAAGCTTTGCTAGTTGTGCCATATAAGTCATTCCCTCGGAGGAAGCACACATGGCGCCGACGTGGCTCGCCGGAGCTCGTCGGTGCCGACGTGGCGCCAACTCTTCTTCTTCTTCTTCTTCTTCTTCTTCTTCTTCTTCTTCTTCACTGACGGAGCCCTCGCCCATCACCGATGAAGAAGAAGAAGAAGAAGAAAAAAAAAAGAGTGGGCACCACGTCGGCGCCAACGAGCTCCGGTGAGCCACATCGGCGCCACGTGTGCTTCCTCCGATGGGAATGACTTATATGGCACAACTTGCAAAGGTTGAGGACTTATTTGGCACCAAAAAAAGGTTGAAGACTTATTTGGCACTAGTGGCAAAGGTTTAGGACTTTTTTGACACTTTTCCCGTCAAAACTTTTATGACCCGAATAACACTATCACGGCAATCAAAAGAAGAGGATAATAGAAGGGTGTGATTGACGGTGTAAAGTCACCTATAAACATCATGTCTCTATAAACAATTAAAGGAAAAATTACCCAAAGAGATCTAAATTCATTGTACTTTATCAATTCAATCCTAAACTTTTTTATACCAATTGAATCATAAACTTTTTTCACATTTTACTAATTGAGCATATCCGATCAATTTTGACCAAAATTTACTAAAGTAGACACTGGTCGTTGTACATGATATGGCTGACGTTGAGTTATTATTTTTCCAATAATATTTCAATAATATTTTAATATAATAGTCATGATTTATTTATTTTATTTTTCTCTTTTTCGCTATTCTTTCAGCCGATGACTGGCAACGGCTATCCTCACCAAATCTAGCGAGACTGAGCATCATCACTTAGGTCGTAGCGACCTCGTTGGCCATAGTTGGGTTAGGCCAACGAGGGTCAGCCTTGTCAGATTTGGTGAGAGACTGACCCTCGCCTGACATTAGGCGAGGTGGGCAAAACCACCATGACTTAGGCAAGGGCTAAGCCTCACTAGATTTGGCGAGATTAGCCATTTCCCTTTCCTAAGTAAGGGCAACCCTCAGTCACCTCGCCCAGTGTCATCCAAGCCAAGGTGACGCCCAACAAGGCCATTGTGACGTAGGCAAGGATCGGCCTCGCCAAATATAGCAGGGTTAGACCTCGCTGGCCATAGCACGTGACAAATGGCTGTTTGTTAGCTACTAACAAAAAGGAAGGCAAAAATATGATAGGAAAAAAAATAAAAAATTCAAATTTTATTAGAAAGTTATATAAAAATAACCACGTCATGATCTATGTGAAAGGGTTGATGTCCACATCAATGATTTTTGTATTAACTAAATTAACTCAGTTGGCTTCTTCCTTATCATGCTAATTTAGGCTTCATATTGCGTCGGGTACGTGTAATCTTGGTTTACAAAATTTAGATTAAGTCACAATTTAAGTAATGGCTCCGCTTGAGTCATTATAAGTCCAAATTTCATCGAATCTAAGATAATTCAAATGCACGTACATTTATTTCGGTTTTGATTTTAGTAGAGAGGGCACATTGACTGATTAGTTCACTCTGATCAAATTTAATTTTGGGTCAACGGAGTTCTCATTTGTGCGGGCTTCGGTGGTGTGGGGGGTCCTTTAGGAATCTATTCTTTGATTTTGAGTTATATCGTGTTTGTCCGGCCGAATGATTTGGGTGCTTTAGTTTCAAATAATTATGGATACATGTCGAATTGGGTAGGGATTGTTAATCTTTCTGAGTCAACTCAAATTGTTTCGAATAGGTTTTCGGATTGGATAGGGCTTTGCCACCTCTGCATATGATAAACCAAATAAAGAAAAGTTATTGATAGTTAGTCTTTCCTTCCTTTTACAATTTGCAAAGTCCCACATTTTCCCCTTGTAAAATAACATTAGATCCATTAGGGGTGTGCAACCGAATCGGATAAATCCTGTTTCCGATTGGCCCACCCTGAAAACAAGGTTGGGAATAGAGTCCAATGTAAACATGATTGGATATATGGTCCAAAAAAGGGGACTTGATTAAAACAGGGTCGGATATAGGGTCCAGGTTTGAAACCTACCCTGAACCTTGGACTTTGAACTTGATCATTATAAAATAAACTTTATTTAGTAAAAACTCCGAAATAAATTTTATTAAATCATAACTTTTGTATATGTCTATAGAACATGGTTTCTTGTTGATGTTTTTTTATACATAAATTTTGGTTTTTGTTAGAGATTTTGTACCTCGTAGATTGGCTCGTCTGATTTCACTTTTGGATGATGAGTCACATTGATTTCACTTTTAGAGAACTTATACTTACGTTATAAATTTATTAACCATTTTAGACAAATAAAAAAAAGCTTCATGTAGTATTGTGGGAATGAGACTAATATTATATCCATATTTGTTACAAATGTATATGTAATGTTAGGATTTTTGCTTTACCTTATAATTTTGTTTATGGTAATTTGCCTTGTAGATCATTAGTTTTTTTTGTTTAATTAAAGAGTTAATTTATTTATTTATTAAAAATGCTTAATGTTTCAATATAAATTAGATGAATTATGTTGTTTTCTCGCGTATTAATATAAAATTCGAAGTCGTATATGATGGGCAAAACATGTTTCAATATAAACAAGGTTAACCTTATTCTTGGACTGGAAAAACATAATAGGTAGGGTACATGATCCAATGCAAACAGAGTAAAGTACATGGTTATAACAGGATCGGGTACAGAGTTTAGGTCTGGAACCCACCC
Source organism: Melaleuca quinquenervia (assembly GCA_030064385.1). NCBI lineage: Eukaryota > Viridiplantae > Streptophyta > Magnoliopsida > Myrtales > Myrtaceae > Melaleuca > Melaleuca quinquenervia. Next base: position 10,526,402 of record CM057724.1, on the reverse strand, counting down.
ACCATGTTTTTGCTCACCCCTAAGATCCATGACATCATATGCCCAAAAAAGAGTGAAAAAAACATACTCTTGTGGCTTCATCTACCTACTAGCAAAAGAAAAGTGAAGTTTCTGTTGTTTGGAAACTTGTCGTTTTTTTATAGAAAAAGTTGCCATCAAAGTTTTGAACATTGATTCAACTTGATCACAATCAAATTCTAGACAACATTTATTCTGTGTAAATTAGTCTTTTCGACAAACCCACAGCCAAATTTCCTTTTATGTGGCATGATGGAGTCTGGCATGAAATTTTATGATATTATTAAGTATAGGCGGCGCCCACATGTTTCCACATTAGTTATTAGTAAAAACAAAAAAAAAACAAAATATAAAAATAAAAGTAGAAAGAACAATGAACAAAACCAAAATTACTTTGGTTGGGGGTTTAGGGGGAGCCATCCGCAAGCCATCACACCCTAAAATGGGGGAGGGCCGCCTAGCCCTTTCTGGCTAGTTCCAAACCCTCGAGTGCATCATATTTCCTCTCTCTATACCAATTTCTCTCCTTTTTTTATTCAGTTTTTCTTCAATCTTTTTGTTTTTTCCCCTTTTCTTTAACCTTCTTCTAAACATTTGAGTTTTTTTATAGACACCACATCAGCGCAATGTATGCCAAAAGAAATTTCAAAAGCTACTCCATACTTTGATGTGCCACGTTAGGTAATATGGTCATGAGATCACTAGAAGAACTAAATTGCACCTGATAAAAAATGTTTAGGACCTGATCTCGTAAATTTCAAACATTCAGGACTTAATTGCAAATTAGGTCAAATATTTACGATTGTTGGAGCAATTCTCTGTTCTATATATCAATGGCCTACTATCTATGTTAAGATGACCAATTGAAGTAAAAGAAGGCTCGCCATATTATTTATTGATTTATCGTCCATCATGTAAAGCAACATCCTCTTGTCTTTTGTGCATAACTTAAGTGCGCATCGTGTCCTAGAAGATGTGCACCTTCATTCCGGAAGATCCCCTTCCACATTCTTTAATAATCTTTTCATCATGCGATGCTTTCGAGTGAGATGGGTACTTGTTCTCATTGGATTTGGCAAAGATTGCACTTAGCACTTTCCATTGAAAAATTGTCGAAAAAGCCTTAAACATTTTGTAACTTTACATATTCGGTCATAAAAAATTTTTGTACCAATTTAATCCTAAACATTTTGCAATTTTGCCGATTCATTCTTATACTTTTTTTTGCCAATTCAGTCTTAAACATTTTGAAATCTTGCCAATTCAATCCTAAATTTTGAAATTTCTAAAGTCGAATTGGCAAGATTTCAAAAGATTTACGACTGAATTTGCAAGATTTCAAAAAGATTAGGACTAAATTGGCAAAAAAAAAAATTTAGGACTGAATCGGCAAAGTTACAAAAGGTTTTGGGTTTTTTCGACAATTGTTCCTTCTTTCCAACATAGTTAACTTCTTCAAGTTGAGGAAGCTTAGAATCTCAGAATAAAAACAATTTTATTGGAGTTAAACCTTGATTATCTCTGTTTCGAACCAGTCAGACTTTGGTGCCTGAAACGAGCATCTCAAGAGGCTTGGTCGCTCCTCCAAGCTGTAAGAGCAAAAGATCCAATTTAGAATATAGTGATGCTATTGGAACAAAAGATTAGCTCAGAGTTTGAGCATCTTGATCTTTTCGAGGGCTACAAAGCAAGTAATGTCTTTTCGCATGCAATAGTTATGAAGAACCTATAAATTGAATAAGCGACAGGGAGCATGTGCTCACACATGATAGGAGTTAAAAAGATGTGACAGTCACGACTGTCCTCTTGAGAGACATAAATCTTGATCCTCGTTATTAAGTTGAGATATAGAACAAGTCTTTTGTTCTCAAGTGTCTAGGCTTAAATGATTTACTAATGCCTCATGCCATAAAGTTTTGCCCAACACGCACTAGTTTTTTGCTGGGGAGACCAATCGTTTCATTGAAGTGTCCCACCCACAATTTGATATGTCCATTTTATACATGCTAATGCACCAAAATTGCCAAAAGAAGGAAATAAGAATGACCTCCACCCTACCTTATTATTATCCGTTCCAAGTTTTTGGAACCTTAAATTGATCCCGTTTATCTTGGACTGATCTTGGAACCTATCTTTTTTCCGGTTTGGTTCTAGGGTCTATCTGAGAACCCATTTTTTTATTTTGTTCTTTTTCTTGTTTCATTTTTCATAGAAAACAAAAATATAAGCAATAAAATGGTTCAAATTAAATGATGAACAATAGAAGTCCCTTATCGGTCAAAAGCAACAATCAAAAGATGAACACGTAGTCACATACAATTACAAACGCTAAAAAGCTCCAAGCATATAATATAAAACATAGATTATAAAATTTATTCTTCTTTCATACATAAAAATATTACTAAACATCTAATAACCTGAAAACAAACAAAACAATATAGTTAATTACTTAATGATAGTTTATGAGAGGGCGAGCATGAGCAAGTGTCGTGAGGCTTGAACAAGCCACAAGCAAGTCAGAGAGGGGGGCGAGTTGCAGGCCAGAAAGATCCTAGAAGTGTCAAAGTGAGGTAGGAGCCTTGAAAAAAAAAAAGAAAAATAGAGAAATAGTGAAAAATATGCTAGGAAAAAAAAATAAATTATGATTTACATGCTTTATCAAATTGATCTCATCGTTTTAATTCTGGAGTGGTTCTTCACATAAAATTGAATTGAATCAATTCCAAAAACTTGGAACCCATAATTGGACCGATTCCAAGGGAAATTCATAATTGACTCGATTTTATATTCTCATTAGAACTAATCCAGTTGCACAGCTCCAATGAAACTCTGACTTGAATGTACATTATTTTGATCATGTCTGGGAAATTTTGAGAGATAGGAAAACACGCCATTATTTATTATAATATAGGCTTACTTCTCTCTACAAGACAAACAAAATACAATCCATTTGATTCATAACACTTAAAAGGCCCTTTTTTTTAACACCAACACTTAAAAAAAAAAAAGCCCTTTAAAGAATGAAGATATGAATCGTTTTCATCAAGAGGATAAAATTGATATATCGAGTTGCCCATTTTCGATTAATTACGCGTATCATCAATATACATCTTGGAGGCTAAAAGTAAGCCACATCACCATAACATTGTGCAGACAAAATAACCCTAATCAATCTATCAGCACGTCTTTTCCCTGTCTTCCGTTAAGGAGCGTCGATTCTCGCTCCTGACACCCATGACGCCTCTCGCATTCCCCACCCCCTTGTTCTCCTCCCTTTATCTCCGACGGGAACTGCCCTAAATTTTCAGTGTTTACATGGATCTAATAATGTCAATGACCTCAGATCTACCGTTATCAACCTCAGATAACCGGTGTAAAGTTTTATAGAATTACTATCAAATATCCTAAAAATTTAAGTCGATCTGGTCTTTTTATTTAGTATTAAGCGTATAAGTATTTGAAGAGACAAAATATTTGAACTTATGACATCATGTTCTGATACCATGTGAAATTTTGTAAAATCACTATCAACTGTTCTAAAAACTTAAGTCGTAAGGTGAAGGCGTGAATTAATATTTAAATACTTTCACAGATCAGACGATCCATCAGCTTATCCCATGGCAAGGTTGATGACCCTGATCCAATCGTGAAAGCCACAAAGAAACCCTAATCAATCCCATGTCTTTCTCTCTCTTCCACTCAAGAGTTTCAATATTCGCCTCTAAAACCTACAATGCTCTCCAGTTCTCTACTCCCTTTCCTATTCGCCCTCGCCCCATTCAAAGTCCACCCGAATTACTCGCTATCTATAAAGATCTAACGTCAACTTGCCTGGATCAACCATTATTGACCTCACCTAATAGGTCGAATGGTCCAGCAACATATCACATCAAGAATCACCCCAAAATCAGTCACTACTTAATCGTACGGACCCGAGGTCGGTGGCCTTGAATTAACCATCTTCGAATTCAAACAAGAGGCTTGGAGGGTCCAGCGGCAGATGAGAGAGGCGTGGGGCCGATGCAAGTGAGCAGATAAGGTGGACAAGAGCAACCGAATTTTGTTTGGGTGGAGCAGGAAATTTCCGGATTTGGAGATTAGGGTATTTCTTAATTAGCATTTGGATCTTAAGTTGGTTGGAATTTGATGAAATTCAACCTTTTTACCTTTACATATTAATAATATGTAAATTGAGCAAGTCATTTTGTCAGTAAAGAAGATGATTCCCATCCTCCATTATGTGTGTCTGCGTGTTAAGTCCTAGAAATATATTAATATATCTGATTCCCCAATCATGGTATTTTTCTCCAACAGGGTGGGATTCTCCCTGTCATGTTTGCCGTTTGTTTGTTTCAATGTACAACTCACGGGAGGATTTTATAAGCTGAGAACTCACAAACCCCATTCAATTTTATCTTTCTCTAGGCATCCCTTGTGTTTTCCCAATTTTGGCCATGACATTATACTTCCAAGTCATTGGAAGTACCTTTCTCATATCTGCTATTTGCCTATTAGACACGTACACGCTAGCCAATAGGACATGCTACACGCGAGATAGAAGCGTTGAAGCAAACAAGGGTGGAGAAGCCATGAACTACAAATTATTGGTGTACATTCCTTGATTGACAGACAGATTGGCTACCAACCGTGCTACAAAACTTCAGCTTGCTTGATTTAATATGATTGTCAACATGAATACAATCATTGAAATCACCTAATACCTTAATTTTATAGATTTTTTTTTTACCTCGTATATGTTCTTTTAATTTCCTATGAATCCATAATGTGACCCATTCAATCCGCAATCCCACACATTAGTAAAGAACAGTTGAGGGCAATTCGAGCTTACGAAGGTGAAAAGTCCCAAATAAAGGAAAATTTGATTTGTTCATGTGGCTATAGTGGGCCTAATATATAGAGACCATTTGTTTTGGTATATGTCAAATTGAATTTTATCATTCAAATTGATTAAATATATGCATCACCTAAACCGCACCTATCGTGAAAAATTTTGCTAATAAGGAAGGTCAATAGTCAATGCCCTCAAATAGCACTAGGAGAGCACTTAAAAGTAGGGTAGATGAGAATCTCAACAAGTAAGTAGATGGCGAATGTTCTTTTATTTGTATAAGAAAGAAATTCGCCCTTCATTGGATGACTTTTCCCTTTTTCTCTAACTTTGCCCCTAAACTGCCTTGCCGTAGAGTGGAAATTCAACGTTGAGTGAAATTAACTCACTTTAGGAAATATGTTCAATGGATGTATTCTGATGACTATGCATATGTACCGTGTCTCTATATGGGAGATCTATAGATTGTTGTATTGACAGATTTCAAATATATGATTTGATTCATTGACCACATTTATTCAGCCCCGGAGTCAGGGAGGACGTTCATGTCTTCAATTTTATTTTTTTTCATACACAAGTTTGCGAAAAAAGTTGGAACAATTGCCATTTAAATCATAAATATTTTTCAACTTTGCTGATTCAATCATAAACCTTTTTTTTGTCAAATAAATCCTAAACATTTTGTAACTTTGTCAATTAAGTCATTTCGGCAGATTTTGACTAGAAAATACCTACTTGGTGACGACGTGCACGGCTATCTGTCGCCGATGACAACGTGGCGCGACTAGCCATTGTCGGCGACGATGTGGCAACAAACTTTTATCCTAATTTTTTTTCTTCTTTTTCTAAAAAAATAATTGGCCGACGAGCTCTGCTAGAGCTCACCAGCCATTCCAAAGGGCAGCGAATCCCTCACTGGCCATGGGTGAGGGTGGGGGGAGCATGGAGGCCACCAAGGCCTACGAGGACCAGGCAAGGCAGCCCCGCCCAAATCTGGGCAATGCGGGACTCAATGAACCACCTAGACTTGCCGAAGAGGGAGAGGAAGGAGGCAGTGGACTCAAGGAGGTGGGGGGCAACAAGCCACTGGGCTTGTCAGGGCGAGATTGGTGATAGTTTGAGAGGCGCTCGAGCATCGCCAAGTGCTTCTTGCACAACGCAAATGTGTCCTCAGAGTCAGATCTATCCACTTCTCCTTCCATTTTTCTCATTCCCGAGAGCAGAGCAAGTAGGAGATGCACGCAACTGACTCAAGGAAGAAGACGACCGACTGCCTTGCAAGTTTAGGCTGCTCTTTCAAAACTAACGACAGGGGCTAGGGAAACCGCCGCGGCCCTCACTTGTGGTCAGCGAGGGTTAGGCAAGGCCGACCTCTCCCAAATCTGGGCGGGGTAGCCTTTGCCCAGTCGAGGCAGCCCGCCCATATTTGGGCAATGACTACCTCGCTCGGCCCTCGCCGGGGGCGATCTAGGGACGCAGCAACCTCCTCGTTGCCCTCGCTTGTGGCTAGCAAGGGCTTCGCTAGCCAAGTATGTTTTAAAAAAAAAAAGAAGAAAAAATTTAGGGTAAAAGTTTGTCGCCACATCATCGCTAGCGATAGCCGGTCACGCCACATTTTTGCCACGTATGTATTTTCCAATCAAAATCTATCAGAATGATTTAATCGACAAAGTTGCAAAAGTTTTAAGACTTATTTGGCCAAAAACAAAGTTTATGATTGAATCGGCAAAGTTACAAAAGGTTTAACACTTAAATAGAAATTGTTCTCGAAAAATTTCTTTCATTATGTTATTGTGGTACTTGTTAGGGTATTTCTTAGCATGATCATTACTAATAGTTCATGCTAGTAAGACTTTCTGATAAAAATGATTCACTAACACTCTTCATTATTTTTATCCAAGTCCATCACAAAACATCTTATTATTATTCATTTTTTATATTGATTTATCAAGCGACGGTTAATTAAACATTTGAGACATGTACGCTGAACACTTTGGCCCCTCTCCACTAGAATTCAGGCTTTATTACTACCTATGCTTTCCCTCAATATAAGCATCTTAGACGAAGTTTGAAGTTGAGAAATATCTTTAAATGAGTGAACTGATGATAGGTGTTTTTCATATTGAGAATGAGTTATATCATGCTTTCAAGGCACTGATGAGGAGCTTGTTCGTTTCCATTTAATTAAAACTATAAATATTTTTTTTAGATTTTTTCATTAAAATTTGAAAATTTTCCAAATATTATACTTTTAAGATTTGCACAAAAAAATTGTCGCTATGAAAACTCAGAAAATGCACTCTGTAGTTGTTTTTTTTCCCTGAAGACACTTTTAGTTACCTTAGATTGGAGAGGGTATAGCTTTTTGTGACAATGAACAACAAAGGTATAAAGAAAATGGAGAAAATGCCCATGTCATATCAATGGCCACATTCATTGTCAACTTGATCATGGGTATTGAAAGAGCCAGCTCTGGTCTGTCATGAGCTGACTCTCTCTCTCTCTCTCTCTCTCTCTCTCTAATCCGGTAGGTAAGGCGGATCAGTAAATGTGCAGATAACAGCTTCCCATGCTCTCTCAATCTCTCGGTCAGCATGAAAGTGATGGCTTTTTTGCCTTCACATGAAATCCCCCACCTTTTCATTATAAAAAAGGGTACAAAAATAAATAAATAAAAACCATATTCTCGGACCCAACTTGCTTCCTCATCTTAAACTCAAGAAGAATAACGACAAGAGAGAGAGAGAGAGAGAGAGAGAGAGAGAGATCATCCAGAGACTTCTTACAAGAAAAGTGACCCTCCCTCTTAGCTGTTTTGCCACCCCTCAAAACCCCCATGCCCGTAACATTTTGTCTCTTCCTCTCTTTCACAATTCAAGAAGGCCCTTTATATCTGCTAGTGAGTCGAGGACAATTTTTGAGGAAGAAGTATCGAGAGAGAGAGAGAGTACAATACTAAGCTTGAAGAGAATGAAGATCCAATGTGACGTTTGCGACAGAGAAAAAGCCACCATGTTTTGCGCTGCAGACGAAGCCGCGCTCTGTGATGACTGTGACCGCCGAGTCCACCATGCCAACAAGCTCGCCAGTAAACACATGCGTTACTCTCTTCTCCATCCAACCTTCAAAGAGTCCCCTCTCTGTGACATCTGTCAGGTGAACACCAAAAACTTTTCTTGGTCCCTTCTTATTGGTTTTCAACGATGATAGATTCAATTTGAATGGCCCGTTTTGCAATTTGTCCCGAACAAGATAAAATTTGTCCCATTTTTGCACTAAATGAAACAGACTTAATTTCGGAAAGTTGGTTACATTTCATTTTCAACAGAAATTTGCTTTAGTGTCAGGTGCAGAACTCCATGGATGCAACAGTAGCCAAATTTAGACGCTTCCTTTATGTTGAAAGCACAAAAGCAGTGATAGGAACCTTCCATCATTTTCAGTTGTATTATTCTGTGGTTTCAGGAGAGGCGAGCATTACTTTTTTGCCAAGAGGACAGAGCAATCCTGTGCAGAGAATGTGATGTTCCCATTCACAGATCCAACGAGCACACCCAAAAGCACAACAGGTTTCTTCTAACCGGGGTCAAGCTCTCTGCTTCTTCATCCTCTGATCAAGCCTCATCGTCATCCACTGCATTGGGCACAGAAGTGAAGAGCTCTAGATCTTCAGCAAAGAGACAGAATTGCCCGACATCATCAGTGTCAACAGCCGAGAAAAGTTTGCTTTTAAGAGCTTACCAAGACGAGAACCACATGACCGACGCCAGCTCGATCTCAACAAGCAGCTTCTCGGAGTACTTGATGGAGACATTGCCGGGTTGGCGTGTGGATGAGTTTCTTGATCCTTCGTCGACTGCTTCAAATGGTTATTGTAAGGTTTGCATTACACTCTGGAGCATCTGCTCTATTTCCTACTGTGATTATAGCATTTTACTCTGATATTCCAAGTATAATTAGCGGTACTCCGTTAGGCCGGTCAGTCTAAGTTGGTTAAGATGTCTGACGGGTCAGACCAATTCAAATAGATTTGTGTGTTCCATGACTCAGAAAAGCTTTACTTTACCATAAGCATGAAATGGAATGTACAGATGATACGAACAAGGAAATCTGTTTCTATGCCAAAGTAGAGTTCAGTTTGGTTCACTTTTCATTTGAGTTCGATCTCTCTTTCTCTGGTCTTTTATAGTCTTTTCTCAATTTGCTTAACATAGCGTTTTATCAAAATTCCTATTTTGAAGTACCAGAAAGTTCAGGTCTTTAGTTTCAGTGAATTTGGGGCGGTTAGAGCAGGTAATATTTCATATGATGCTTGTCATGACATCTGAGAAAACGAAGGAGTTGCTGATACTCAACCGAATTTTATGCAGACTTTTGATCATATGTTGCCAGTGATGGATCCCGATTTCAGGAGCAACACGAGCTCCTCTTCTTCGAAAGATTTTGCAGACCGCTCCCCCCAAGTTCCTCATCAATTCCCTCACGTCTCTCTTCACCTCTTTTAAGCTCAAGGTGCTTTCTTTCATGGCATGGATCAGCAAGAGTAGGCAAAGAGCAGCAGGTTAATCAAGAAACAGAGTGATGATAATTTTCTTTATGGAAGCTCATATCAGCATCCCTCCTCTCATGATTCTCAGGCTTTTTGGCTATAGCTTTGAATCCGCAACCCTTGTGCAATTTGTTAATGAATTTTCTGCATTTTTTATTTGTTTATTTTTTCTGCGTGCTAGATTAGATTTAACGGTTGCTCATGATCTCCTGCTCAAAGGGTAGGTATGTTTTTCCTCCTAACAATGAAAGGGGAGAATAACCTTTTTTTTCTTCTTCAGATTTCTGGAGAAGTTCATATTAGGTGAATCTTCCTAGAATAGTAAAGTTGATTCGTTCATTGTGTTAAAGAAGCAAAGTTTAACTTCAGCCATTATTAGGGTTACCAGATATCGTTGCTTCACCAGTGAACCACAATATTGATGGCGTGTTCTGAATTGCCGCATCCTCGGCAATCTTGAAAGTCAAGACCGTCATTCCAATTAACTCACAATAATCAAAGACACAAAACGAAGTGTAGAGATAAGTGTCTAATTAACGTACTCTTTAATACTTACTGGATATTTGATCTTTAGAAACATTCCTCTTTAGCAAATCTCATCTCGATCATTTCTAAGAAACCAACCCTCCGTACTGGCCCTTGATATAAGAGACGTTTCACATTCTCGTTTTCATTCTGCGCACGGAAAAATCCGTGGGTCGGATCCATGATCCTCTCATGAAACTTGCATCAAAAGAACAAGCATCTACAGCAATCGCTGTGTTGATTTTCTTATAAAAAAAAAAATCGTCAACAGTCATTTTGTATACCTCTCTAGGCTGAGGTTCAAGTGGCGAGACATGCTGATGCCATTCCATCTTCTGGCACGGAAAGTTAATTTCCCAGCGCAAATAATTACCGGTCAAGCATTAAAACTGAACTAAAGCCATGGTTGTCCCAATTCAGAAGAAGCCCAAAAAAATAGTGACCAGTTTTGTGCTCAAACTGGACCAAAATACATGGTAATTTCTTCATTAAAAAACAAAAAAAGAAAAGAGTTCAGTCAGCTCAAGTTGCTGTCAGTCGCATGATTCCAACTTGGGCACGGTGGCGATGGACACTGGACAAGAAATGAACCGATGAGTATGAGAAGAAGACGACATGAAGTTTAGGCTGGAAAGTGGAGTGGGGTCAAGAAAATATTGGCCCATAAAGATCTTGAAGCACAGAAATCCAGAAAGGAGGATTTATTTCTCTATCCAAAGCCGCCAGAAATGGGATTCGCCGTTGCTGCACCCCGGGTCTCTTTCATGATTCCAAGTATCTTTTACCTAGATTTTGCTTTACTGAGATCAATATTGATGAGGTCTCCAAAAAATAAATAAATAAAACATTAAAAAAATCAACCAGTACATATGATCCGGCAACCCAAATGACTTGGAAATAGCTTCGTGCAAAGGAGCAAAGTCAACCCAGTTCGGCAGTGAAATTGCTGAAACTAATGCTGCTATTTCAAGATCGCTGGTCACCCAATATAAGGTTGAGCATAGAACCGTTACTTTAAATGTTCAAGCTAATATAAAATGTTCGATGCCTTTGCACTCTCCTTCCCGTGAAGGTAGATTTGATGACAAAGGCTATTGTTAGTGTTATGCGCATGAACAGAACGAAATAAAGTATGAGGCCAAAAAAAGATATCGAAGTACAAGGTTTATCTTCTTCTTCTGTTTTTGGTAAATTACAAGGTTTATCTTTGTTCACCACTAAATTAGAAAAACATCTAGTAAATAATTCTATTGTAATTATCGCATCATATATCTCTATCATAACTCTCAATTACAAGAAAAAGAGATTATATATATGTAGTTACTATTCGCGGGCCTAAACCCAAATTATCAATAAAATATGGGCTCAAACTACAAAAATTCTATGGCAGTCGAGAGAGCTGCCCCCCAAACCCCTAGACCCCCATCCACCTATTTGGAAACATAACTCCTTTGCTTTCCTATTAATGAGAAATATGAACACAACCCAACATTTACAAAGAGGCTATAACTTGAGATCTCTTCATTTGATACCAAGATGAAGTGATAAAATGTTACTGTACATTCTAAAGTTTGCATAGCTCTTTGTTGCCCTTAAGGTTAATTATTAGACCCGAGCACATGTATTTTGTACTTTGACATTAAAGTGATTTTATAAGCTGTTGTAATTGAATTTTTTCCATAAGTATAGACTGTTCTAATTGATACATACATATTGACGTCTAACATTTGCTAATTGTTGAAAATGACAATCGTCTGTCTTTCCAGATGAGTAATAATATTTTAATTCCTAAACTTCTCGCATTCTTCAATATAATTCCTTAGCTGTTTTTCATTAATTTAGTTAGTGGGTTCATTAGAAAGTCTAAAAAGAATTTCCTAATAAATAGAGAGAAATGACATGAAAATAACACTCATTGAAACCCTATAAAAGGACACCGTTAGATTGATACTTTAAAACCCTCTCTACATGCAAGTTAGATAAAAAAAAAATAACACGTGGAAATTTTATATTTTTTGTCAAAAGAAAGATTTCATTAATTTTGTAAAATAATATATGAGATGCACATATAAATCTTTCAAGTGTAACAAATTTGAAAGAAAAAATACAAATAATAAAGCATAGTTTGCAGCTAGTACATATTTATCTCTCAAGAATAGATTTGCCAATGTAAACTTTTTTTTTTTTTGGTAAGGATTGCCAATGTAAACTTTTGGCGGCCACTTACTAGACTCAATGATGAGCACATGCCTAAATTTCCCTTTCTAGTTGTAACAGCTTGCGATTCTTCTTTAGGTTCAACGTATTAATTACCATCACCATGTGGAAGTACTAATATTAATATGTTATAAGAAATATAGATCAAATACTTGTAAAGAACACACAAATCTATATTTAGATATAGTTTGGGAGGATAAAACACCAGATCTTGATCTAAATTTAAATAGGGAGAGAATAGCGGCCTAATCTTGAAAAGATTACCAAATTATATGATAATCCTCCTCCTCGATAGCTATTAACTCAATGAAGGATTGAATTGGACTCCACAATCATCCGAGATCAGATGTAGAAATTTATTCAGACACACAAACTCTCAAAACAGAGTGAGAGAGAGAAGCAATGCTAAAAAAAAGAAAATTTTATTGCCTCCATAGGAACCATAATAAGAAACACATGAAATATTAGCATAAATAGATATTTTAGGCACGATAGAAAGGAATGATGTAGCCATGGTAGATTGTAAATACCGGTACCGTACTACAAGTAGGTGATGGCATTACTATATGTATACAATCTACATGGACGAATTCGTTAGGTCGAATAATTGAAATGGAATAGGCATAGGTAGCATCATTGATTTAAAAGTAAAAGTTCATACCATTTTTTATTTATATTCATTTATATATATTTTTTATTTTTTGTTTCTATATCAAATTTATATATATTTCTTTTTTTTATTAT